>JAJSOF020000005.1:22193462-22793462 GCA_025594305.2 Periplaneta americana | reverse complement strand
TAGTAACTTGTGACAATCTTTCACTAGTCACATGATCTGTTTCAGTAGTCAGCTGATTGAGTTCATTTGTTTATAGTCACTGGTAAGTATTGTTATTTGAGGTTAGAAGGCTAAGTTGTTTGTGTTTTGGTTTTGATTTCTCTTTTCGATTGAAATTCCATCAATTGGAAGCAAATTAACTATACTCAATAAGATTAATGAATCAAAGCATATATTGTTCGGTGCTTTTTCAAGCATATAAACAAAAAATGATAAAGTAAACCAATGGAGAAACAATTTTATAATGTGTGAGGCTATGGAACCATTACCTCAGAACAAAGATTATGCAACTTTGATAAGTACCAATTCAAGTTCACAGTATCATAATATGGACATATTATGTAGTTAGTGAATATACTGCCCACATGAATGCCACTTATGACTTGATGAAAAATTCGCTATTTTGTTTTTCGGTTTTACATTTGATCTATTCAAAAATTAGTGTCGTTTTATATTTAATTTGTAGGCTAAAGTTGACGATGTCAGAAGAACAGGCAGTGGAAGAGGAAAGCCAGCAAAGATGGCTGCAGTTGATGAATTGATATTAGATTATTAGGAAAAAATTCTGCAAGTGTTGCTGGTCTAGGACAGAGGCATTGGAAAATAATCAACATCCGGATTTGTAGAGCAATTTGTATTTGAAGCTTTGCTGATAATTCATGACTTCTATTTGTTTGTATTGTTATGACAGGTCCCACCATATTTAACAACTATCCAAGCTTTTCAGCACTTTACCTAAACTGTTTCTTTATATTTAAACAATGCTCCAATAAAGGAATAATATTTGTTCTCTCTATATAGTTTTAGCTCTTCTCACAACAACTTCATCGTTTCAATCGGAATCACTAAATCACATAAGCTTAAAAAAATAATTACAACATTTCGTTTCGATTATCTCAGAAAGGTTGTCACTGGTAACTGATAATATAGAAATCACTAGTCTTTAGAGTCTTGTAGGAATATTCCTGTTGAATACTAGTATAATCAACTAGATTAGTATTTTGAGAAACAGAATCACTTATGAACTGGTGAAATCGACCAATATTACTAGTCTGTGAACTGGTAACTACTACTTTACCCTTGTAGTTTCTAGAAACACAGACTTGTAAAATAAGCTAATATCACTACTGTACAGACTAGTAATACTAGTCCATGAGTTTTGAGAAACAGGCCCCTGGTAACTACTGCTTTACCCTTGTAGTTTGTAGAAACACAGACTTGTAAAACAAACTAATATTACTACTGTACAGACTAGTATTACTAGTTCATGAGTTTTGAGAAACAGGCCCCTGATCAGCACGTTTGCGCTCTCGTTCACATCACTGTCATACTAGATGACGTCCCCGGCCTATGTATCATGCTGCGGTCAATTTGTGTAATCAGTCCCCAACATTACAAGCTAATCATCACAAATGACTGGCAGTAGTATTTTGTATTATTACTTCTGTTAAGGAAATATGTTATATCTGAATAAAAGGCATCAAAGCTGTCCGGTTGAATGAATGAATGAATGAATGAATGAATGAATGAATGAATGAATGAATGAATGAATGAATGGATGAATGAATGAATGAATGAATGAATTAATGGGAGGAGAAATATTTAAAAATAATGCGAAAACTCTTCCGGGGCCATTTGTCTTATTTCGAGTTTCGCCATTGTATTCAGATAACTGTAGAGAATTTTGAAGGGAAAAGCCAAAAATGGACGTAATGAAAAGGTGTCCAAAATAGAAAAAACAGGGTCTCCGTAGTCATCACTTCATCATCCATAAAGGAGATTCACGTTGATGTTGCGTCTGACCGTCTTTCACCCCCGGGAAAGACCCGGTACTCAATTTTATAAGAGGCTGAGTGAATCTCGGGACCGTTCTGAAAGTTTGGCAACGAGAAAAAATTCTGTCACCACCTGGGATCCAGTTCGTAGCCAGCTGCTCTGCCAACTGAGCTACCCGGCATGTAAATATGGAGGCATATTACTTTCATATCTATATCAATCTAGCAATTCATTTAATTAATTTGAAGATTCGTGAATCTTTATTTGAGTCGGAAGGGATCCGTAATCAAATAATTCTGGAAACCACTGCTCTAGGTGAACTTATAGATAACATTCCAACAGAATTAGGCGCATCAGTGCATAGGAACTGATGTATGTAAAAAAGCTTGTTAGGAAGATGTAGATTATGCATCATACAGAATGGGCTACACTTTCAGTACCTTCTGTGAGAAAAATGAGTACAGAATTAATTAGTTTAATGTGTAGTATACCACATCTTTAAGAAGGAGAATGTACGGGATTGCCGGTGAAGTGTGGCGCCGTGAATTCACGGAAGGAAATGCCGGCTGATGCGAGGGGATCGTGTCGGTAAGCGGCCGACTTGCGAACGGATAGATTTAAAATACATCACTTATACAGCGACATCATTTTATTTTTACTTCAATTTTTATTGTACCTGAGTTTTTTAATGCACTTCACGCCCACCCCTTCTATTAATGAAGTTCAACCGTCCTCCACACAGATCCAACACCGCATATATGTACAGTCATAGTAGCCTACCGGTCATAGTAAACAGTACGTTTCAAAAATTTGTTCGCGTTTTCCAGTGACGAAAGAGCTTTCAATATTGAATCATTTTCGCACAGGTACTGTCGTCCATCTGCCTACGTCGTAACCCGATTTCCCTCACCAGCTTTTATTCGGCTGCTAGTGGCTGGGCTGTATTAGCTCTTTTCTGAGAAATTAAATTATGTTAGGAATTGGACGTCTACGTAATATTATACAACTGTTTAAAATAGCTTAAGTAAAAGGGCCTCGTTAAGTAATTAACTGTCACGTGATTTCCTCCCTTTCTACGACCCTACGCCATAACCACTTGGACGGACAGTAGATAGTATGTCTGAGTAATTTTATCTTTTCGGATCGGACAGAAGTGAAGAATAAATTTACAGTACGTAAGGTACTCTTTTATAGAGTAGGTACAGAATTATTTCAACGTGAGTTACTAGTACGAAGGACGAAACTGGTAATTGGGATTAGGTACAATAGTCTCTATTGGGATAATATGCACATTAGAACTGCAGCCTGTATCGAAATAAACGGCCACTATTTTAAAAAATGTGTTTAAATATCCATATTATGATTATTTTTCAATTTAACTTCAATCTCTATATTGTACACTAATGTGCTGTAGACAGTATAATTACACTGCATAATGAATACGTCCACATGGACAGCTCAGTTCGTGAGTAAAAACACTCATTGTTAATACTGTACTGTATTTTGATTGAACAAAAACCTAATGAATAATATCAAACTCAAAAGCGCGATTCTTCCTAGTTTACGTAAACGGATGAACTACTTTTCTTCCCTCCTATACCTAGTAAAGTGATTTGTATTTTACGCCAGTATAATCGAACTCCAGTCTTAGAAGGGGGAGCAAGCGGTGTTTCCGGTTCTAGACCTTTTTTTTTAGTAGGTTATTTTACGACGCTTTATCAACATCTTTGGTTATTTAGCGTCTTAATGAGATGAAGGTGATAATGCCGGTGAAATGAATCCGGGGTCCAGCACCGAAAGTTACCCAGCATTTGCTCATATTGGGTTGAGGGAAAACTCCGGAAAAAACCCCAACCAGGTAATTTGCCCCGACCGGGAATCGAACCCGGGCCACCTGGTTTCGCAGCCAGACGCGCTGACCGTTACTTCACAGGTGTGGACTTCTAGACCTTTAATCCAAAGATATAGACAGGTTAATATTACAGATGTTAGTAAAAATAAAATGATGTCCCTGTATTATACTCCTACTACGCTCTGTCACTCAAGTGCACTTGTTCAATGTTGCTTAAATACAGAAGTGAAGCTATCACTTCTGCGAGAGAGTTAACCAAGCTGACATGACTCTAACTCCTATTGTAATTCAAATTCACTCCCTGCCTTTGAAATTGCTACGTTATAAATGAATTACAGACAAATTAAATGTTGGACAAACCAAAAAGTGTACCATAGTTCTGTTTCCCATCGGAAGATTTAAATGTTATTAATGTTCTAAAAACGGAGCCGACCGACGTTTTATGCCATGCAGTGCATAACGGTTATTTTTCTCTCATAGATCATTCCGTTTGTTAGGTAACCGATATAAGACTGAACTCTGTCCTCGGCCACGGGGATTAAATACTGTATGTCTAACAGGAATTGAATGTTGTCTCTTCATATATAAACATTACCAGTCAGTTGACAATCTGGCTGCAGAGATCCTCCGTTCATGAAGAAGTCCACATGTCCCAAGACGACCAGCTGTCCTGCCAAACCACCGTTTGTATGCACAACTTCAACGAACTCTGCATCATCTTTGCTTAGTACATGTGCATCATTTCCATACTGGAGGAACAAGGGACCTGCCGGATCAAGACCTAAATAAAAATAGATAAAAAAATGTATTTACTCACCAAATATTTGTTGAAGATAAGATAAGAAATTGGTAAGTTCAAAAAGTATAATTTTTCGGATTATATTTTGAATTGAAATTTTATATATTGCTCTCTTCAACATTTCATATTTCGTTTTATTGATTTAAAATGAATTAATATAAGTCTCTAAAGTCCCTACGCACTTTCATAATAACGCTGAGTTATATTTATTTTCTTTGCAACTACAGTTAGCGTAAACAATGAGGAAGAACGGGTTGCCATTGTTTATGCACGGGTACTTGGGTTGTTATATGAAGACGCCAGAGCCGAATTTACCCTAAATTCCATAAACCAGCCCCAATAAGGGCACATATTCCTTTACGTGTAATAGTAATATGCGTTACATGAGCGGTATGTTGATGTTTTCATGTTCGAGGAAAAGATTGAAAAAGCGAAACGTAGTTGAGCTTTTTTAATTTCCGAGAACATGAAAACAAACATACCGCTCGTGTATCGTACATTATTTTGTGCGAAGATCGTTTATTACATACCTGAAAGACGAATTTCTAATTAGTTGCAATGAAATCTCCATCTTGGTTTCTGTTCAATGACGGCAACTTTTAAAAACTAAAATATCTTTCTTCAACATTGTTGCTATAAAATGTTTTCTGTGTTTACTATATCCCAGCAGTCCGTGATATACGTCTGTCTTTTTTTTTCCCCCAGTCTATAAATGCGAACTTAAAACAAACGGTAAGGTTATGTAATGATTTATTTTTTATTTTAATATTTTAACAATATTGTTTATATAACATATTGCAGTAATAACATCGGCATCTGGAATCTTGTTGATTTTTTCACGGCTTGCTTAATGTTACTTGCATTACAAATGCAGTAAATTTTGTGGTGTTGTAGAGTTTACTTAATTTTTGTAAATATTTAAAAGCAATAATTAACATTACACTTCAGGTGAAATTGCAGTGGTAAGTTTCCAATTTATAACTATTACTATATTGAACGTCTCTAAAAATAATGTTAAAAGCCTAAAGCAGTAAAATGAATATGGCGTTTAAGCGGTAAGAATTTATGTGTGTTACGTTGGGAATACTGAATGTGGTATTTCACACTTACCGCGTATTGGTTTTGTGCGGAAACCAAGCAAATACGCACGATCTCGCACAAACAAATTTAAGCGTACCGGCAGTATGTTTGAAGAGGAACGCCATGAAAGAAAACATACATAGAGAGACACTGTACAGCATGTTCAATTTGCCAGAGATAGCAGTCCAAAGCCATCAATTCGACGCCTCAGTAGCGGGCTGAATGTCCCTCGGAACACAGTGTAGAAAATTCATTGTTTCACTGCACGAAAGCGTGATTAAAACATCCAAGTTTTGCATGATCCAAACTTTCGCCTATGGTCGAGCAAGGTTTTATGACCTTCTGGAGGTTATACGGAATGAGAATATAATGGAAATCATTTTATTCTCCGATGAAGCCACTTACCAGGTTTGTGGGAAAGAGCACAGACACAATAGCCGAATATGGGCAAATGAACAGCCACACTAGAGATTGGAGTGTGAACGTGATACACCGAAAGTGAATCTTTTGTTGGGTATGACAAAATCAAAACTGTATAGCCTATTCCTAGCAAGACGGTGCTGCTCCACATTTTGGCACACATTGTCCGTGACTACCAGAAGATAACTTTCCAGGAAGATGGATAGGTAGAGGGTCACCTCGGCTGTGGGCTTCCCCGTTCACCGGACCTTACAAATTTAGACTTTTTTCCATGGGGCTAAATAAAGTCCAGGGTGTACACCAGCATGGTGAATAGTTTATCTGATTTACGGAATCGTATCAGGAAAGCAGCAGGCCTTACTACGATTGGCATGTTAGGTCTACATTTCGTTCCACTACTGAAAGATGGAGTGTGTGCTTTGACATAAATTTCGGTCATGTTGAAGGGAAGTAGTATCAGTGTAAAACTTCACAATAACATTGGCTGCGTTTAGCTGGGACAGCGCTGAAATAGCAACCGCATTGAACGACTTGCTGACAGACAGCGCTGAAATACCGGCCGCCATTTATCGTAGCAATTTTTTTTCGCTTCAAATTTACTTCAAGACTGAGCAAAAATAAGAACTCAACGTTATACAGTACGGATAGGTAATGAAAGGGAGGTGATACACTGAGAACACAACATCTGAACGTACGGATAGGTAAGGGAAAGGCGATGCTACGTTGAGAACACAACATAATTTGGTACGAATAGGTAAGGGATGTGATATAATGATATAATGAGAGCACAACGTCATACGCTACGAATAGGTAAGGGAAAGGAGATGGTGCAGCGAGAACCTAACGTCATACAATAAGGATAGGTAATGAGAGGAGGATGGTACAATGAGAACACAACGACTAACGGTACGGATAGGTAAGGGAAGGATGTTGTTACAGTGAGAACACAACGTCATAAGGTACGAATAGGTCAGGTATGGTAAATGATATAATGAGAGCACAACGTCATGCGCTACGGATAGGTAAGGGAAAGGAGATGGTGCAGCGAGAACATAACGTCATACAGTAAGGATAGGTAATGAAAGGAGGATGGTACAATGAGAACACAACTAGGACTGGGACGGAGCGGTTTGGTTCGGAGCAGTTACTGTGACGTCATTACTCGGTTGAACCGAGTACAGTACAGAGCACAAATTTGTGGCGGCAGATTTAAAATTTAGATAGATTGAGTCGATTTTAGAACGTACTTTGAAAGTGAAACCAAGCGTGTTTTAAAAGCGTTGTAGTAAAGCGCTTTCGCTTTGCCAATTGACGAGAAAAAAGTGCTTCATTGCAAAATGGCGGTTGCAAATTTCATTTGCGTGATTCCAACTATTTGCGGAGTTATTTTGTATGAAAGGCCTATTTAACTTTCAGTGTTGTTATATATAACAGACGAAATAAAATTGATAAAATAATTTATAATACTAACAGCTAATAAATTAGCATGTGAGGAAAACGTTAAACGCTGCAGCTAAGTAAAAAATAAGATAGAAAGAAAAGGGCTCCATGAAGCGCGCCTAAAACACTTAAAAATAATACACATAATTATTTACTATTACGGAAAGTAGATAAAATAATCAATAAAAAGTGGAATCTTAAACTGAAGAACATAATGCTTATTTATTTTATAACATTACTAGCCTTCAATACAACCATGTTCTCTTTGGTGAAGAGTAATATTATTGATAAATTAAAGTAATTAGGAAACATAATTCGTAGAAATAAATACAAATAAAATGATGACTGATGAGGTAACATAACTCCAATAAACACAATTAGAAGAGAAATATAATGCACTTCTTTTTTTAACGTATTTTAATATTAATCAAACACTCTAATATGATGATGATAATAATGATAATAATAATAATAATAATAATAATAATAATAATAATACTTTTGGCTTTTAAGGAACCCGAAGGTTCATTGCCGCCCTCACATAAACCCGCCATCGGTCCCTATCCTGAGCAAGGTTAATCCAGTCTCTACAATCATATCCCAACTCCCTCAAATACACTTCTATATTATCTTCCCATTTACGTCTCGGCCTCCCCAAAGGTCTTATTTCCTGCAGCCTCTCAACTAACACTCTATATGCATTTCTGGATTCGCCCATACGTGCTACATGCCCTGCCTATCTAAAACGTCTGGATTTAAAGTTCCTAATTATGTCAGGTGAAGAATAAAATGCATGCAGTTCTGCGTTATGTAACTTTCTCCATTCTCCTGTAACTTCATCCCTCTTAGCCCCAAATATTTTCCTAAGCATCTTATTCTCAAACACCCTTAACCTCTGTTCCTCTCTCAAAGTGAGAGTCCAAGTTTCACAACCATATAGAAGAACCGGTAATATAATTGTTTTATAAATTCTAACTTTCAGCTTTTCTGAGAGCAGACTGGATGATAAAAACTTCTCAATCTAATAATAAAAAACAATTTCCCATATTTATTCTGCGTTTAATTTCCTCCCGAGTGCCATTTATATTTGTTACTGTTGCTCCAAGATATTTGAATTTTTCCACCTCTTCTAAGGATAAATTTCCAACTTTTGTATTTCCATTTCGTACAATATTCTAGTCACGAGACATAATCATATACTTTGTCTTTTCGGGATTTACTTTCACACCATCTCTTTACTTGCTTCATGTAAAATTCCCATGTTTTACCTAATTTTTTTGTGGATTTTCTCCTAATATAGTCACGTCATCCGCATAAACAAGGAGCTGATGTAACCCTTTCAATTCCATACTTTCTCTGTTATCTGGACTTTAATATTAGTAATAATAATAATAATAATAATAATAATAATAATAATAATAATAATAATATTATTATTATTATTATTATTATTATTATTATTATGTACAGTAATATGTTCAGACTGTCAGTGTTCATTAGGTCCACTTGACAGGTCATATAATAGAATGAACTCCTCTTCAATACTAGAGGCCTTTCAGCCCGCCTTGGAGATAAGGAAATAATTTGTCCTGCAGCAGATAGTATTTAAATACAACAGCACCTACGTTGTTGTCTGCTAGAATTAAGTAAATCACTTGAAGTCTGAACGTTTGAACTGACCGGTAACGGCTACGGTTAACCGAGTAACTTCGGTGCTCCGCTGCCAAGCACATAAACCGATAGAACCGAGCAACTCAACAGATCTACTCGCTCCGTCCCCAGCTCTAAACACAACGTCTGTATGTACGGATAGGTAAGGGAAAGGCGATGCTACGGTGAGAACACAACGTCATATGGTACGAATAGTTAAGGGATGGGAAATGATATGAGAGCACAACGTCATGCGCTACTGATAGGCAAGGGAAGGGAGATGCTACATTGAGAACACAACGTCATACGCTACGGATAGGTAGGACAAGAAGATGCTAAGGTGAGAACACAACGTCGTACGGTAAAGTTTGGTAAGGGAAGGGAGATGCTACAATCAACTAGAGGCCGGCAAACTGTCGATCAGGCTTGCCCATGACTGTTTACGTCCGTGAGCGGGCTTACGCTTCGTATCGTTCGCCCACCTGCAACCTTCCCTCTCAAGCAGGCAGGCAGTGTGGTTGCACGTGACTCCCAAACAGTCCTAAGAGTGACCCGAAAGGACTGTTGGGTTCCGCCGACCTGCAGCAGACTGCTGCTTTCAGATGCATGATAAATATGAACCAAGTCATTCAAACCCGACAAGAAGCCTATAGATATAGATAAACTACTGAAAACTTAATTTGCTGTCTTCTGAAACGTGCCGTTAATAAAGACAAAGAAAACTATTTCTCGTCGACATAATATCCATTAAATGCTAACAGTTATTATAAATTACTTGCACTTTCTTTTTCATCGTAGTAATATAAATTTAATGCAAACCATTCAAACTTTCATCTTCATAAATAAAAAGAAATCTGTCCCTCAGAATTTAAATAGCAAATCAATATTCTGAAGAACGAAAAACTTTTATACAGTTTACAGGTATTAATGATTCTTTTTTTATTTTATTGGGTTATTTTACGACGCTGTATCAACATCTAGGTTATTTAGCGTCTGAATGGTATGAAGCTGATAATGCCGGTGAAATGAGTCCGGGGTCCAGCACCGAAAGTTACCCAACATTTGCTCGTAAAGGGTTGAGGGAAAACCCCGGAAAAACCTCAACCAGGTAACTTGCCCCAACCGGGATTCGAACCCGGGCCACCTGGTTTCGCAGCCAGACGCGCTGACCGTTACTCCACAGGTGAGGACATGAGGCTTTTAATTGTTGATAAGGAAAATGTTAAAATGAAATATTTTTCTATAATAGTTGTTGATATTCATAATAATTGTTACCAATATCTTTTCAACATATTCCTCTCCTCTCCCCTTCCCTCCCCTCTCTCCCCTCCCCTCTCCCCCTCCCTCTCCCCTCCCCTCTTCCCTTCCCTTCCATTCCCTCCCCTCCCCTCTCCACTCCTCTCCCCTCCCTCCCCTCTCCTCTCCTATCCTCTCCTCTTCCCTTCCCTTCCCTTCCCTTCTGCCTCTCTCCCTCTCCTCTCCTCTCCTCTCCCTCTCCTCTCCTCTCCTCTCCTCTCCTCTCCTCTCCTCTCCTCTCCTCAACTAGTCACAAGTTACGAAATATTACTATTTTGTTGAGTCAGATACACTTTGCAGGAATATGAAATGTATAATATTGTCTTATTACTTTACGAATTCTGTAGCGCAATAAATCGTAAAACTGTATTTCTTTAATCAAGAAATATCTGCCGTGTTGGACCATAAGATAAAGATTTTCTGAAGTGACTAAATAGCCAACGAACTTAGGTTTCAAACTAGTACTGTTTCATCTTAACCAGCGCAGACTGGCTTCCGTGAATGCAGGTCACTCTACCTAATAATACGAGTAAACAGGCAGGCATTCTTAGGTCCCGCCTGGACTGAACCTATAAAACCCGGGCTCAGTGGGTTCAGGCTAAAAGTTAACTTGCTTTGTAGCGTCACCGGAACCCAAGCCTGACGGCAACCGGGTACGGGCGTGAGTCTTGTGTGATTTGTCGATCTCTAATCACAACACAACTTCATAGGGGACGGATATGTAAAGGAAGGGAAGTGAGGTTTTGAGAACATAACGTCATATAATGACACTGATCGGGAACGGATGGGAAAGGGAAGGGAATGAGATTGTGAATTAATCTTAAAAACCTTCATTTTAACGACATACATCGCATTTGCTCGTTGATGGAGGACTAGCCTACGTTCATAAATAAGTTGTAGTACTGTATTGTTTAACTTACCTGTGATTCTTTTGAGTTTTCCGACAGTGACGTAATTGCCTGCTTGCCCTGCACCTTGAGCGCCCAGGCTGAATCCAATAACGTGAATGTCTTGCAAAGGAACATTCATCTTCTTTACTAAGAAGTCGATTAATTGGGCTGTACAATTAGCAATAACCGGCAAGTTTATGGTAGCCTGTACGTAACAGCCGTCTAGCACAAGATCACCATAACTGGCTGCTATCACGTTGTAGCTACCAGAAGATAAATACACTGTAAGAGAATTATTTGATTCTTATAATGTCATTTTTACATTAATATTAATACAAATAAACTAAATAATAATATAGTATTGATAATCATATTATATAAAATTTTCATATCCCTTGTGGAGTTTCTCATAACCTAGTCCAGTAGTTCCCAAAACTTTTTGAAGTCGCGACCCAGTTTTGGGACATACATTTGTTTGCGACCTCACACTACTGTACTTAACTCATTCAGAAAAACACAAATCCTTGTAAAATCGGAAACAATGATAATTTTACTTAAAACTAATGCTTTCATTTCAACCTCTAATATACCGATGCCCGATACTGGAAAGACAAGATCGGAATATGCGAACCTATTTTCTAATTCTCTCTGTCTTCTTTGACTAGCCTTTCTTGCTGATATATTTTCCGAACAGTTAATCACTTTGAGTAGTAATTTGGAAGGCGAAGTTGTTAATATAATAACAGGCAGTTATGAAATCGAAGAATTTCCAAGAAAACTTGATTTCTGTTAGATTTAACTTTTTAAAAAAATATTTTATTCATTTCAGTATATTAGTAGTATTTATTTAGTAGCATTTATTTATTTAACCTGGTAGAGATAAGGCTGTCAGGCCTTCTCTGCCCCTCTAACAGGAGATTCCAACTATAATATGAAGAATAAAATTACAATTAGTATTAAATTTACAATTACAATTACAAATAAAATTACAATTAGTATTAAATTTACAATTACAACTACAAATAAAATTACAATTAGTATTAAATTTACAATTACAATAAAAATCAAAGTACGAAAAGATTACCTGACTAATTAAAGCTATATAATTTATCAACAGTAATCTCACTAGACGTTTTGATTTTATCGATAAATCTGCGAGTGGAACACGAGCAGATTATCTAGAGAAAATCAAAATTCGAGTGGGATTTAATTGACTATTACACGATTAGAAGAAAGTATATAAAAATTAGAAGTAACGAAGTACTCCAGTACAATAAAATATTGACTTACGAAAATACAACTGTCTTCAAATGTATTATTGTACCATCTCAACATTACAAATATTACGCTAGATGCATGCCAGATGGCAGTAGTGTCTTTATACAGACACTGTAATGATTACTATTCAATAAATCTTAATATTAAACAATCTCTGATACGTGACTATCCATAATATCATATAGCAGAAGTTCTTTTTATCCTCTCAGAGCAGAAGCTATAACATAACCTAACTAATATACACAAGTGTTAGAAAAGTTTTAATTAACGACGATGACATAAAAAATAAACATGAATAATTTTAAAAGGAATAATTATTGAATGTATAATTTTCAAATTTGAATGTGGTTGGTGGTTCAATTGATGTTATATTGCACGTGTGCGTAATAGAAGTGGAACTCGTTGATTTAGGCCTACATGGTGTATTCAACTTATTCAGAATTTCCGAATGAATAATTTTAAAAGGAATAATTATTGAATGTACAATTTTCAAATTTGAATGTGGTTGGTGGTTCAATTGATGTTATATTGGACGTGTGCATAATAGAAGTGGAACTCGTTGATTTAGGCCTACATGGTGTATTCAACTTATTCAGAATTTCCGAATGAATAATTTTAAAAGGAATAATTATTGAATGTACAATTTTCAAATTTGAATGTGGTTGGTGGTTCAATTGATGTTATATTGGACGTGTGCATAATAGAAGTGGAACTCGTTGATTTAGGCCTACATGGTGTATTCAACTTATTCAGGATTTCCGAATGGTGCTCTTCATTTATTTGTAAATCGGATTTCAGAAGATGCATAGGTATGATCAGTGATTTTTATTAATTCTTGTTCTTGAATGCCAATGCGAGTCATATTTGAAACTGCTGTGCATCGACTGGAGTGGTTTGTAGTTTTATATATATTTTTGACGTCCAGACCAGCGCAGTTTCAAATGTTGGCAAACAAAGAAACAAATGCTAGGGACGCGATAAAATTAAACAAATGCTAGGGACGCGATACAATTAAACAAATGCTAGGGACGCGATAAAATTGTGCGATAAGCAGCCATGATTGGTTGAAATACGTCCTTTCGTATCGTTTTATTGGTCAAAAGTAGTATGACGTAGTAAGAGTGTAATAGTCATAGAAAAACAAAGAATATTTTATATTTACTGAATTACAAATTAAACCTAGAATAACAAAATTGTATAGTGATGAAATTACTGGATATTGAAATATTTTGTGATAGATTAAGGAAACTATTTACAAGAAATCAATTACTGACAAAGTGCCTAGTAAGTTTGCGTTTGAATTCAATTTTATTTCGACAGTCCCTGATGCTGGCATATAAAGAGCACGTGGAGAATTTAGCTGCATGCCGTACAATACTGAATTTTTTTTTTGATGAGGTGCAATGAAATTAGCACAAATTCTTTTTTGATTTGAAACAATTAACCAAAGTCACAGAGGGATACTGAAACCTTTTCAGACAGTTGCGTTCAACTGACTGAAGTTCCAAAAAATATTTAGGAATGTCTCATTCAAGTAGATGCCTACTGATGGAATGTTGAAATTTTTTCGCAGAGCCTAGATCAATGGTTCCCAAACACCACGAAATTGTGACGTAATAGAAATGCAACCCACACACCGCTATTGCAGGGAGAGAGGTGGAGTGGGTATCTCCTCAGGTAATGCAGTGAATAACAGTGCAGAGACGGACTGTGACCAAAAAACGAAAGCAGTATAATATTCTTCTACTTATTAACTGTACATAATTTTTTTCTATGTTAATTTTTTATCCTCCTATTAATTATTTTTGTATTATTTATAAAATAAAATAAATTTATTTTCTTATTTACTATAGAAAGAACGTGTACTTCACATCAGCATATATTTGAAATTAGAAAAACGTACCAGGCTGGTCACGAAGTTGTAAATTACACTACATACTTCAAAAAAACTTTGAAGTATTTTACTCCGATTAAGACATAGAAGCCAATACTTTTTATTGTTTATTTATTAATGAAATATTCAAATTACACTACATACGTCGAAAAAAACGTCGAAGTATTTTACCCCGATTAAGACATAGAAGCCGTTACTTTTTATTGTTCGTTTATTATTCAAGTTACAGGTAAGGGCGTGGTAATCTTCATAGCAAGAAAAATAATGACAACATACATTGTTCTTTTATACTTCATTTAAAATTTTAAAACAAATTAAGTATCTCATATTTTTGCCATCTGCACAAAATAAATACTTTTCCTTCCATGCTCCTTAAAATTACGTTTTTACTTACTATCTGTTTTCGAAAAGACATCGAAACATATTATCCTACACACTTGTAACATTATATGCGTACGTCCGCTGCTGATAAATGTCTTTACTTCTACCGAAGTGAAGGCTGTAAATAGAGGGTGGGGATATGATGTCATGGTTACGCTTGAGTGGAGGCAGGGGCATGTGTCGCGACACAGCTTTTGGCGATCACTGGCCTAGATCATTTTTTGATCAGAAGTATGCAAGAATACACCGAAGTTGCAAATGAAGCTGTTATATTTTTATAGCATCTACATTCCCGTATTTATGCAAAGTCTATGATTGTCACCGAAACAAAAGCGCGAAATCTCCCTGAATTTGAAAATCATATTATTTTATGCTCGACCATGCCGAAATGTAGTAATTATACACCTGGTAGCAGCCCTTTAATGCACATCATTAAAGTACATCTATTCATTAAAGTTCAGTTGTTCAGCCAATCAGAAATCACCATTGTAGCATTATAAAAGCGCAAGTATCGATTATTCTCGGATATGCAATCGAAAGACAACTAGCGAAACGTCACGGAGGCTGGAAATCCAATACTGTCGCATAAGGTTATGTTCTGTTACTATAACAATTAGCGTTAATTGTAAATAATATTCAAATAAATTCAATTTGTCATCTCGTTTTTCAATGTCTAAATCAATTTCCAGGTTATATCAAGATTAATGTTCATGTTACTCTCTAGATTATATCAAGGTCAATGACATTCGTCCCTCGGAAAAAATCAATACTTTCGCGTCTGCACACATCTCACAATTTAGAAGGTCAGTTCCGCTCCTCACTCAGATAACCATAACATGAATACTTATGAATAATTTTAAGTTAAAAATATGGTCGAGCATGAAAGGTCGTATGAAACTTGCCTATAATGGTAATTAAGACGGTCGTATGAAAATTATGAAACTCGCTTGCGCTCGTTTCATAAACAAACATACTCGCGTCTTAATTACTACTATTATAGGCTCGTTGCATAATGTACTATTATATGTCGAATACGGAGTCTAGATAAGAGAAGCTGGTTTTCCTAAAAAGGTACACTATTATAACTACTGTACTTAACTGCTTTTATTTTTATGTCCAAAGTTATTTACATTTATGTGTCCAAATACAATATAGATGTATGTTATCAAGGCGTTTTCTTTATATTATTTTGTAAATCATCTCGCCGTTTCCCCTCAGATCTTTATCCGACACCTCACCGAGTCGTGAACCACGGTCTTGGGAACTACTGGCCTAGTCCATATGCCTTTCGTTTTCGATATTACGTATTGAAACATTTGGTGACACTCACGGATAAGACAAGACCTTACTTATGCGCAAAGTAAAACTGCACTACGTAAACATCTGACCTGCATTAACCAGTATGAATTTGTAAATTAAGTTTCCAGCTCATAAAATCACTGTGTTCTAAATATAGGCCAATGTTAATAGTACATTATGCAACGAGCCTATAATGGTAGTAATTAAGACGCGAGTATGTTTGTGAAACGAGCGCAAGCGAGTTTTATAATTTTGATACGAGCGTCTTAATTACCATTATAGGCAAGCTTCATACGACTTTTTATGCTCGACCATATTTCTAACTTGAAATTATTCATAAGTATTCATGTTATTCTTATCTGACTGAAGAGCGGAAGTAACCTTGTGCAATTTCGTAAATTGTGAGATGTGCGCAGACGCGAAAGTATTGATTTTTTTCCGAGGAACAAATGTCATTGACCTTGATATAATCTAAAGAGCAAAATAAACATTAATCTTGATATAACCTGGAAATTGATTTAGACATTGAAAAACGAGATGACAAGTTGTATTTATTTCAATATTATTTACAATTAACGCTAATTAATATAGTAACAGAACATAAACTTCTGCGACAGTATTGGATTTCCAGCCTCCGTCACGTTTCGCTAGTTGTCTTTCGATTGCATATCCGAGAATAATCGATACTTGCGCTTTCATATTGCTACAATGGTGCTTTCTGATTGGTGGAAAACCTGAACTTTAATGAATAGGTGTACTTTAATGAGGTCCATTAAAGGGCTGCTACCAGGTGTATAATTACTACATTTCGGCATGGTCGAGCATAAAGTTATTTAATTCATTTCATTTACCTGGTCCTATAACTGCGTTAGGAGTTAGTGTATAATTTGCACCGTAGCCATGCAACAGCAGTTTGAACGGACTGCCCGTCATGAAGAGAGAGCTAGTGATGTTGTCTGGGTAGTTCAGGTCAAGAAGCCTCGGTTCCGGGTGTTCACTGCAAAATTAGAGAAAAGTGTGTTACATTAGCCCACGGTATTCCATAAGAAGGAAATTAAAACATAAATTTAATAATACTAATTTACAAATGCATTACGACCATTGGCGGTGCGTCAATAAGAGCACAAGAGCACGTGAACACCTTGTTTCCATTAATGCACGACTAGTTTTATTATTTAATACCGGATTGGCGTAGTGGGGATGTATAATATCAGGATCGAGTATTATAAACTTCCTGCATCTTGCATAAGCTTCTTATCCAAACTTGGCAACATCTGTTCATGTACAAGCCGTGCTCTTTTCAAGAATGTTACAGAAATTTCACGCATGCGTGGGAGAAAATTGTCTTTCCCTGGCCGCTTATGACTCGTAAAGAGCACAAAGCATTAAGTGAACAGTGAATCTATCCTACAGATATCAGGTGCATCGATGCCTATCGTTTACGTGCTATATATCGAAGAGGAAATTTAATTAGTCTGTATTTTAGCCTGCAGGTTTCAGCATCTCACTGTCGGAACGTTTACTTTATGTGGATGTGTGTACAGTGCTGCTACGAGAGTGTAGTTTGTGAATTACTATACTTCAGTGTCGGCGTATAGCATAGTTTGGCTTTCAAACACGTGCTGGCTGAATTTGATGGTGGTATGAATTTAAATATCTGTATGGTGGTGTATATTATTTAAGAATAATATTTACTGGCATGTATTTATAGTAATCAATCTATGCGAATGGGATTACAGTACTGGTATAGGATATAGTGTATCAGTGTGTTGTGAATCAAAATATATTACTGAACACACGCTTTTGTAAAACGTGTTATGTATTAATTTTTAACAAACGTAAACATGAACTGTGTTCAAGTAATTTTGAAGAGTAAAGAACTGGGTAAACTGGCTTACCAGGAAAAATTGGAAATAAAGACTGGATTTCATTATTATTATTATTATTATTATTATTATTATTATTATTATTATTATTATTATTATATGTTGTTTTGAATTTATATACGGTTTTATCGACAGTGAAACATTGGAATCATGACATTTCATATTAGGGTAAAAATGTACGATTTCAAATTCTCTTCGATTTTGGAACACAAAATTGTGAACACACATAATATTTTATCACGAGCAGCCATTGATTACGACTCCTTCTTAAGTCCATCTTGTCATGATAGAACACTAGTGATCCTTTAAGGGAGATATTCTTATCCGATTTTTGGTAGGGTGCGTCAGTCTCCTCCTGAAATATATACTTAACTAAGTTTAACTTAAATCTAAGAATAGTACAAACACCCGGGCCACAATACTAAGTAACATATCCCTTGTCAGGATCGGGAATAGAATTCTAGATATTATCCCAGTGTTCAGCATTGCTAATCACTAGACTATGTGGTTCACCGAATGAATACTAGAAATGTTTTAAAATTTAGTAAAATCTCTTTATTCTTCAGAATCAGAGATTGGTGCTGACATAATGAACTTTTCTTTGTTGAAGAAGATTTCTTGGACACCCTATCCACTTACACAAGGCATGGTGTTGATAATTTCATATCACTTTCAACAGGCCAATGAAACAAGTGGTTTTCATCTGTTTATCGTTTCGGAAGCCTTTGTCTCGGAAATATCCATACATGGAAATTTGCAAAAATTATAAGATATATAGTTTGCAAGAAGGATAATTTTTATAGAATGATGTCTCATTGGTTTCTCGGAGAAGAAATTAGTTTTCTAAGAACAAACTTGCTCTGTCTTTCTCACTGAATTCTTAAAATCTCTTCAATGGGACCAGGATAGCGTATATTTTTCAAAGACATTTTGTTCATTTAAAATGTGACAATTAAAAAATATTTGTCCTGAGTTCAATTCTGGTGGTAATAGTAAAATTGAAGTTAGTTAGATAGTTTTTCCCAAAATTTTCCCTCAACCAGTCGAAGCAGAATTACGTTGTAACTCTCGGCGTTGGATCTCTGATTCATTTCGCCATCATAATTACCCCTCCCCTCTGTCATAACCATCTCAGTTTATTTCCTAGGTTTCTAGTTTGCTCCGACGCAGAGACGCGGCTTCAGGCTGCCGGCGGACTTGGACCCCAAGGATATGTGGTCATTCGTTGTTGGTGGTAGCGCTATGCACCGTGGACTCTACACTGGGCTCATGGTAACCCGGAAGACTGGGGATTAGGAACCGTGGTGAGGTCTTCGTGGAATGGTAAACCGATCATACAAGCTGTAGGAGAGTTCGGAGGAGGCGTGTAGGAGGATCTATAGCGCGGGAAAGTACTGTTCGCTTCGATTCCGCTATATGTGAGTGGCAGCAGACTTTTCGTTTCGGTTCGATTCCGCTAAGTGGGAGCGGGCCTTGAGAATAAACTTACGTTGTATATAAGTAGAATGTGACGTCTCTGTTGGGACACACTTTTTCAGCGTTTATGCATATCGGAACTCCTGGAATTGCCGAAGTCAGGTCTGTAGTGCCGTTATTCTCAGGTAAGCCTGAAAGAATAGGAAAAACACTGGGTTTGTCACAAATCATCTTGGGAAGCTGAAATACAGTTTGGTGCTTTTCATCTCCTACACAGTAATCTCAATATTGTTAAAATCCAACAGATCTAATAAACATAAAATAGTTAGCTGTTAACCAACGTAGAGCTCGTCCATGTTAGATATTTCAATTAGTTATACAGGTGATGGTTCATAGCTTCTCTTCCGGAGTTTAACTTATGGAGCAAATCATGCAAGTTATTTCACTGTAGAATTACGAGGCGGGCCTGGGATAGAATCCTGGTTGGGACAAGTTGAGGTTTTCTCCGGGGTTTTGTCCTCAACCCATTAAGAGCAGATGCTCTTAAATTTCGCTTTTTTTACCTTGTCATCTTGGAGATGTTGCAAACCCATCCTGAAGTGTAACACTTGACGTGTGACACTGTGTAAAATCTTTGGTGATAATTCATTATAACTCATCCAAATAACGGACAAGTCCAAAAGAATTCGCTCGCTCATGTTAATAAACAACTTTTTCTTTTCCCAGAACGACCAGTGTTATCAATGGTGGATTAGTAAACAAAGATGAACTTTACCTTTTCCCTTTACTGATGAAGTGTACAGAAACCCAAAACCTGTGGAAGTTTGAATCTAAATTTATCTTAAATGAGACAAGAGGAAGTTATCAAACTCGAGAGAATCGTATTTTAGCTCCATGTCACATCTGTTTCCTCAACAATCAGAACCATGGAAAATAATTAAATATGGTCAATAAATCAAGATTGTTTTCAATCACAATCTGCTATGATTCCCGGCCTTCTTATTCACTCCACTTCATTTACAAAGGCAATCGCCAAGTAACGATACTATCATTGAATAAGTCCTGGACATTAAGAAAGTTGTACAGGAACATCATTTTATTTTTACTAACATTTTTAATATTAACCTTTCTATATCTCTGGATCAACGCCGTTTGCTGCCCCTTTCCGCGACTGGAGTTCGATGATACTGGCGTAATGTACAAACAAATCACTTTACTAGGTATAGGAGGGAAGAAAAGTAGTTCATCCAGTTACGTAAACTATGAAATATCGCAATTTGGAGTTCGATAATTTTCATTAGGTTTTTCTTTCATCAAAATACAATATTAACAATGAGTGTTTTTTACTCACGAACTGAGCTATTCATTCGGACGTATTCATTATGCAGTGTACATTATACTGTCTACAACACATTAGCATACAATATAGAGAATGAAGTTAAATTTAAAAATAATCATAATATGGATATTTAAATACATTTTTGAAAATGGTGGCCGTTCATTTCGATACAGGCTTCACTTCTTTTGTGCATATTATCGCACTGTAGACTATTGTACCTAATTCCAATTACCAGTTTCGTCCTTCGTGCTAGTAACTCATGTTGAAATAATTCTGTACCTACTCTATAAAAGAGTACCTTACGTACTGTAAATTCAATCTTCACTTCTGCCCGATCTGAAAAGATAACATTACTCAGACATGCTATCTACTGTCCGTCCTATGTCGTAGGGTCGTAGAAAGGGAGGAAATCACGTGGCAGTTAATTGCTTAACGAGGCCCTTTTATTTAAGTTATTTTAAACAGTCGTATAATATTACGTAGACGTCCAACACCTAACAGAAATTAATGTTCTCAGAAAAGAGCTAAGACAGCCCAGCCACTAGCTGGCGAATAAAAGCTGGTGGGGGAAACCGGGATACGACGTAGGTAAATGGACGACAGTACCTGTGCGAAAATGATTCAATATTGAAAGCTCTTTCGTCACTGGAAAACGCGAACATATTTTTGGAACGTACTGTTTACTATGACCGTAAGGCTACTATGACTGTATATGCGGTCTTGGATCTGTGTGGAGGACGGTTGAACTTCATTAGTAGAAGGGGCAGGAGTGAAGTACATTCAAAAACTCAGGTACAATAAAAATTGAAGTAAAAATAAAATGATGTCCCTGTATAATAAAAGTAAAAAATCATGGTAAGATTTTAAAGCACTCACTAAGACTTACCTGGAATTATAAATCTGAGAAACCACATAAAAATGCTGTACAGATTCATCTTGTGAAATCGTAACGTTGATATTCAGTGCCTAGTTTATGTAGCAATCTGAAAAATGAGATGTTACAGATTTATCACTATTAAAATAGATTTAATAATCATCTTCTTTGAAACATCAAGGTTCCACGATGATTGTCTTCAGAAGAAGATCTTTAAATATTCCACCGTGTGCTACAGTATTATTTTCAACTTTAAATAATACTAATGCTGTATTAAATGATAATGAAAATATGTTATGAACAAGATAGCTCTGAAATAAGAACTGCGATATAACACTGCGTCCTTCTGTAAACAGTCTTTATATTTATGTGGTGAATCTTCAAAAGTCACAACAGGAAAAAAAAAAACACTAATATAGTCTACTGGGAAAAGACTGTTTAATTAATATTTTTGAATGTATTTGACTGTCGAATTGTTATACACTCATTAGCAAGAGTGATAAGATTTTGTACGTTGCTCTAGGAATTTATAATTTTTATGAATGATAATATGAAACATATTTTTAAAACTGTGTTGATAGTGCCATAATTTTGTACATACGTGGCAAAGTTTTCCTTGATTAAGGCCTGCAACTAGAGGTGGTCGAAATCGCTTCCTGCCGGCTACTGATGGCAACTGACTCTGAACTTCTGTTGTATATTAAACTTTTTAGGTCTTTGCTAAGCTATTCCATGAAACAAATTGTAACTAATAATTATGTAACCGTAAGTGCCACCGACATATCTTTTTTTACTGCGTGACAAAAACAAGGACATTTGGATGCAAGCCTGTGTTTATACTATCTATTCGCTCGTTAAGAAAAAAAGCTATTCAGATTATTTTGACAATTATTATTACTTACTGTCCATCAGCATTCCACGACGATAATAAAAGAGTAACGGTAAGATAAAAATGTAGATGTGTTTAGTTACATGCAATTCTAATAGTTAAACAGTTAAAATTTAGTATTAAACTAGCCGTACCCGTGCGCTCCGCTGCACCTCTTACAAATAAATATAAAGTAATTACATAATTAAAATAGGACGTTTGATCCAGGGAACAACTTTTACAACAGCGCAAGATAATCTGCTTCGCTCATTACCCAATTTTTTTTTGCATTGCATTTATTGCATATATATTTTATGTATTTTAACACGATTCAATTGAGCATAGTTAAAATTTGAATTATAAAATAATGTATTGCTAAGCTAACGTACTCTTACTGCATACTAAATCAATACACTCTCGTTGTTCGTTAATTCTCTGAGATTAAAATGAGTGTGTGCATAAATATTATTTTAAGAAATACAGAAAACGAATGTACAAAATAGCCTATCAAATTTTCTGTGCATAAGAAGCTATTTTAATCTCACCTGTCCTCGATTTACTCAGACGTTACTGTAATAACATTATAGCATTATGTCCATCTAGAGAAACTACACTTTGCAATGGTGAAATAATAATTAATTATACAAATCGCTTAATTTAGCTTCTGATATTACTGCATACAAGCACAGAAACGTTCTCTGTAGGCTATGTTTAATAGCTTTCGATTGTTGATGTCCAAGGCCCCTGTTTCGATTGTTGTCCAAGGCCCCTTATAGACGAAGTCATTTGTTCTTAATTCATTGCACCGTATTAGATGGCGTTATTTTAATTTTAAAATTAATTTATCTCATTAAATATCAGTCCAATCAAAATTTTGTAAAGAATAAAACTTATCGGAAATCATTTTTAAAGAAACCTTTGTTAGGTAACATTGTTCACAAAAATCAATAATAAGCGAGATATTTCGATTTATTTAATTTAGGCCCTCTTATGACCCCCCCTTTTAAATAAAGTATTTTGAATGCCATATAGCCTAAAATCTAAGTTACAACGAACTTAATTTACATTCCAATTTTCATATAAATCTGTTCAGCCATTATTGCGTGAAAAGGTAACAAACATACAGACAGACATACAAACAAAAATTTCAAAAATGCGATTTTCGATTTCAGGGTTGTTAATTATATATGTTAGGACCAATTATTTTTGGAAAATCGAAAATTACCAGAAAAATTTCGGCTACAGATTTATTATTAGTATAGATAAGACAATTTGAATCAAAGGAATGAATACCGTCAACCGGGGTAACTTTACACACTTTTTTTGCTTATTCGTTAAAATAATTGAAGATTATCAAGTTAGATACACAAATTAATTTTTATATGAATGTTCCTGGTTAATTTGAGTAAATTTGAAAATCTAGTGGTTGTACATATGCATTATGACACACTGGTAAATAAATAATCACGTGTGTAAAGATGCCCCGTTTACGGGGTTACTTTACACACATATTTACTTTGCCTTATAATCGAGTTTCTATTCAATATGGTCCAACATTGCACTGTTTCAAGTACTGGGATTGGAAAGGTAAAATATTTGTTAACAATATGATGTGTTTCGCAATTTATTAGCCCACTACAGTTGGCACAGTGGGAACAAAATATATTGGTAAATTCCTGAAAATGAAATATTTTGTATAAAAGTAAAGAAATGTAATAACAGTACAATAAATGGTTATATGCTTTTCATGCATATGCTGCTACATTGTCATTTTCCTGGGGAGGTGCTGTAGGAAACCTTTTCAGAACGTGGTGACGATCCAAGGGTTGAGGGATAGCGTCATGCTAACCACATGGCTATACTGCTACCTACTAGTTGCAGTAACCGATTCAACTGGCATTGATCCGTCAGAGCTGACGTGCTACGGATTATTTAAAATAATAATAATGATAATAGTAATGATAATAATAATAATCTACAAGTAACGACCTTGTCTGTTTGAAAATTATTTATTTTCCCATATCATTGTTGGGAATCGATCCTACCACCATTAACAGTGACATTTATACATCATATTAAAAAGAGTTTTTATTTTTAATTAGTGTCCATAAACACTTCACATCTGTGTAAAGTTGCCCCATTCAGAGGTACATTAGGTTATCATACTTGTTTTCCTTCTCGCAGGGTAGCACATGTAACGAAAAACTGGTCAGGCAGTCATTTCCCGCGTCCGAAAGCTTCATAATTTCATACAATACTAGTCACAATTGAATGTATGAACTGAACTGTTCAGTACAACACAAAGATTTTACACATAGAAAAAAGAGTAAAAATACTTGCCTCGTGAAATTCGCCAGCAACAATGGTGTATAACAGCTTTAATAATTAGTAGTAGTAGTATTTATTTATTTAACCTGGTAGAGATAAGGCCGTCAGGCCTTCTCTGCCCCTCTACCAGTACCAATTAGTATAAAATTTACAATTACAATTACAAATAACATTACAATTAGTATTAAATTTACAATTACAATTACAATAAAATCAAAGTACGAAAAGATTACCTGAATAATTAAAGCTAGATAATTTATCATAGAGAAACAAAAAATATTTTTTATTTACTGAATTACAAATTAAATCTAGAATAACAAAATTGTATAGTGATGAAATTACTGAATATTGAAATATTTTGTGATAGATTAAAGAAACTATTTACAAGAAATCAATTACTGACCAAGTGCCTAGTAAGTTTTCGTTTGAATGCAATTTTATTTCGACAGTCCCAGATGCTAGCAGGTAGCGAATTCCAGAGTCTTGGTAGGGCTATTGTGAAAGAAGATGAGTATGAGGAGGTGCGATGGGATGGTATTGTTAGTATTGTTTCATGACGAGAGCGTGTATTCAGATTATGGTGGGAAGAAAGGTAAGTGAAGCGAGACGACAGGTACGAAGGAATAGAAAAGTTCAAGATTTCGAAGAGAAAGAGAAGTGAATGTAAATTTCTTTTCTTATCTAGTTTAAGCCAACCTATTGCTTCCAGGGATGGGGTAATATGATCATATTTACGAACATTGCTTACAAAACGTACACACAAATTATGATGGCACACACTTCAGACTACTACACACATGTGCTGTTGTCACACAGAATCAGTTCCACGGAGTTGCTACACATTGTCTCTAATGTGCTACCATCTAAACATTTTTTCTAGAAATGTGTAAAGTTACCCCCCTTATGTAAAGTATACCCGGTTGACGGTAACATAATGGAGGAAAATTGATATATTAAAAATTAACAACCCACATAAGTAATATCTGAAGAAAGGTCATATTCTAGAGGCGAAACGTAGTCTTTCTGATAATCGACTTTTGATAGTAGTCAATATCCGACAGCTCTTTACACTAAACTACGGTATTTTCACTATTTACATCAGGCGTCCTCAACCGATCGCACGGTCGTGCTGGCTGAAGCTGCACAGTGCACAACTCTACGCGTGAATCAGTCCCTGTGCCTGAGAGGAGGGGATGATAGTTGAAACCGGCTCAGTGGCGGTCTACCAGTATAGTCATTCAAGCGTTGTCCGGTATTCGTTATACTCTTATAGCAGGGCCGGGCATGAGAGCGGCTCCATTTAGTCGGCCAGAGCTGCTCTCGCTCCGCAAGGCACTTCAATTCCAAGACAGAACAGAAAGCTCACGCAGTGGCGGACTTGCATTACAGCTACCTTTCCTGCATTAATATAACAAGAGCCACGGTTGTTCTAGTCATTCGGTCTGTCAGTACATAATAGCTTATAAGGATATTACATCAATCCATTGTACAGTACAGAATTTATAACATTCTTATTAATTTAATTAAATAAACTTCGCTCTATGCACACACACAAATCATTAGGCTTATTTACATAATCCATACGCACATACTGCAATCTCCTCAACACAGTTTTACGAGACAGGCGTATGGCTTCCACTTCCCCTACTTGCTGTGGACAGAGTTCATCTGCCAATATAATTAAACATCGCTTGATGAATTCACCTTCGTTGAATGTTTTCAATTCCTTTGCAATTTCGTGGCAAATTTTGTAGCTAATTCTCATAGCCGATTCACAAGTGCATTATTGTCATCCTGTCAATATAATATAATATAATATAATATAATATAATATAATATAATATAATATAATATAATATAATATAATATAATATAATATAATATAATATAATATAATATAATATAATATAATATAATATAATATATGATATGATATGATATATAAGATAAGATATGATATGATATATAAGATAAGATATGATATGATATATAAGATAAGATATGATATGATATATAAGATATGATATGATATATATGATATGATATGATATGATATATGATATGATATGACCATAAATTAATACAACTTAAAGAAAATGTTTCTCAGGTACATTATATTACAGTATCTATTCGATGTTTATATTGCATTATAAGTTATTATAGTACATTTATTTAGTAATATATAATTTTAAATTATACAAATATTATGATATATCATAGTATAGTATATTACAGTTCAAGATATATAATATGATAAATGATATATCATGAACTGTAATATACTATACTATGATATAACATAATACTTGTGTAATTTAAAATTATATATTACTAAATGCATAATAACCTATAATGCAATCTAAATATCAAATAGATACTCTAATATAATGTACCTGAGAAACATTTTCTTTGGGTTGTATTAATTTATGGCGTTCATTACCAACATATTTGTCATATTCAGTAGCATGTTGTAAAAATTAATGTCGTTGGATATTGAACTTCTTAAACAGTTGGAGTGTTTTATGACAAATTAAACACTTTGTTAATCCACTGCTCTCTACCAAAAATGACTCCTCTTCCCATGATACATTAAAAGCATTGGGAATAGCGGGACGGTTTAGTGTATGAGCGGAAGCTCCGTCTTCAAAGTTCGCCATCATACTGAGCCACCACTGCACCGACACTGAATGACGTACAGTATGCATACGTCAGAGCGCTCGCAAGACCCGCTCTTTAAAGCACACAGCGCTCATTTCTCAGAATCACGTAATGTGCCCAGCCCTGTCTTACACGGTGCGTAGATGCGGTAGGCTAAGCAAGATAGTCAGACGAGTTACATGCATTCCGACCCAAGCGCTCCGGTATTACGTCATAGCGAATACGTCATTGCTATTATTGGCACGCGTGCCATAATAAGTCGATTACGAACGATATGGAATGTAGGAACAACCTGTTTATAATGCTAGGATGGCATAATATATATTTATTTAGATAAATTATTATTTCACTTACGTATCTTCATGGTGTAAATTATCGTATAACATACCTCTACTGGTAGGAGGATCGTTTTCGTTATCTTCATTACTTCATCTTCACTGATATTTATTATTTAATAATACAGTAGTTTCCAGTTTAATAATACTCGTAGATCCACAGTACTGTATACGGTAGTACAGGGACATCATTTTATTTTTACTGACATTTTTAATATTAACCTGGCTATAAATTTGGATTAACGATTGAGAACCGGAAACACCATTTGCTACCCCCTTCCACGACTGGAGTTCGATGATACTGGCGTAAAAAGTAACAAATCACTTTTCTAGGTATAGGAGGGAGGAAAATTAGTTCATCTATTGACGCAAAGCAGGAATTATCGCGATTTTGAGTTTGATAATTTTCATTAGGTTTTGTTTAATCAAAATACAGAACTGCATTAAAAATAAGTGTTTTTACTTACGAAGTGAGCTATTCATTCGGTCGTATTCATTATGCACTGTACTTTATAATGTCTACAGCATATTAGCATACAATATAGAGAATGAAGTTAAATTAAAAAATAATCATAATATGGATATTTAAACACAATTTTGAAAATGATGACCATTCATTTCAATACAGGCTTCAGTTCTTTTTTTGCATATTATCGCACTACAGACTATTGTACCTAATTTCAATTACCAGTTTTGTCCTTCGTACTAATAACTCATGTTGAAATAATTATGTACCTACTCTATAAAAGAGTACCTTACGTACTGTAAATTCAATCTTCACTTCGGCCCGATTCGAAAAGATAAAATTACCCAGGAATGCTATCTACTGTCCGTCCTAGTAGTTTTGTCGCAGGGTTGTAGAAAGGAGGGAAATCACGTGACAGCTAATTACTTAACGAGGCCCTTTTATTTAAGTTATTTTAAACAGTTGTATGGGTATAATATTACGTAGACGTCCAATTTCTAACAGAAATTAATGTTTTCAGAAAATAGCTAAGACAGCCCAGCCACTAGCCTTACAGAGGGGCTAGCAGAAGCGGGTGGGGGAAACCGGGATGCGACGTAGGCAAACGGACGACAGTACCTGTGAGAGAATATGATTCAATATTGAAAGCTCTTTCTTCACTGGAAAACGCGAACATATTTTTGGAACGTACTCTACTCACTAACTCAGTACTGTTTGTGTTTACTAAGACCGTAAGGCGACTTTGACTGTATACGCTTAGTTCTGTATGGAAAACGGTTGGAAGTTTAAAAGTAGAGGGGGTGAGGGTGAAGTACATTCAAAAAACTCAGGTACAATAAAAACTGAAGTAAAAATAAAATTATGTCCCTGTACAATATTCATAAAGTGAATGTGACAAGAATGATACTAATAATTTAGTTCTGTAAAACACTATTACCTAGAATTGTTGTAATATGATTATTTATTCTAGCCAGTCTTCGATATCACTCCACACCACGCATGGAACTGACGTCTGATTTAAGTGTCTTTATGAGTTAGGAGGATTAAATGAGGGGATAGCTAAGTGACATTAAGTTGAGTATGTGACAAGGTTAGTGGGTTAGTTGACGGCATTATTTAAGTAATATGAGGCCGACGAATTGTGTAATGTGGGGAGAAACCGAATTTTCACGTTTATTCTTTATATTTTTATAGCATTCCGTTGAAGAGAAACTTCGGTACATCAATGTTGGCTCTTCTATAGCATGCAACACTGAAGCTTCCTACATACAGTACGTTAAGTTAGGTTAACTTCGCTTTTAAATGCTTAAGTCTGCAGAGCTTAATTTTGATTTCACGGCATCATGATTATAAAAATTAATTACAATAATATCAATGCACTATTCCTTTCTCTTAATCAGACTAATATATTAATTAATACCAATCTAAACTAGGCTAAATCAATATGTAATAAGTACATTCTACACGTGCATATTTAGCTGTGAAAAGTTATATAAGGAATTTTCTTTGAAAATCTGTTTGTGCATATATATGCAGCACATGAAGGCATCTTGAAATTAGTTGAGTTATCAATGAAAACGACGATGTATGACCACAATTAGCTGTCCATGTGCTAAGCGAAAAGTAATGTTTTGATAGCATCATGATGGCGACTGTCCGCAAGAATGCTTGTGTCTACTCCATGTGTTCTGTCTTGGTTGGTATCTACGCAATTTTTGAGATACAGTATGTTGCATTATGAATTTTTGTTTCAAAACATGTTAAGATATATTTGAATTTGTTTTGAAGAAAATTACAAATTTTTCTTCTTTTGAACACTTTGTTTAGAATTTCTCATGTCTTTACACTGTGAGTATAGGTAACCATTCTCAGAAAAATTAGGCCTATTTAAGCATTAATCATGATGCAATGTGTCTTTTTGTTAGTTTCATTTCTTTATAAAAATTATATTACGACTCCTGCTTTGAAAGGGGTACCGGTAAGGAAAAGGGCAAATGAAACATGAAATAATAATTATAAGATAAAAAAGCAGTTTTTAAAGTTCAAGAATAGCACATTGTGTTCACGCCCCTTGCTTGTGACATTGAACGAGCTAGCTTCGTCCAAATTCATAATTATCCTGAAAGTAGTCCTTATATAATACAGGCGGAAGATAAGTACTAGGAATGTATTGTACACTATAATTACGAACAGACGATATGACTAATATTTTATTTCACGTGGGAATAAATTTAGTTGACGTTTTCTTTATTTCTGTAGGAATATGCTTGTTACTTCACACCACACACGCTTTGCATACGGATTATAAAACAATATTTAATTTTATTTAATACTTGACATCATATAATGCGAAAAAGCAATTCGGAATTACAGTAGTGACGTAAATCTACTTCAACAATAGTAATATACGTTACAAGAGCGGTATGTTGACGTGAGGAAAAGATTGAAAAAGCGAAACGTAGTTGAGCTTTTTTAATTTCCGAGAACATGAAAACAAACATACCGCTGGTGTATCGTACATTATTTTGTGCGAAGATCGTTTATTACATACCTGAAAGACGAATTTCTAATTAGTTGCAATGGAATCTCCATGTTGGTTTCTGTTTAATGACGGCAACTTCGGAAAACCAAAATATCTTTCTTCAACATTGTTGCTATAAAATGTTTTCTGTGTTTACTATACTCCAGCAGGCCGTGATATACGTCTGTCTTTTTTTTCCCCCAGTCTATAAATGCGAACTTAAAACAAATGGTAAGGTTATGTAATGATTTATTTTTCATTTTAATATTTTAACAATATTATTTATATAACATATTGCAGTAATAACATCGGCATCTGGAATCTTGTTGATTTTTTTCACGGCTTCCTTAATGTTACTTGTATCAGGAATGCAATAAGTTTCGTGGAGTAGTAGATTTTACTTAATTTTTGCAAATATTTAAAAACATTTAATTGACATTGCAATTTAGGTGAAATTGCAGTGGTAAGTTTCCAATTTATAATTATTACTATGTTAAACGTCTCTAAAAATATTTTTTTTTAAAAGCCTAAAGCAGTAAAATGAATGTCGCGCTAAAGCGGTAAGAAGAGAGAAATTGTTATGTGTGTTAGGTTGGGAATACTGAATGTGGTATTTCACACTTACCGCGTATTGGTTCTGTGCGGAAAACAAGCAAATACGCACGATCTCGCACAAAAATCTCTACAGTCACATCCCCTCTCAAAATTTGGTGTGTTCCTCTTTGTATGTATGTGTACGTATTTATTCACACTGCAAATGGGTATATACCCGGTGGCAGTGGTAACTAATTACACTCAATAATGACAATTAATAATAAACCCAACTAATAAAAAACAATAATTAATAATAATGATAATAATAATAATAATAATAATAATAATAATAATAATAATAATGAGCATCCTAAATTAAATGAAGCATGATCACTTAAAATAAGATTTAAAGTAAATCTAATTTGTATCTTAACCCTAAGTTCGAACTGAGACCCACGAGTGTGACAGATTCATACCTGCACAAGTACCTTTCGGCACTACACTTATTCGCTGTCAACTCACTCACTGCACTAATTCTATCCTGATTTTACTAACACTTTTAACCATTTCACTCTTCAAATACTTTGAACAGCCACTTCACTGACACAAACACATTTCACTTACACAATAGACTTCACTGACACTACACACTTCACTGACACAACACTCTTCCTCACTGATAGAACACTTCAAATAACATGATATTAATTACACCCCTTAAATAGCGTGTATAATATACTTCCGTCTATTAGTAAAGTCCTTAAGCCTATTTTTAAATACATTTTTGGTTATTGGTAAAGCCTTTAGTAAGTCTGCAGGTAAAGCATTCTAGTCCCTGATAGTACGATTGAGAAAAGAAAACTTTCCAGTGTCCGTCCTCTGTCTTCTTTCCCTCAATTTATATGAGTGGTCGTTCCTTGAAGAGTAATTTGGCGGCTGCAACCTATTTTTTATTTCTCTCCAGGCAGGCTCACCTCTGTATGTTTTGAACATTGCGTATAATCGAATTCGCGTTCTCCTGTCCGTGAGTGTGTCCATTTTAATGGTGAATTATTACGACAACACTTGAGAGCCCGTTTTTGAATCTTTTCCAGTGTCTTAATATCTTCTAATCTATAAGGATCCCAACATGCAGCACCATATTCCATTACGACGAACTAGTGATTTATATGCAATCTCTTTGGATTTCTCAGAGCCTTTTCTTACTACCCTCATCACAAAGTGTAACGCCCTCCATGCCTTTACCGGTGTGTGTGTGTAACGTGTTCCCCCCACCCGAGTTCGCTGCTAAATTTTATTCCGAGGTATTTTCATTTGTTAACTTCCGGAATGGTTTCACCCCCTAACATATACGATGCGATTATTTTATTTCTTTTTCTTGTAAAGCTAATGGCTTTGCTCTTTAGAGAATTTATTTTCATTTTATTGGCCATTGCCCAATCGTTTATTCTGGAACGGATTGCAAGACAATATAATTATTTATGTAGAAATTTTTGTCTTATTTACAGGTGGGTATAAGGAATCAATACCGTAGGTGAAGGGAATAAAAAAGATTTGGAAGTCACAAAAATTATGTATGTATGTATTCATTTACACTGCAAGTGGGAAAGCACCCGGTGGCAGTGGTATACACAACATAAACAATACACAATAAAATTACAATACACAATACAATTATACAATACAAATACAATTATACAATACACAATAAAATTATATACACAATACAATAAGAATACACAATAATATAGAATGTATGTAAACAGAAATTTTACTTCAATTTTCACATAAGTGGGGTAGTAAAGAAGTAAAGAAAACGAAAATTTACGAATGTTGAAGTAGAGCTTGATTGCTTAGATAAAAACTATGATTGCGTGGGAGGGGAGTGTAAGAGAATGAAGGGGGAGGGGGATTCATGTTCGGAGAGGATAGTATCTATTAGGCTCGAAACTTGTGTATAGAATAGACCTACAGCGGTTTCGAAATAAGAATTCTGGCAGCAGTACGTCATTGAGCGGTGTTGTCACATAGTGCATAAGTGAAAGACAGAGACAGCTGATACGTGTGGGACAAAGACAGAACATGTCCGCTGAACCGGACTCGCGAGCGGTCTGTTTCATCATTGTGTGTTAAGTTTAAATATAAATACTCTTATTGAAGTTATTATACCCCCATTTTTTACTATTTATTCGCTTAACAAATCAATAGATCTTGGAGTCACTAACATGCGAAATAAAGTGACTAATATACAGGGTGTACGAAAAATGCCGTCCAAAAACAGCACTGTAGGATAGAGTACATTATGTTGATTAATTTAAGTATAGGATGCAACATTCTACGATATATACTTGTGGAGATATCGCAAAGAATCTGTCGGTCAAATGGGGCACATTGATAAAATTATTAAAATCAATGAAAGGGGTTTAATAGCGATTTTTATTTCTATGATATATACGATAATAAAGTATGGACAACTGGGCTCTACATCAACATATGCTCAAAATGCCCACCATTCATCTCAAAGGCTATCCTAGCTCGACGCACAATACCCTGGGTTGCCCTGCACATCTCATCTCCTCTGATGGCAGCAATGGCCGCATGCAGGCGAGCTGTGAGGTCTTCCCCATCCTCCTGGACCACCCTGTACACCAGCTCCTTGAGATGGCCCCAAAGGAAGTAGTCCAGTGCATTCAGGTCTGGCGATCTCGGGGGCAAAGATAAGACCATCAGCGACCTATCCATCGTCTTGGATATTGCCTATTCAACTCCAGGCAGGGCTCATTAGTAGAACTAAGAAATTGGTATCAAAACTGTTAAGTTATGTGATCTTGAACTATATCTCTACCGAGTGAAAAGTAATAGAGCGTCTCTCGGATTCAGTGAAGCAGAATGACTGACATGTACAATCGGGTGGTAACCAAACATGTGTTCAAATCATCCACAGCCTTAGAATAAGAAAATAATACAAAAATAATAATTTGTAATTGTAAAGTTTGTAACTCCCAATCTAAATTAATTTACCCATACATATAAAAATAACATACAAAGTATATAATTACGATTATTGCCTCATTATAATAAATAACCATGAAAATTTTCATTTCATCAAAAGAAATATACCTTTTAGGTTAAGAAAAAATAAAAATATTTGTACTCTGAAAATATTCGTTCTACGTCACAAGATTTTGCTGGAGCAAATCTGAAATATGATACAATATTTATTATTGTCATCAGGTGAACAACTACTTTGTGAATTTAATAGTGTATCTTGTATGTGGGACATAGCATTAAACTCATAATTGTTTTCAAGAAAATTTTTCGTTTCTATTGTATTGTAGGAACTTCTTATCGCAATTCCGATGGTGAACTTGGATTGTAACGCAACCGAATACATAGCAGCACGAGACGTCAACATTTAACTAAGAATAATACGGAAAAAAATTTACACACTTTTGTTTGCCTAATTATTTAATAATAGATGAGATTACTCTTTTTGGAATCACGCATAATATTCACATTACGTAAATAACACAATAATAATAGAATAGCTCACTTTGTTCAGATCCTAAAATGTTAATATAAATTAAGAATATTATTCAAACTATTCACGACTCTACACAGCTTCACAGAATGCCACTATGCGTTGTTTGTGATGTGAATCATCTGTAGCGAGCGGTAGCAGAGCGATTGCAGCGATATTTTACTACTTAATTAACTTATTATTCCGAGAACATGAATTTTACCAGCAATAGAAAAGTATTGGGAATAAATTTGAATAAGGAAAAAAAAAGTGTCCTTCCCAGGGAGGATTCGAACCACGAAAGTCCTAGTTACCAGTCTATCGTGCTCTGGAGTGAACAAGACTGTGAAATCAGCTACAAGGGCCGCTCCGGTTTTTTTGCCACTACTCTACAATTGTTTTGTAAAAAAAAAAAATCGTTCTTACAAATACTTTAGGTCTTATTTTTATCGTAATTATCCAGCGATAGACTATCCATTATCATAACAATTTTCAAGCTGTGTAGTGGAAAAAGTGCGAAATAAAGTATTTCTAGTGATTTTAATTTGTGGACTGCTCTTAAACAAGAAGTGTAGCCTATGCAAACAACTCACGTAATCTGGGGGATTTTAAAGGAAAATCTTTTATAATTGGTTACTTTACGACACTTTATCAACTTCTATGGTTATATAGAGTGTGAGAAAAATATTCGTTAAGTGATTATTGCAATACGGCAAAACGAATTTCAAGGTTTCTCGCAATCTTTCTAAAAAGATTGACGCACGTTAAAGAGCAGAGGATGAACACTTCGATCATCTGATGTAATGGTAAGTATGCCTATCACTTATTTCTAATGAATAAATAAATAAATAAATATGACAATAAAGTAAGTTATTAAAACTATAACTAATATCGGAGCTGTGCAGAGTTTACCGATGTTAAAATACTGTCGAGTCAACATGACTTGTGGTCACACGTTCCTTACGGTTGACATAGCCAAGGCTATGAACGCTTTTCTCGGGATTCTACTGTTTTTTATACTCCTTCAACACCTCCTATAATTTCCCTTGCGTTATAAAGATCTTTAGCAAACAAGGCACCAATTGTGTATAGGGTGGCGCCATGTAGACTATCTGCCATAGTGGGTGTTTCTCACAGTTTGCCCAAAGATTGATAGACAGCAATGGCGGTGCATTCTAGAAGACTCAGATCTGCATAAGAAGCATATGGCCTTCCAGGATCTTAGTCTTGACGTGGGCATGATTTATGAGTAGGGCCCAGATTTTTCGAAAATGCATATGCGCATATGCAAATGCATATTTTGAGTTTTAGTGCATATTTTGAGGGTTAGTGCATGCTTCGACATTTATTAAGTTTATGTATGATCAATTATCTGACATTTCTGAACGAATTGTAAATCTAGTAATGAATTTGTATGTCGGACATCCCTTGACACCACAATAACCTTCCTATTTCAAGGGAAATGTTAATGGGACTATACTTCCAGTCTCACAATACATGCAGGTAGATGGACGTTGCAGACCTTTTTCACAAAAGGAATTTCTTACATTCCTTTCTCAATGCAGTATCATCTCAAAGTTTGTGTCGAGAAGACGCAGGTATTCATTTGTTGACTTGTTTTTCATCTACTAATAGTCTATGTGGTGTTCTGTCAGATTAAACTAAAAATGCCTAAAGATAAGTCCACTAAATCATTTTTAATTAAACAGTGGATTTCAGGCAATAGTGACTATTCAAGTGACGTCGATGTCAAGTATGTGAGAAGACTGTGAAATGCGAGAAAAAGTTTCAACTGGAACAGCATTCGGAAACAACTGCACATCTCTGGTCAAAACAAAAGGGTAAGAGCACGCAGCAGGTACTTTTAACTCAGGCAAAATCACGGTCTGAATTTAGTACATTTTCCGCTGACCTTCGTAAAGCTTTTGTATGCAGAACATTCCGCTGCATAAATTAAATAATCCACATCTACGATCATTTCTTCAAAAATGTTGTCTTAATCAGAGGACACCGGATGAATCCACTCTTAGGAAAAATTATTTACTTTCGCTACATGCTTCTATCCTGGATTCAACACGGTCTGACATAGGAGAGAACTGGGTATAGATTTTGGTTGATGAAACAACAGATTTGTGTGCAGATACATAGCGAACTTCATAGTGGGTAAATTATGTTCAAAAGAACCGAGCAAACCTCATTTACTTTCATGCAAAGTGTTGGGAAAAACCAACTACAGTACAGTTGCAAGATTAGGTGAGTGCATATTGTTTTGTTTTAGTGCATATTTGCATGCATATTTTAGGTACTTTCTGTGCATATATATCCGGGCCCTATTTATGAGGTACGGTAGACCACCACCAAATGTATAACATGCGGATTTGATGGAGAGACAGGAATGCATGGCGTGGCGAATGGTAAAGTAGACTTAGCAGGACAGCATAATTAATTTGGCACACTCTACTCATTTCACAACGGGTGCACAAACTTACTATTTGTACTGAAGCTCCATATCCCCTCTGTGAGCACTTCTCCACCTCTATACTACGCCAAAAAGATCTCTGATTATGAATTTAACTTCGTAGAACATCAAAGGAATGAGAGTTTCGAATTATCTGCCTTACTCATTGTAGACAAATCCACTCTAATAAATGTAGGCATTATGTTTTACTATTAAATGTAGGAATAACGGATCTCATTTCCGTATTAATTATCGAACTGAAATGAAAAGAATTTCCTAGTAATTATGTTAGGTTACATGGTTCAGGATCAAGGAATAAATTATTATTCATGTATGTTCTCAAATGCCATATGTCAATTTATTAAGTTCACTGAATAGATATTACAATTTCACAGATTTTGTGCTCTTGTTATGAAAAATTAAAATACTACAGTCATGACATTGCATCTAAAATGCCCTAACTCCCATATCACGTGAACTTTGACTTAATTTATTTGTGCATGTTAAGCAAACATTGACTATCACAGTTAACAACTTACTTGCAATTATTCACTTCTAAATTACAGACTTGGAATAGAACACAAGTTAAAGACATCACATGTTACTGACAAATCATATGTTACTGCCGAAAAATAAAGAACTGTAATAAGTACCGATCCTTTGTTCCCCCCTTGTGTTATCCATTTGAGAGTCAGCATGTTTCCGAATTGTATCATTTCTATTTCTGACTTGTCCAAGAACTACTTTAGAAAGTGTTGCGTTTGTTCAAAGTATTTTCCCAGTTGCGAAATATGTCAAAACCACTTTATTGAAAATGAGTCTATATAATGTAAAAGACAATTCAATTTTGTTAATGAAAAGTGAATAATAAGTAATAACTGTTTATCTCGTGTAGGGTTTTGCTGTAGAGTATAAAGATTTTAATGAAGTTCATTGAGTGGTGATATTCTGTGCTTTCCAATTGCATAAGGGGACTTGCCATTTGTGTCCACTCTGTATATGCCCCGTGCACTGTAAAAGATATAAAGTTGTATTAACTTATCGTAAGGAAGACATTGTAAGTTTGGAAAAGTCTAGAATGTGTAGTGATACGTGAATCACTATACCATGCACTTTACCTGTATTGCCCAACGTGAAGATACAGTCCTCTCTGCTTCGCTATTATAAAGATTGGTATAGCTATTGTTATAGCGAGTATGTTCACTGTCTTTCAGCCTAATGCGATTAATGTAAATTAGCAATAGCCTTGCAAACGATTAGGCTAATTGGACTTAGTTTATTCCTTATTTCAGTGATATGGTTAGATGTTTTGTGTAGGCGATAAGCATGGCTTGCACAATGATTAGGTTTGATATTAGCTAGGTTCAACCCTAATTTCATTGACAAGGTTAGGTGTTTTTATAGGCGATAAGCATTCCTTTTACAAACGATAAGATTTGCTTGACTTGGTTTAGTCCCGAGTTCAATGACAGGGTTAGATGTCTTGTGTAGGCGAAAAGCAGGCGTTGTACAACGATCAGTTCTGCTTGACTTGGCTTACTCCCAATTTCAGTCATAAGGTTAGATGTTTTGTATAGGTGATAAGCATGTCTTGTACAAATGATCTGGTCTGCTTGACTTGCCTTAGTCCCAATTTCAGTGACAAGTTTAAATGTTTTATAGGTAATGAGCATGCCTTGTACAAATAATCAGGTATGCTTGTCTTGGCTTAGTCCCAATTTCAGTGACAAGTTTATATGTTTTATATAGGTAATAAACATGCCTTGTACAAAAAATCAGGTATGCTTGACTTGCCTTAGTTCCAATTTCAGTGACAAGTTTAGATGTTTTGTATAAGTAATAAGCATGCCTTGTACAAATAATCAGGTATGCTTGACTTGGCTTAGTTCCAATTTAAGTGACAAGTTTAGGTGTTTTGTATAGATAATAAGCATGCCTTGTACAAATAATCAGGTGTGTTTGACTTGGCTTAGTTCCAATTTCAGTGACAAGTTTAGATGTTTTGTATAGGTAATAAGCATGCCTTGTACAAATAATCAGGTGTGCTTGACTTGGCTTAGTCCAAATTTCAGTGACAAGTTTAGATGTTTTGTATAGGTAATAAGCATGCCTTGTACAAATAATCAGGTATGCTTGACTTGGCTTAGTCCAAATTTCAGTGACAAGTTTAGATGTTTTGTATAGGTAATAAGCATGCCTAGTACAAATAATCAGGTATGCTTGACTTTTGTTAGTCCCAACTTCCGTGACAAGTTTAGATGTTTTGTATAGGTAATAAGCATGCCTAGTACAAATAATCAGGTATGCTTGACTTGGCTTAGTTTCAATTTCAGTGACAAGGTTAGATGTTTTGTATAGGTAATAAGCATGCCTTGTACAAATAATCAGATATGCTTGACTTGACTTAGTCCCAATTTCAGTGACAAGTTTAGATGTTTTGTGTAGGTAATAAGCATACCTTCTACAAATAATCAGGTATGCTTGACTTGGCTTAGTTCCAATCTCAGTGACAAGTTTAGATGTTTTGTATAGGTAATAAGCATGCCTAGTACAAATAATCAGGTATGATTGACTTGGCTTAGTTCCAATCTCAGTGACAAGTTTAGATGTTTTGTATAGGTAATAAGCATACCTTCTACAAATAATCATGTATGCTTGACTTGGCTTAGTCCCAATTTCAGTGACAAGGTTAGATGTTTTGTATAGGCGATACTCAAAACCTCTCGTCAAACATGGAGTCGTATTCAGTTATGTCACGATAACGACGGTGCATACACAGATATTCTGGATAAACAAGGCATGTGTATGTGTATGAGTCGTTAGTTGTTAGTTATGAAATAAAAAAAATTGGGGATTGGGAACATGACTTCTGGCCCTCTCTGTAGATAAGACTTGTTTCATTTAATGTTAACATTTGCCTTACTTCAACTAACTGGCCACGATTTGCAAATATACTAATTGCCTTTGGCAGAGACCCGACATCGTGTTGCCCTCATGTCCACGTGTCCATCTAGACTTTTGCCAGATCTAAACAGTTACTGATATTAATTTAGAACGAGTTTCTTATAGTGAGCTACACGTATCACAAAGAGGGCACTGATGGCTGAGTCAGACCTTCGGCCTGTCACACAGGCGGTCCGGATTCTGTGATTTTTCATTGAAAAATCAATAGTGGCACTTGTGGTGGTGAAAGTTGCAATTAGGATTTTTCTCTCGGATCTTTCGTTTCCCCATATTAGGTATCTATATTTCTTCCGTCAACATTTCTCCATTTCGTCATCATTCTATTGCATGCTCCGAAAGCGGGCTGATGACACATGGAAGTCTGGCCTAGCGACGAGTGAGGTTGCCTGCTAGAAAACCGGGAATGCAGCGAACCTTAGTATAGTCAGCCGGTGTGAGAATAGGAATGCGCCTAGTTTAAGTGTAAGCGCTAAGAGATTGTGAAAGGTCGCAGTGCCGCCTTTCAGAAATTTCATTCCATCATATGATTGGAAGCCATTAATGAAAATATTTTTAAAAATATCCAGGGAATGTCGGTAGATGGTCAGGTTAACGGACACATAGGCAAGCAAGCAGATACAAACATACATAATTTTGAGATGAAAGGAAATTGTCTCTCAGTCTTAAAGATCTCAAATACACAGCTTTATCAATACAATATCTTATAACATAGCATAAAATACAGGGACATCTTTTTATTTTTACTTCAATTTTTATTGTACCTGAGTTTTTGAATGTACTTCACTCCCACCCCTTCTACTATTAAACTTCCAACCGTTCACAATACAGAGCCGAGGGCTCTGTTAGGAATTTGACGTCTACGTAATATTACACAAGTATTTAAAATAACTTAAATAAAAGGGCCTCGTTAAGTAATTAACTGTCACGTGATTCCCTCCCCCCTTTCTACGACCCTGCGACAAAACCACTTGAACGTACAGTAGATAGAATTTCTGAGTAATTTTATCTTTTCGGATCGGGCAGAAGTGAAGATTGAATTTACAGTACGTAAGGTACTCTTTTATAGAGTAGGTATAGAATTATTTCAACATGAGTTACTCGTACGAAGGACGAAACTGGTAATTGGAATTAGGTACAATAGTCTATAGTGTGATAATATGCACAAAAGAACTGAAGCCTATATCGAAATGAACGGCCACCATTTTAAAAAATGCGTTTAAATATCCATATTATGATTATTTTTCAATTTAACTTCGTTCTCTATATTGTACGCTAATGTGCTGTAGACAGTATAATATACACTGCATAATGAATACGTTGGCATGGATAGCTCAATTCGTGAGTAAAAACACTCATTGTTAATACTGTACTGTATTTTGATTAAACAAAAATCGTAATGAAAATTATCAAACTCAAAATTGCGATATTTCCTAGTTTACGTAAATGGATGAACTACTTTTCTTCCGTCCTATACCTACTCCAGTCATGGAAGGGGTAGCAAACGGTGTTTCCTGTTTACATACATACATACATACATACATACATACATACATACATACATACATACATACATACATACATACATACATACATACATACATACATACATACATACATACATACATACATACATTCACGAATCAACGCAATGTGTGATGTTTGTGCTATTGTCAAATGCACCGCTGGTTCTCGCCTGTGGACATGCAGCGTAGTTCGGGACAGGAAACCATTGCAGTGGTTGCTTAGTGGGATGTTCGTTTATTAGAAGTTGTGTGTTTGTTTTAATGTGTATGTATCCGCCCAGTGTTTTAAACTTCAGCATATTTATGTCTCCTACTGAATAATGTGTGTTTATCTTTGATTCATATGTCGGTTCATCAAGTTCAAAATCACTTTGAAGAAAGAATACGAGCTGTAAAGTTTCCATGTAATACACTAACGATCTTACTAATAAACTGTAGGCCTACTATAGTTTTTATACGAGACTTATGCAGAGCTGGGGAAGAAAACGTTATAAACCATGCATAAGCGATGGTTATACGAGTGTGAACAACCTGGAACTATACATGGAAATTGCTTTGCAGTAGTTATGTACACGAAACCCCTTGTTTAAGCGTTGTATATAGAGGAATGTATGACCACCCTCTAACAGCTGGTCGTATCGGTTTTAATTTTATGATGATGGTTGCCTTGTAACCACAGAATAACAAATCAAACAGCACATAATAATTAGAATAATATTGCTGTAATTGAACTCTTTGATCAAAATATAGCATATATTTTTAGAGACTTTTGCTCCGACAAGTTAAATGTAGAATAATTCAATGTAAATCCATCAATGTCACAGCGTGACAATTATTAAAGGATTTACATTTAACCATTCAAAATATTTCGTGGTAATCCATCAGGCCCAGTTGTACTATCGATACCCAGCGCGTCACACTAGCGCGCACTATCGGATGCAACAGAGAACAGAGTACTAAGTTAATTTATTACTAGACAGTGGATGCGGGGTGACTTAAGGAAAAGTGAAGTTGTTTCGTATCGGAGTATATGGCACGTGCCGCGCCGTCCGTCTTTTGTGTACCTGGCGAGTACAGCAGCGTACAAAACGAATGAACCCAGATCCGTTCATAGTAACATTGCAACGCAATGTGTGCAGTTGTGTTATCCTGCTCAAGTATTTAGTACGCGTTGAATATGTTGTGCTGACCCATTCATAATGGCAAAACGTTAAATTCGCTCAGAGATACGAGATGCAATTAAGAAGTATGACAGTGACATTTTATGTATTAACGAAGGCAATATCGTGCGTAATGTATGTAAAATTGAAATATAAACCAGAACAAGTCATGCTATAGAGAAACATTGCAACAGTACATCGCACAGGAAATGCGTTGAAATGAAATCTGAGGAACCATCTACATCATCATCATCATCATCTTCATCATCATCATCATCGTCGTCGTCGTCGTCGTCGACCTGGTTGGCGAGTTGGTATAGCGCTGGCCTTTTATGTCCGCAACGGGTTCGATCCCGGGCCAGGTCGATGGTATTTAAGTGTGCTTAAATGCGACAGGCTCATGTCAGTAGATTTACTGGTATGTAAAAGAACTCCTGCGGGACAAAATTCCGGCACATCCGGCTACGCTGATATAACCTCTGCAGTTGCGAGCGTCTTTAAATGGAACATAACATTTAAACATCATCATCATCATCATTACATCATCATAATCATCATTATCATTTAGTTGTGCGGGTCTAACGACACGTGCAACATGATGCTCTGTACAAATATTCCTCTAAAGAAATTAAATGATCCCCATTTTAGAGGTTTTCTTCAGGAATTCTCTCGATACAAAAACTATTTAAGCGATAGGCGAAGACGATTCAGCTTCGACAACTTACGAGAATATATCGTCGTTTACTGCAACGCTGGTAATTGCATCAATGATGACGAGGACTGAACTTGCAAGGTATGTACTACTGTACTACAGTACGTTATTTTATCCTTTCTTTCTGACTGTACGGAGACACATTAGCATGTTGACATCGTCTGTTTACTTTTAAAGCTGTTGAATCAATGGTCTGAATGAAATAAATGTAACATATAGTAAATGTGCACCTACATTCAACGATAAGTCATCCCGCATCCACTGTCTATTTTATTACCATTCGTAATGAATTAATGACGAAACTATGACGTAGCTATGCAACAGTTGCACTGTTATGCACGACGTATTTAGTGATTATTAATAAGGAATTTAGAAACCAGGCAGCCGTTCAGTGTGTAGTGTTCGGCTATAATGCTTTCGCGCCACTTAATTCATATGTCTCATCTTCGTGGCTACAGTATTTTACAAGGACGATGTAATGTTTAACGTAACTAACAGCGATTGAGTCTTAACATTGCAACTAGACAACGTTGCTTATGCGTTAATGTTTTGTGTTGTTCCGGGCGGCTAAAAGTCGCTAGCTTCATGAACTACAGCTCGCCCAAGTCAAGTCTGCGAGTGGGGATTTCGGGATGGAATGTAGAGGAATGTAGAGGCAAAACACAGTTGCCACATAGGTCACTTGACGCTCAGATTTCAACGTGTGCACATCGTTTAAAATACACTACGGAGCGCACGCATTTCTTGTCCTTGTCTTCAGATAAAGGCAACAGTTACGCTGTCTCCCATCCTCCCTCCCTCATGCAATTTTCTCCACGCTTGCCAATCAGAACGCCAAACCTCACTGTCAAGCAGAAGTAGAAGTACAGTCTATTTCAAAGCGTCTTAAATTGTTACCCCTCTATGAACTGAAGCACAGTAGGAAAACTTTGCTGGCATATGAGACTGTACTGGTCTCCTCTCGTTACCGCCTCCTTTCACTACAGAACTGCCTCCAACTTCCCCTCTCGGCTCGCAGACTTAACTTGGTCGATCTGTAAGTTGCATCAAAAGGTATATAGTGTGCCGGTTACATACCTTGAATTAGCGTATTCTCCCATAATGGCGTTGTAATCAGAATCACACAGGAATGGGAAAGCAATAGCATGCATTTTCTGAGAGCAATGGTATCCCCAGAAGCCTGTTTGTGTTGTTATGCTCTCAGCAAAATACATAGGCGCTCTGAAGTGGCTGCATGTAAGATCTGAAACAAATCACTATTCTGTATCATCACTAGGTTGTAAATCTTGGAACCGATAAGGTGCATTACTGTGGTTTCAAGTTGACTATCCGTTCACCAGTCAGTACTCTAGCATGCGTTAACAATGTATCTGCGGAATACTTCATTCGTTAGTCACTACCGTAGCATTCGTAAACAGTGTACTTGCTGAATGATAATGCCTAAGGTTAAAGGTTCTTAGGCGCATAATTTTGCAGCGGAATTTGGTGAGTGTTTTGAAGTGAATGACGGGAACATTACATGTATAATATATAAACGATGGGTTAAAATTGAAACTTTACATAACCCCAAACTTCACAACTATAATAACAGGACACGGAAATATAAAATCTTAACTACATAAATATAAAATTATAGATAGCCCAAATGTCCATGCAACAATGACGAACAAATTATAGATCATTTGCTATACAATTGTAAATTACTTGAGAGAGAAAGAGACATTCTGAAATTGGCAGTCCACACCTGTGGAGTAACGGTCAGCGCGTCTGGCTGCGAAACCATGTGGCCCGAGTTCGAATCCCGGTCGGGGCAAGTTACCTAGTTGAGGTTTCTTCCGGGGTTTTCCCTCAACCCAATACGAGAAAATGCTGGGTAACTTTCGGTGCTGGACCCCGGACTCATTTCACCGGCATTATCACCTTCATATCATTCAGACGCTAAACAACCTAGATGTTGATACAGTGTCGTAAAATAACCCAATAAAATAAAAAAAAAGAAAGCGGCAGTTCTAAAGTCTGAAAACTGGCCAGTGAATAAAGACAAACTAGTGCACAAATACCATAAGAACTTGATCAAAATGTACTAACAATATACAGTTTGACAAATTACATAATTCATCCATATATATTGCCTATAAAGTAACTCTTAGAACAATATAAAGTAATTATATGAACATAGATTAAGGTAAACCAATGCATGTAGCATTACTCCACAGTAATGGAGCATGCAAAAAAAAATGTAAAACAAACATACGACGTGACAAGCAATATTATATATGGAGACATTGTAGCACAAGATAAATTTTATTTTTATTTTATTTTATTGGGTTATTTTACGACGCTGTATCAACATCTAGGTTACTTAGCGTCTAAATGATATGAAGGTGATAATGCCGGTGAACTGAGTCCGGGGTCCAGCACTGAAAGTTACCCAGCATTTGCTCGTATTGGGTTGAGGGAAAACCCCGGAAAAAACCTCAACCAGGTAACTTGCCCCTACCGGGATTCGAACCCGGGCCACCTGGTTTCGCAGCCAGACGCGCTGACCGTTACTCCACAGCACAAGATATAAAAGGAGGAAACTCAGACCCACGAATAATTCAGTGATAATCCTTTTACGCATGAGGAAAGGTACGTAAGAATATATCTTTGTAATGCTATGTAGCGTATATTTACTTTCAGAGTTGCCCAGATTTGTTTATGTGCACCTTGTTATTAGCATAATCGATCACAAAACCAAGTCAATGTCCTCGTACTACCTTACGTCCCCAGACTGTGTACCATGCTGCAGTCAACTTGTGTAATCGGTCCCCAACATTAGAAGCCTAACCATCACAAATGATTGACAGTAATATCTTGTATTATTATTTCTGTTAAAGAAATGTGTTGTATCCGGATAAAAGGCATGAAAAGGTGTCTGGTTGGATGAATGAATGAATGAATGAATGAATGAATGATTGGGAGGAGAAATATTTAAAATATAATGCGAAAACTAGTTCCGGCGGATGGGAGGAGATTGTGCCGGTAAGCGGCCGACTTGTGAACGTATAGGTTTAAAATATATCACTTACTAGCCGTACCCGTGCGCTCCGCTGCACCGGTTAGATATAAATATAAATTAATTACATAATTAAAATAGGACGTTTGATCCAGGGAACATTCGTGTTTGAAAGACGGATAAATCGTTTAATATGTTACTTAATTTAAATTGTACTTAAATAATTAAAATGCGGTCATTTTGTTCCAGAGAGCAATCATTTGGTGCAATGACAATTCCTTTAACATGTTTCTTAATTGTTATTACATGCAACCATAGTTTAATGTAGATTGACATCATTTAGTTTTGATGTGTATACTTTATATTACTTGCTATATGTTTCAGAAGTTACTGTAATATCATTGTAGAATTATGTTCATCTAGAGAAACTACACTTTCCAATGGTGAAATACAGTAATAATTAAACAATTAATTAGCTTCCGATATTACTTCATACAAACACAGAAACATTCTCTTAGGCTATGTTTAATAGCTTTCGATTGTTGTTGTCCAAGGCCCCTTATAGACGAAGTCATTTGTTTTTATTTCAGTAAAATGCCTTAGATGGCGTTGTTATTGTAATTTTAAAACTCATTTATCTCATTAAATATCAGTCCTATCAAAATTTTGTATAGAATAAAACTTTTCGGCAATTATGTTTAAAGAAACTTTTGTTATTTAATATTTTTCACGAAAATCAATAATAAGCGAGATATTTCGATTTATTTAATTCAGGCCCCCTTTAAATAATGTATTTTGAATGTCATATAGCCTAAAATCTAAGTTACACCGAACTTAATTTATATTCCAATTTTCATATAAGTCGGTTCAGCCATTATCGCGTGAAAAGGTAACAAACATCCAGACAGACAGACAGACAGACAAAAATTTCAAAAAAATTATTTTCGGTTTCAGGATGGTTAATTATACATGTTAACACCAATTATTTTTGGAAAATCGAAAATTACCAGACAAATTTCGGGTACAGATTTATTATTAGTATAGATGTTATACTCGTACTGCGCTCCACCACTCTAGTGCACTTGTACCATCATGCTTGAATACAGAAGTAAAGCTATCACTTCTGCCAGAGATGTGCAGTGAGTTAACCAAGCTGACTTGACTCTCACTTCTATTCCCCATCCCTGCCATACAGATTGCTACGTTATAAATCAATTACAGACAAATTAAATGTTGGGCGAACATAAAAATAAAGGACACTTCCGTTTTCCATCTGAAGATTTAAAATGTTATTAATGTTCGTAAAAACGGAGTCGGCCTGAATTTTTATGTCATGCAGTGTATAACGGTCATTTATCCATTTTGAATCTTGCGCACACTACTTTTAACACTTGAATATAAGTAATTGATTAACCAGCGGACTTGCTCGTGTTAATTATGTAAGTCTGTGCGGCTTACAGCTGTTTCGGTGCTTCATCACACCATCCTCAGAGCCTACTAGATCTCGGCGTCATCTTGAACTTCTCTGCCTGTTGTGTGGGTGAGTTTGATTGTTGAAAGGTGTTGAAAAGTGGAGTCAAATAGTGTGTGTGTACTGAAATTGATCTGTGTGTTGAGAATTTGATCAGAGTGTGTTTTAGTGTGTCTGTATATTTCGTATTGTTCTAGTGTGTTGAGTTCTTGGTTCTTGGGTTGTATGTGTAGGATTTCCATGTCCGTATTTATGTTATTGAATGTATGGTTAGCATTGGTTATGTGATCGGCGTATATAGATGTATTGTGTCCTCTGGTTATTGCTTTAATGTGTTCTTTGTAGCGTATTTGGAATAATCTGCCTGTCTGTCAAATGTAGAACTTGTCGCGACTATTGCATGTGAGTTTGTATACACCTGTGTGGTCGTATTTGTTTGTGTTTTTTGTGTGTTGAGATGTCTTTGTAGTGTGTTTTCTGTTCTGTATGCTATGTTGTATTTCTGCTTTCTGAATGAAGATGCGATCTTATGTGTGCTTTTCTTTTCATATGTTAGTGTGATGTATTTATTGTGTTTGTGTTGTGTTTTGTGTGTTTTGTGTTTGTTAAGTTTTTATTTTGTCTTTCTTATGATGTTGTCTATTATGTTTTGGTTGTAAGCATTTTCTTGTGCTATGCATTTGATTGTGTTCACTTCTTCATTGTAGTGTTGTTGGCTCATGGGTAAGTTGAGTAATCTGTGTACCATTGTCCTGAATGCAGCATGTTTGTGTTGTGTGGGATGATTAGATGTGTTGTGTATGTGTGTGGTCGTGGTGGTTGGTTTTCTGTATATTTTGAAGGTGTGTTTGTTGTCAACTTTTGTTATGGTGGTGTATAGAAAATTTATGGAGTTATTGTTTTAAAGTTCCAGTGTGTATTGGAGTTTTGGGTGTATTTTGTTTATGTGTTGGTGTAGTTTGTGTATTTGTCGTTTGTTTCCTTTGTATGGTATGAGTATGTCGTCTACGTATTTATCTCTCAAAGATAATTCCGTTTTTCAGGAAACTGATATAAAACTGAGCTGTGTCCTCGGCCACGGAGAATCTATACTGTATGTCAAACAGAAATTGAATGTTGTCTCTTCATATATTATTAACATTACTTATGAATTCACAATCTGGCTGAAAGGATCCTCCGTTCATGTAGAAGTCCACGTGTCCGCAGATGTTCAGCTGCCCTGCAAAACCACCGTTTGTATGCACAACTTCAACAAACTCTGCACCATTTTTGTTCAATGTATATGTACCATTTCCATACTGGAGGAACAAAGGACCTGCCGGATCAAGACCTAAACAAAAAGAATAGAAAAACATGTCTTTACCCACCAAATAATTGTTCAAGATACAAGTTGTTAAGTTAAAAAAGTATAATTTTTCGGAGTATATTTTGAATTTAAATTTAATACAGGGTGATTCAGACCACCCGTAACAGTAATTTATTTCGGAAACTAGTGCATGAAAATTTCCGAGACAATCCGCAATGACCTGAAATAGCTACTGCATTACTCCCACATGAAAAACTCGCTGATCGTTCTAACATTGTTACTTGTGTTTTCGCATTGAAACTCAAGAACCGAAAATGGATAGGTTGAAGGAAAAGTATTTGACATAAAAAAACATTCTGAGGGAGTATGTTTCACTATTATGGAAGCAAACAACTTTCAAAATGTCTGGTATTCTTCATTGAAAATAAATCTGAGGAATTTTTATTTGAACATTTCATGAACTTAATTTGCAGCATTTGCTGCACAAGCCACTAGTGGAAATGTAATAGCACAATTTTTAGAGGTGATATGTAACAGCAAAAGTAACAGAAAACTTCCAGAGGTGTAGTCATAACATACTCTTAACTATTACGCAATGGCTACCATGATAGGTACTCAACGTGAGGAAAAAAGTTAATTGAACGCGACTACGTTTACCACTTTCATTCTGAAAGCAAGAATGGAAGAAGAGCATATTGAAATTTGCAACGCACGGTACACCACTAATTCGGATATTGTAAACCAAATCCGGGTATTTAAAATAGTGACGCAAACACATGAGCCAAACAGATCTCAAGTTGTTGCACAGTCTGTAACAAGTAGGATTAAAAGACGAACATAACAACATCCAAATGAGCCTCTTTCAGCCATAATAAGAAAGAAATGTCAGAAATTGACTATGAGGAGGTTCGAATGAACTTACCCGAAAGAAACACGCTCTTACGAGCTGTTAACCGAGCTCAAAATGAGAATCATTGGAACATTGCGTCATCATGGAGCGGTACATAAATACGTTATCTGGTCGACACTTCCTGGAGTATGATAGTGGAGCAGGTGGTTCGAACAGATACATAATATTTTACAAACAAGAAAATTTGCGTCGACTGTTTCAAAGTATGGAAATGTGTTGTGATGTGACTTTTAAGTTTGTTCCGCGCATATTTTATCAACTGTATACTATTCATGATACTTCTCATGATCACGTGTTCAATTTTATCTATGCATTATGTTAAAAAAGGGATCAAGTGACATATGACTCAATATTCAGACACCTGAAAACATCCGCGCAACGTTTGAGCACACAATTAAATCCTCAGTTCGTAACAATGGATTTTGAAATACAAACGATCAATGCTGCCCATCAAAACTTCCCTGATAGTTTGGTTAAGGGGGTGTCTGTTTCAATTTGGACAGTGTTTGGCGACAAGTGCTAGGTCTTGTACTTACTGAGGCTTTCTTAATTGATGAAGTTATACGCAGAGACATAAGACATTGCTAGAAATTCCATTTGTGCCTGTTAATGATGTAATGGACACGTTCGATAATTTGGAAGCGCAAATTCACGATGATATGTAAGACCTTGTTGATTATTTTGAATACATATATCTGCGAGGACGCCCTGCTAGAGATAGAAGACGTGTGCTACCCAAATTTCCTTCAGATCTATGGAACGTTTACGATATCGTCCAGAATAGGGTCCAACGAACTAACAATTTCATTGAAGGTTGGCATTCAAAATTTCAAAGACCGATAGTGACTCACCACGCTAACATCTGAAATTTTTGGAACATATTAGAAAGGACTAACACGATAATGAAACTATCATGCTGCAACTTACTAGTGGTCATCAGAATGTTCGGTATCTGATTAACAGGAGGTACGTAAGAAATCAAAGACAAATCAAGGAAATTGTTGCCAGATATGGAGAATGCCGTCAATATAATGTATAACCACCCACCTCAGAGCTCTCAGCTATAAATTGAAACTTCACTCCGAACCTGGAGAAGATCCACAGCAAGACAAAAATTGATGTCAAAATTCAATTTTTTTTTCATTTTTATTCTTTACTATTTTCATTAAAAACTGTATGTTTCTGTTGTTTTTCAGCCTTGAATAAATTCGGTACGACATAATGTTAATATCTCGAGTTGTAAATGCTACAAAATAAAATACCAGATGGACAAAAAGTAATGTGGACTAAATAAACTACGAGATGGAAAAAAAATAATATAGACGTAAAGTGGAGGACGAAAAAACGAGTGATTGAACGTAAATAGGTTGTAGACAAAAACAGTAGGACGAGTTTGAGATGGACGAAATATCTGCTGATCAAGACTGAGCAGAGATCCTCAGACATAAGAAGTCAACGTCAAGCTGTACGGACAGGTAATGAAAGGGAGATGGTACAATGAGAACATAACCTCATTCGATACAATTAGGTAAAGGAGAGTAGATGCTACAGTGCAAACACAACGTCATATGGTGCGAATAGGTAAGGGAAGGGAGGTGCTACATTGAGAACGCAGCGTCATACGCTACGGATAGATAAACGAAGGGAGATGCTACATTGAGAACACATCGTCATACGCTACGGATAGATAAACGAAGGGAGATGCTACATTGAGAACACATCGTCATACGCTACGGATTGATAAACGAAGGGAGATGCTACATTGAGAACACATCGTCATACGCTACGGATAGATAAACGAAGGGAGATGCTACATTGAGAACACATCGTCATACGCTACGGATAGATAAACGAAGGGAGATGCTACATTGAGAACACATCGTCATACGCTACGGATAGATAAACGAAGGGAGGTGCTACATTGAGAACACATCGTCATACGCTACGGATAGATAAACGAAGGGAGATGCTACATTGAGAACACATCGTCATACGCTACGGATAGATAAACGAAGGGAGATGCTACATTGAGAACACATCGTCATACGCTACGGATAGATAAACGAAGGGAGATGCTACATTGAGAACACATCGTCATACGCTACGGATAGATAAACGAAGGGAGGTACTACATTGAGAACACATCGTCATACGCTACGGATAGATAAACGAAGGGAGATGCTAAATTGAGAACACATCGTCATACGCTACGGATAGATAAACGAAGGGAGATGCTACATTGAGAACACATCGTCATACGCTACGGATAGATGAAGGAAGGGAGATGCTAAATTGAGAACACATCGTCATGCGCTACGGATATATAAACGAAGGGGGGTGCTATATTGAGAACACATCGTCATACGCTACGGATAGATAAACGAAGGGAGATGCTAAATTGAGAACACATCGTCATACGCTACGGATAGATAAGCGAAGGGAGGTGCTATATTGAGAACACAACGTCGTACGCTACGGATAGACAAAGGAAGGGAGATGCTAAATTGAGAACACATCGTCATACGCTACGGATAGATAAACGAAGGGAGATGCTACATTGAGAACACATCGTCATACGCTACGGATAGATAAACGAAGGGAGATGCTACATTGAGAACACATCGTCATACGCTACGGATAGATAAACGAAGGGAGGTGCTATATTGAGAACACAACGTCGTACGCTACGGATAGATAAAGGAAGGGAGATGCTAAATTGAGAACACATCGTCATGCGCTACGGATAGATAAACGAAGGGAGATGCTACATTGAGAACACATCGTCATACGCTACGGATAGATAAACGAAGGGAGATGCTACATTGAGAACACATCGTCATACGCTACGGATAGATAAACGAAGGGAGATGCTACATTGAGAACACGTCATACGCTACGGATAGATAAGCGAAGGGAGATGCTACATTCAGAACACATCGTCATACGCTACGGATAGATAAACGAAGGGAGATGCTACATTGAGAACACATCGTCATACGCTACGGATAGATAAGCGAAGTGAGATGATACATTGAGAACACGTCATACGCTACGGATAGATAAGCGAAGGGAGATGCTACATTCAGAACACATCGTCATACGCTGCGGATAGATAAACGAAGGGAGATGCTAAATTGAGAACACATCGTCATACGCTACGGATAGATAAGCGAAGTGAGATGATACATTGAGAACACATAGTCATACGCTACGGATAGATAAACGAAGGGAGATGCGACATTGAGAACACATCGTCATACGCTTCGGATAGATAAACGAAGGGAGATGCTACATTGAGAACACAACCTCATAGGGTACGGATATTTAAAGGAAGGGAAATGATGCTTTGACAACATAATGTCATATAATGGCACTGACCGGGAACGGATACAGAAAGGAAGGGAATGAAAGATTGTGAATCAATCTTAAAAATTCTGATTCTAACGACGTACATCGCATCTGCTCGTTGACCGAAGACTACATTTATAAATAAGTTGTAACACTGTACGTTTATCTTACCTGTAATTCTTTTGAGTTTTCCGACAGTCATGAAATTTCCTGCTTGCCCTGCAACTTGAGCGCCCAGGCTGAAGCCAATAACGTGAATGTTTTGTAAAGGAACTTTCATCTTCTTTACTAGGAAGTCGATTAATTGGGCTGTACAATTAGCAATTACCGGCAAGTTTATTGTACCATGTATGTAACAGCCGTCTGGCACAAGAGCACCATAACTGGCTACTATCACGTTGTAGTTACCAGAAGATAAATACACTGTAAGAGAATTATTTGATTCTTATAATGTCATCATTACATTAATATTAATGCAAATAAATTATATAATAATATAGTATTAATAATTATTACATTATGCAACAAGCCTTTAATGGTAGTAATTAAAATGCAAGTGTTTCATAATTTTCATACGAGCGTCTTAATTACCATTATATGCAAGTTTCATACGACTTTTTATGCTCGACCATATTTCTAACTTGAAATTATTCATAATTTTTCATGTTATAGTTATGTAGGTCACGAACGAAACTGACCTGAATTGTGAGATGTGCGCAGACGCGAAAGTATTGATTTTTTCCGAAGCACGAATATTATTGACCTTGATATAATCTAGAGAAAATTAGTCTTGATATAACCTGGAAATTGATTTAGAATTGTAAAACGAGAAGACAAATTGAATTTATTTGATTTTATTTACAATTAACGCTAATTATTATAGTAACAGAACATAACCTTCTGCGACAGTATTGGATTTCCAGCCTCCGTGACATTTCCCTAGTTGTCTTTCGATTGCATATCCGAGAATAATTGAAAACTTGAACTTTAATGGATAGGTATACTTTAATGACATGCATTAAAGGACTGCTACCAGGTGTATAATTACTACATTTCGGCATGGTCGAGCATAAAATATTATATAAAATTTGTATATCACTTGTGGAGTTTCTCATACCCTAATCCATTGGTTGCCAAACTTTATGAAGTCGTGGCCCAGTTTTGTTTTAGACATTTGTTTGCGACCTCACACTACCGTAAAGGACTTAACTCATTTCGAAAAACACATATCCTGTGAAATCGAAAACAACGATAATTTTACTCAAAACTAGTGGTTTCATTCGAACACCTATTTTCCAATTCTCTCTGCCTTCTTTGACTAGACTTTCTTGCTGATATGTTTTCCGAACACTTAATCAATTTGAGTAGTGGTTTGAAAAGCGAGGTTGTTAATATATTAACAATCAGGTAAGAAATCGAAGAACTTATAAGGAAACTGGATTTCTGTTTTATTTAATTTTACAAAAATATATATATTTTATGCTCGACCATACCGAAATGTAGTAATTATACACCTGGTAGTAGCCCTTTAATGCACCTCATTAAAGTACACCTATTCATTATAATGCAGTTGTTCAGCCAATGAGAAATCACCATTGTACCATTATAAAACCGCAAGTATTGATTATTCTCGGATATCCAATCGAAAGACAATTAGCGAAAAGTCACGGAGGCTGGAAATCCAATACTGTCGCAGAAGGTTATGTTCTTTTACTATAATAATTAGCGTTAATTTTAAATAATATTCAAATAGATTCAATTTGTCATCTCGTTTTCCAATTCTAAATCAATTTCCAGGTTATATCAAGACTAATCTTCATGTTATTCTCTAGATTATATCAAGGTCAATGATATTCGTGCCTCGGAAAAAATCAATACGTTCGCGTCTGCGTACTTCTCACAATTCAGGTCAGTTCCGCTCCTCACTTACATAACCATAACATGAATACTTATGAATAATTTCAAGTTAGAAATATGGTCGAACATAAAAAGTCGCTTGCGCTCGTTTCATAAACAAACATACTCGCGTCTTAATTAGTACCATTATATGCTAGTTGCATAATGTACTATTATTCATTCCATTATATAAAGAGCTCTTGGAAAATTTAGCTACATATCTTACAATATAGAATTTGTTTTTGCGGACGTGCAATGAAATGAGAACAATTTTAAACCACACCATTTTTTTGTATAATTTGAAACTATTACGTCACAGAGGAACATTGAAACCGTTTTTTCACAGTTGCGTTCACCTGACTGAAGTTACAAAAAATATTTATGAGAGTCTACTGATGGAATATTGAAACTTTTTTTCTCAGAGCGTACACCAGTTTTTGATCAGAAGTATGCAAGAATACTTCGAGCTTTCAAAAGAAGCTGTTAAATTTTTATTGCATTTACATGCTCGGATTTATGCAAAGCAGAGTTTAAGCTAGAAAATAATTAAAAATTGTTGCATAAATGCTCAAATGAAAAGTTACGTGTGTGCAGATTGCGAAAAGTTTGTGCAGCATTCTAAGTAAATTGTACAGAAACGTTAGACTTGCAGAAAAAATAATTTGTTACTTGGAGTTTTGTCACTTTCAACCCATACTACCATACACTAGGTATATGTAAGTAAATAAATACGTCTATTTTTATGAGCACTCCAAACATTGAAACCACTTGGGAAGTCAAATTCTTTAGGAATAAGCCCCTCAAGATTTATTTTTTGCATAGTGCTGACTAAAGTGCTGCATTGGAGTTAAATCGCTCGCTTGAACTCGGTCGAATGTCGCACCCTCGAGCGAGATAAGATCGGTCGTGATACGCTCGTAATAAATAGAAGCACAGTACAAGGTCATCTCACCGACATGTTTTATCTTGTATGGAAGGCGACAGATAAGATACACATATGTTTTACTCACACGGTAAAAATAAGGCTTTATTTTCTGCATTTATGACAAACGTTTAATGGAACAGTCAATGGAACGTACCAAAACAGGAACATGAAGTTATAAATAAAATAGTATGAAAAACTTCTATATAAGTTATTATCGCTAATTAATAATTATTCAATATTTGATTTACCATATATATAATATGATAGGTCCATACATAGTGTTCCGCCTATATACTGCGACAACGTAGAAACGCTTTACAAAATATTACTGATATAGCAGTAGATTAGTACAGAGATAACTTCACAGAAAATATAATAAAACGAAAAATCATGCTGCACAACTGTTACAGACGCAAAGATTGATACACTAATTATTAGATATTATTATTATTACTAGGGAACTTGATACGGTTCTTGCATTATCGTGATTGTGTTCTCCGTTTGTAATAATTACATTTACATCCAATAACATCTATCAGATGTGGCAAAAACAAAATCACTCCTGTGTGGGTGGGGGGGGGGGAACATTTACCTACAACATTTATGTTTCATTTTAAAGTAAGTTTTGTAGTTGTACTATGGAGAGGTTAGTTAAACACTGCACAATTTTGACATGATAAACATCTATGATGTTACTACACAGTTCATCACTGTAACAAGAACGAATACCTAACGCTCGGCTTATACCATTCGAGGATTTATCGCTCGCGACAATTTTACCCATCATGCATGTGCGCTACCTATCGGATTATACTATGAACTACTTGGCGCTCGAGCGAAAACGTCCGATGCAGACCTCTGGTGCTGACTCTGTTCACTAAAAGGCAGTCTCCGATTTCAATTTTAACAACATTCATGTAACTAAATCCTGACTGACAATCTACACTATGCAACAGAATTTTTACACCACTCAGTACCACGAAATGAATCACAGGAAATTATTCGCTTAAAATGTTATCATCAGGGAAAGGGATTTGGAGTATTATAAATAATGGTGAAACGTAGTATAGATATTCGTAGCTCAGTGACTGTCAAGCGAGCTGCGTCACAGAGCATGGACGAGTACAGTCCACTTCATACAAATTTACACGCTACGTGCTGTAAATGTATTTCAGAATAAACATATGTTATAGTTTAGTGACTTATAGTGGCCTACATACATAATCTGCATTTCATTTTGAACTACACGTGTTTTTCTTGACAACGCACAAGACACCAATAAACAACATTACAAATATACATAATTAAATACCAATCTCTGAGTCCTCCCGTGTCAGTGGAAATATTGATGGCTGATAATTGTTTTCTGTAAGGAACTCGCCTCTGAATATGTATGTTTTTCTGTCAGGAGCGTGTTAAATTAAAACCTTTATTTACAATATCATGAAATATGATAATATGTATACAACGTATACTATAGTATTTATAATATATCCATATACTACAATATTTATAATATAGCCTAATACAGTATCATTAAATGGCATTTTCAGTTAATGCTATGTTTTGTTGATGAAACAATTATTCCTGCTGTGCCTTGTTATAATATATTGGAAATATCATTTTCAAATTTTCAAAATACAACTTTGCTCTGTTTCAAGGAAGGACATTTTTTAACATGGAAAAACTCCGTTCTACATGTGCAAAAACAATTGGAGAGTACTTGAAACAAGATACGTCAATTAAATTCACATGTTGAATGACGTCATTGGGACACGTCTTTGTTAGTACATCTGAAATCCGGCTAAGAATACTGTACCTATCATTTTTAATCAAAACTCTGTTCATTTTTTCACCAACACGTTTTCCTACTTCACCTTCTACTGCACTCAGTTTATCTACAATAGTCCTCATAATATTTATTTGCTCAACTAGTTCTACCCCTGAATTTCCTAATCGAATAATGGCATCCGGTAAATATAACAAATTTGACTTAATATCCATTACTTCTTTTTCGATTGTTCTATCATTTAGCAGTTCCTGGCGTATTTGAATCGCAGCCGCGTCATTGGGATCGAAAGATTGAACCACTTTCTTCACAGATTGGAGGTGATGTGCGTAATAATAGCAAGCTTATAGCCATGATCCCCATCTCTTACGAACTGGACATGGGGGAAGTGAGAATTTAGGGATTTATTTCCTGAATTTTGATACTCGATCTGGAGCTTTTACAAATGTAGTCTAGTCTTTCAATTTTGTATTGTTAGTTGGTTTCACTTTCGGCATTGTACCCGCACTTCACTACTCTGAACTGCAAACCTGCATGTTGATGTTCTTATGCGACAACTGTACCATTCACCTGTTGATGACGTGCAGAGATCTGCGAGTATGTCATGGAGGGCAGGACTTGGTATAAAGGGTTGTAAACAAATGGCTGTGTAGATGCCAATACTAGGTTTTACTGCTCCAAATTCCGTTCCCTAGTTATCATACATGAATTTTATCAACTCTTTGAAATCCATTCTTGAACATCTGTTGCTGAATTCCAATAATGTCGTATTTTATTTAAATCTGTAAATTCTCCAGAACAAGTTATAGTTCACACTCATCTCTGATTTTATTTTTCCGGGAATATCTTAGATAATGGAGAAAAAATGGGAGTATAGGGGTACAGTGCATCAATTATTCATAGATTTCAAAAAGGCATATGACTCGGTTAAGAGAGAAGTATTATATGATATTCTTATTGAATTTTGTATTCCCAAGAAACTAGTTAGATTAATTAAAATATGTCTCAGTGAAACGTATAGCAGAGTTCGTATAGGCCACTTTCTGTCAGATGCGATTCCAATTCACTGTGGGCTAAAGCAAGGAGATGCACTATCACCTTTACTTTTTAACTTTGCTCTACAGAATGCCATTAGGAAAGTCCAGGATAACAGAGAGGGTTTGGAATTGAACGGGTTACATCAGCAGCTTATCTATGCGGATGACGTGAGTATGTTAGGAAAACACGGGAATTTTACTTGAAGCAAGTAAAGAGATAGATTTGCAAGTAAATCCCGAAAAGACAAAGTATATGAGTATGTCTCGTGACGGGAATATTGTGCGAAATGGAAATATAGAAATTGGAAATTTACCTTTTGAAGAGGTGGAGAACTTCAAATATCTTGGAGCAACAGTAACAAATATAAATGACACTCGGGAGGAAATTAAACACAGAATAAATATTGGGAATGCATGTTATTATTCGGTTGAAGCTTTTATCATCCAGTCTGCTGTCAAAAAATCTGAAAGTTGGAATTTATAAAACAGTTATATTACCGGTTGTTCTTTATGGTTGTAAAACTTGGACTCTCACTTTGAGAGTGGAACGTAGGTTAAGGGTGTTTGAGAATAAGGTGCTTAGGAAAATATTTGGGGCTAAGAGGGATAAAGTTACACGAGAATGGAGAAAGTTACACAACACAGAACTGCACGCATCGTATTCTTCACCTGACATAATTAGGAACATTAAATCCAGATGTTTGAGATGGGCAGGACATGTAGCACGTATGGGCGAATCCAGAAATGTATATATAGAGTGTTAGTTGGGAGGCCGGAGGGAAAAACGCCTTTTGGGAGGCCGAGACGTAGATGGGAAGATAAAATTAAAATGGATTTGAGGGAGGTAGAATATGATGATAGAGACTGGATTGATCTTGCTCAGGCGGGCTTGTGTGAGGGCGGCAATGAACCTCCGGGTTCCTTAAAAGCCAGTAAGTAAGTAAGTAAGTAAGTAAGTAAGTAAGTAAGTAAGTAAGTAAGTAAGTAAGTAAGTAAGTAAATATTTACCAGATCTTAGAACTGAGTTAGCAGTTAGTGTATAATTTTCACCGTAGCCATGCAACAGCAGTTTGAACGAACTGTCCATCATGAAAAGAGAGCTAGTGATGTTGTCTGGGTAGTTCAGGTCAAGAAGCCTTGGTTCCGGATGTTCACTGCAAAATTAGAGAAAAGTGCGTTGCATTAGTCCATGATTTTTCTTAAAAAGAGAATTAAAACATAAATTTAATGCACACTAATTCACTAATGCATTACAACCCTTCCTTAAGTTCATCTTGCCATGATAGATCACTAGTGATCCTTTAAAGGGGATATTCTTACCAGATTTTTGGTAGGGTACGCAATTGTCTTCCTAAAATATATACTTAACTAACAAGGAGAGGACACGCTCTGTATATCACCGAATTAAATCAGATTTTGTGACATGAAAGTACTACAAGACACACTGTTTAAAGTCATACCTGGTATGGGGGGCCAATGACCCCTCGTTTTGGAAATATTGGCTATTGTTTATGACATACTTCCGTTAGGTGCCTAATAGGGAAGTATTAGACTGTGTAAGGGCGTAGCTCATGTGGTTGGATGCAACCCGAGTTCGATTCCTGATGCCTTCTCATTTTTAAAGCTTGATATTATTATTATTATTATTATTATTATTATTATTATTATTATTATTATTATTTTAATTCACTTTCAGTTGTAAGTTCCTATATTCAAATCCATGTTGAAATATGCGTGGTATGCATCAAAATTGATAAACGAACGAGAAGTGTTTGTGAATGTGAAGGATATCTGTTTCACAGCAGAAGTGCGGAAAAATGTGTGTGACTGTGGACAACCTTCTTTCATTTGCTGTGCATGGTGCAGGAAATATATATGTTTTGTGTGTTTTTATGACATCATAATGAATTGGGTACACAATGAAGTGGAATAGCTGCTACAGAAATAGAACAGACGCCAGTGACACATCTTATCTTCCTACGTGAGCAGTATTTCACTGTTTATCCTTTACAATACAATGTTAGTTAATTAGTAATTTGTTTAAAACATGATGAAGCATTCAATGCATTCAGAAATGTGATATAGGTATGTAAATAGATAACTGTGATCACAATATTAATCATTATTAAAAGAAAAAAAAATAGGGCCAGTTAAGATTCGAACTCAGGTTGCCTGGATAACAACTCAGCATCCAACCATATGGGCTACGCTGTTACACAGTCTAATGCTTCCCTATTAAGCACCTAACGGAAGTATGTCACAAACAATAGCCAATATTTTCAAAACGAGGGGTCATTGGCCACCCTTACCAGGTATGACTTTAAACAGTACGTCTTGTACTTTCATCTCACACAATCTTATTCCATTCGGTGATATACAGAGCATGTCCTCTCCTTGTAAGTCCAACTTAAACCTAAGGATAATGCAAACATCCAGGTCACAATACTAAGGAACATGTCCCATGTCAGGCTAGGGAATAGAATTCTAGATATTATCCTAGTGTTCAGCATTGCTAATCACTAGACCATGTGGTTCGCCGAATTAATAATAGAACTTTTTAAAATTTAGTAAAATCTCTTTATTCTTCAGAATCAGAGATTGTTGCTGACATAATTCACTTTTCTTTGTTGAAGAAGATTTCTTGGAAAAACTATTCACTTACACAATGCATGGTGTAGGTAATTTTACATCATTTTCAACAGGCCAATGGGACAAGTGGTTTTCACCTATATATCGTTTCTAAAGCCTTTGTCTCGGAAATGTTTATAGCAAAAATTACAAGATGTGTGGTTTACAAGAAGAATTGTTTTTATACAATGATGTCTCACTGATTTCTCTGAGCAGGAATCACTTTTCTGGGAAAAAAGTTTATCTTTCTTTCTCACTTTCTTAAAATCTCTTTAGTGGGACGAGGATAGTGTATATTTTTCAAAGACATTTGTTCATTTAAAATGTTTGAATTAGCAAATGTTTGTCCTGAGTTTAATTCTGGTGGTAATAGTAAAATTGAAGTTATTTAGATAGTTTTTTCTCGAAGTTTTCCCTCAATCAGTCGCAGCAGAATTGCCGGATAACTTTCGGCGTTAGATCTCGGGTTCATTTCTTGATCATGAATATTTTGTATGTATTTATTTACACTGCAAGTGGGCAAGCACCCGGTGGCAGTGGTATACGCAATATAAACAATACACAATACAATTATACAATACACAATACAATTATATACACAATACAATTTAACACAATAATTACAATTAATAATAAAACATAAAATACCTAATTTTACAATACAACCTACATATGTATAGGCCCTACATAAGTTTCAATAGTCTTTCACTTTACTGTCATCTAACTCACTGTAGTGGCACTATGACGCATTTCACTGACACTCTATAACACATTTCACTGACACTATAGAACACATTTCATTTACGCTATAAATTATCACTGATCGGAACTATTCACTGCACTGTAAAGCCATAACTTGACTGACTCACCTCGCTGGGTAGGTGGGTAGATAGGTAGCTAGACAGACAGACAGACAGATAGATATTGCTCTTCAAGCGATAATTTCTAGTTATTTGTACTACGATTCTTTCATCATCTGCAGCTTTATGATCGACAGTTACGTATTAACCTACCCTTCCTATGACTTACGTTTGTCGTTTCATTTCTTTTTGCCGAATTTATGATTCCTTACTACGTACTGTGATTTATAACAATGAACTTACGTTGTATATAAGTAGAATGTGACGTCTGGGTTGGGACATACTTTTTGAGCGTATATACATATCGGAAGTCCTGGAATTGGCGAAGACGGGACTGTAGTGCCGTTATTCTGAGGTACGCCTGAAATAATAGGAAAAACACGGGACTTGTCACAAATCATGTTGGCAAGCTCAAATGAAGACCTGAATTGCAGAATATCCCAAGCCCACTTTTTTTCAATTTTCACTTTTTTGGTTAAATGAATGTGCATATCTAGGGCTACCTCCTTACACTACATTACTGCTAAAATCCAACTCTCACTATATTTAATGACACAATATAATTCTTAATGAATGGAATAACTCCCCAAGTCCATGGACTTGATCAGTTTTTCCATGCAGTAAAATGTTTATTTATTTCAGTCAGTTTCCTTACGACCTTTGCAGTGAGAACATTAAAATTTGTGAGAGTTTATGTTTTACAATTTTAAGTAGGTTATTTTACGACGCTGTATCAACATCTTAGGTTATTTAGCATCTGAATGAGATGGTGATAATGCCGTTGAAATGAGTCCAGGGTCCAGCACCGATAGTTACTCAGCATTTACTCAAATTGGGTTGAGGGAAAGCCCCGGAAAAAATCCTCAACCAGGTAACTTGCCTCGACCGGGATTCGAATCCGGGCTACCTGGTTTCGCGGCCAGACGCGCTGACCGTTACTCCACACGTGTGGACTATTCTACTATTTAAAATGTAGGAAGTTTCAAGTGAGTGGTTCACAAATACGTGGAAAAAAAAACATAAAGTGTGTGAGAAGTGGAAAAGAAATTTTGCAAAACGGAAACGCAGTGCAGGAGAAGAATATACTACACGCACAGGAAAAATACATCTAGCTAGAATGTCAGGCCCTAGCTGCAAATGCAGAAGAAAATGTTTTAGCTGACAAAAATAAGCTAAACGTTCATCTTTGTGGACTGATGTCACCAAGTGTTGTTTCCTGCTGAATTCCGAGAACAGAAGAATGTTCCCAAAAGAACTTCATTATGAAGTAAAAGTAAGTTAAAATATTCGAATACTTTTTTCATATTATATATACCAAAATTCAAATATCTTGGAGCAACAGTAACAAATATAAATGACACTCGGGAGGAAATTAAACGCAGAATAAATATGGGAAATGCATGTTATTATTCGGTTGAGAAGCTCTTATCATCCAGTCCGCTGTCCAAAAATCTGAAAGTTAGAATTTATAAAACAGTTATATTACCGGTTGTTCTGTATAGTTGTGAAACTTGGACTCTCACTCTGAGAGAGGAGCATAGGTTAAGGGTGTTTGAGAATAAGGTGCTTAGGAAAATATTTGGGGCTAAGCGGGATGAAGTTACAGGAGAATGGAGAAAGTTACACAACACAGAACTGCACGCATTGTATTCTTCACCTGACATAATTAGGAACATTAAATCCAGACGTTTGAGATGGGCAGGGCATGTAGCACGTATGGGCGAATTTAGAAATGCATATAGAGTGTCAGTTGGAATACCGGAGGGAAAAAGACCTTTAGGGAGGCCGAAACGTAGATGGGAGGATAATATTAAAATGGATTTGAGGGAGGTGGGGTATGATGATAGAGACTGGATTAATCTTGTACAGGATAGGGACCGCTGGCGGGCTTATGTGAGAGCGGCAATGAACCTTCGGGTTCCTTAAAAGCCATTTGTAAGTAAGTAAGTATATACCACATTAAACAAATAACCAATCGTAGCTACAATGAAATATTGCCATCGATTTTTATTAACTCTTTCATAAAATATTCAAAGTGATCAATTCTTCCCTGCTAGACTACAGTTTTTTCGATGAAACTGTACGTATAGTATTATGTATTTTTAGGTATCCGTATGAAGAACTAATAATCTCATATGCCGGATGCATTTTGCAGTCTTCATGGCATCGGGGAAGGGAGAGTAAATCGCCTCGCAAGGTAACTGCAATGGGGGAATCTTCTACTAGTAAAAGATCAGCATAATAACAGACCCCATAGTAAATCTGCTGAGACCTTAAGTTAGGTACTGTGCTTTTAATTTTTCTTTCGATTTTTAAATTTTAAAAATTTTACTAAATATATTTAGCGTAGTCCTAAATGTAGTAAGTTTTATTTTCTTATCTGTAACAGGTAAGTGATCACATACGATCCTTTCCTTTATAAAGTGAGCCATTATGGAAGGAATAAAAGAAAGAGGCGATATCTGTCATCAGAAATAAGTATTATGAAAATCTACATCCTTATCATTATCCGGAAAGTTACTTAAAATCAAAAGTGGTAACTCCTGAAAAAGTAAATGTAGAGTTAAATTTCATTGGTTCCACAAATACTATATTTACAACTTCAACTATCCTTTCAGATGTTCTGCTACGGACGTGTATAATACAAAGGAAACAAGTTGAAATTATGCACAAATGATGGCTTGAAGAGACAGATGACACAAAAGCTATCAACATACAAACGAAAAGCTTCTGATTCTACGACAAGTAAAAGTTCTCAAATCTTACCAAAGAAAGGAATAACATTGATGTCCTATGTTTTGATTTCCAACAGAACTTGCCATACCCTTACTGCCTGTGAACGAGATATTCTACCTCTGTCAGCTGTGGCAATTCAACTTTTGTATTCAAATTGCAAAATCAACAAAAAGCACAATGTTCGTGTGGAATGAATTTCAGGGACACAAGGGTGTTAACGAAGTTGTTTCGTGTTTAAACAACTATATTACAAATGTTTGCAGAAGTTGACTCTCTCTACTTGTTCTTCGATGGTTGCATTAGCCAGAACAAGATTATGACTGTGGTTCAGTATCTTACAACTCTGGTTGCTTCTGGAAGATTCCAGTGCATCACTCACTACTTCCCTGTAAAAGGTTACAGTTTTCTTCCATGCGACACAAACTTTGGAAGAATAAAAAAAAAAGTCAAAAGCAAGAAAGAAAAAGTAGGAACTCCGAGAGAATGACAAGACATTTTGGAGAATGAGGCAAATTTCAATGTGGAGACTTTCAAGAACAAAAACAACACTTGAGACAGTATTATAAAATGTCAGCGAAGTGCAAAGGTCAGGAGTTTTCTATTTCGAAGTACAAAATATTTAAGTACTCAAACAAGTTCCCAGGGAAAGTCGCAGTTACAGAAAATATGGAAGGAACAGATTTTGTTATATTCCTTGGTGAAAAATCCTTTCCAGTATATTACTTTTAGCAACCTCACCTTGTATGCCAATACACTGCCTATAAAATCAGAAAAGCTGGAAAATCTGAAACGTTTAGTGAAGTATTTATCACTAGCAGGTGCAGCGTTATATTCATCTCACAGGATTTTCTCAACCTGAAATAATATCGATGGATTCCGAAAAAGAGGAAGCAGCTGACTGAAAATCTTCCAATAAAGAAACAGCTGATAATTTACTTTTCCTACTTGCAAATAATGTGATTTGTTCTTTTTCTCGTGCTTATTACCATAATTTGTGTTACAATATCTAAATAATATCTTAAATAAAGTGATTTTTTTCTTTCATAACCTATTTTTTATACCATGAATTGAAAAACATCCCAAGTTCACGGCTATATATTAATAATTTCCTCCTAAATTAGGCACTGTAGATTGTTAAAACTTATAGGGAGTATAAAAGGGAGCATGACATACACGCTGACCAAAAAATGACTTCTATAATTATAAAGTTTTTTGTCTCTAATGAAAAAAATAGTTCTATGGACTTGGGATGTTCTGCAATTCAGGTCTTCAATTACACTTTTGTTGCTTTTCATCCCCTACACAGTAATTTCAATATTGTTAAAATTGAACAGATCTAATAAACATAAAATAGTTATCTGTTAACCAACATAGAGATCATCCATGTTAGACATTTCAATTAGTTATACAGGTGATGGTTCATAGCTTCACTTCTGCAGTTTAACTTATCGAGCAAATCATACAGTGACATCATTTTATTTTTACTTCTATTTTTATTGTACCTGAGTTTTTGAGTGTACTTCACTCCCACCCCTAAGATGTTAGTACAACGTCATAAAATAATCCACTGAAAAGAAAGATACTCTCTTTTGAGGGAAAGTGTTACTTTGCAGTTAGAAGCTGAAGTTTATAGCAACGTATTGTAACTTTTATTTCAAACAATAATGTAGCTTTATTCTCACAACAATTATCACTTTCTATGATTTAATTTAAACACTCCCGTCAACAATGGGATTTCCACTCCACACAGCAACACAGTATTCGTTATTGCACTCCACAGACGACAATGACAGTTCACTTGGATTATTGAAAACAACAATGTACTGCTAATCTCAACTAATGTTCACAAAGCACTATTTACAAAACAAAACGGTCCGTTCTCAGTTCACAGTTCGTTTGCCTTGGCTAGTTCTTCTAGCTCAGTCACTCAAGTTCACAGAATATCGAACCCAGGACTTGCGAGAGTCAGTCCATGAACTTCGAACTCAGGTCCCCCAACTGCGGTCCACTGCACTCGAACCAAAGGCTCCGGATACGCCGCACTGGCCAAGACGCTCCCACAGTTGCGGACACACTCAAGTCGAACTCCGGTCTCGAAGCTGGCTTCACTGCTGTCCAATACTAGCAACAACAACAATTCTGTTAGCTCACTTGTGTCTCTTATTTATAACTAAACCATAGTTTCCAGAAAGTACGATGCTTGAATATTTCTATTTGTACAGACTTCTGTTCTCGCTGCTTCTTCCTGGAACTTCTCTGGATTTCTCCCCTCTGACGCAGTCGCTTCTCTTCCCCTATCCCTTCGTCACGTGCCGCGGCGCCTCCTCGCGGCCCCTCTCTTCTGTCGGACTCGCACGAAGTTCCCCGAAGCGGCCAGGAACGCCGAGAGTATTCGGCCTGCCGTTACACTATTTATAATTGATTTAGTTTTTAAATTATATTTTGTGGTTATGACTGACAACATCAGTGTGTGACAAATATGAAATACTGGTACGGTATTATTAGTATTCCATCTTTATATTCTGGTTTTCTGTTTCGTTACTAGTGTTGGCACCTGTAGGAGGGAAACCTCACCTTCCATCAAATTCAGTACACGACTGAATGAAATGACAGTGCAAGAAGTAATAAAACAAGTTCGAGAAAAGTCGTGAGAGACGATTCATCTGGATTCAGTATTACGGTTGGGGAAACCCCTTATAATGAAGATTCTGAATGCGTGTCCTGTGCTTTCCTTTGCAATGTTGTTAATCTTTTAACTTGTTAAATGTAGTCTATATTTTGTACATACATTTCTATGAAGGAAATATGTTAGATTTTGAGAAAAAGTATTTTTAAAACATTTTACATCTTACGAACTTCTAAGTCTGGTGTACCATTTTACAGGGATATTCAGCACGAGTCGGCCTGGGTAGTGTAGTCGGTATAGCTCTGCCCTTCAGTATACGAGTTTGCGGGTTCGATCCCGGCCCAGGTCGATAGCAGTTAAGTATGTTTAAATGCGACATGTTCATGTCAGTAGGTTTACTGGCATGTAAAAGAACTTCTGCTGGACAAAATTCCGGCAAACCGGAGACGCTGATATAACCTCTGCAGTTGCGAGCGTCATTAAATTAACAATAATTTAATTTTTTTCAGCATATACTTTACGTTCCGTATTCAAAAATGTTGTGTTCCAAGTCGAAAAAACCAAATAGTAATCTATATACATAATTTTAGTATTGATTTTGAGGATAGAATATAATTAATTCTCTCACCTCTTCGCTCTTCACACACGTTGGCCCCGGATTCACTTCAATTCCTCCCATTATTACTATGACTATTATCACTATGACTGCTCCAATTGCCCATTTTAATTCTTTCTTCTGCCCGCTCTCCCATCTTCTCTCTTCTTTAACTTAACTTATGCCGAACCTTGATCTATATACAAACAAATCCACATCAATTTTACTTTCGTCTACTGTTGTTCCTCTTGACCGACGATTCTTTTTTTACATACATTAGCTTAGAGCATCGCTCTATGTTGATTCTGCAATTCGTAGCACGACAGTACGACCATTCGGCTTCACTTCCAGTTGCTGAGTGATGTCATCCCACTACTATTTTAAGAAATTTTGAAAATTGGTCACAAGTTAATACTGTGTTTGAGTTCTCTCCAAAACATTCGATTGCGTTGATCACAACTCAATTTTATCAAAATTAGAATTTTATGGTATTCGAGGGAATACACCAAATATTTTTAGAACCTATCTTCATGGCAGAAGGCAATTAGTCTCAATAGGTAAAAATTGGTCAAGTCTCTCCAGTATACATTATGGTGTTCCACAAGGCTCAATAATTGGTCCTCTGCTTCTTAGTAGCAATAAATGACCTTCCTAAATTCATTAAAGCTATAACAATTATGTATGCTGATGACACTACATTCTTATGTTCAGGCTTTGATCTAAATGAATTACATGCTCTAACCAATGATATTCTATTACAGATAGCTTTATGGTTTGAATCTAATGGTTTTTTGCTTAATCAAGAAAAGGCTATCAATATAACTTTTACCCTAAATCATGTAATAAAAAAGGACAACATACAAAACTATACCAAATTTCTAGGACTTTTTATAGACTCCAGTTTAACAAGGGAAAAACATATTGAAATATATGCACAAAATTATCAAGCGTTATATATTTATTAAAGAAATTAGTGACTTTCGTTTCTCAAAATTATTTAAGATGTGCCTACTTTTCGTTCTTTCAGTCAATAATTAGGTATGCCTTAATTTTTTGGAGAAATGGTAGCAAAATTGGGAGTGTCTTGATTTTGCAAAAGCAAGCCATTAGAATTCTATGTCAATCAAACTATCATGAACATTATCGACCTCTTTTCAAACAATCACAGATATTAACTGTCATAAATGTGTGTATATATATATATATATATATATATATATATATATATATATATATATATATATGCACGACCTAGTCCTTTACACTCGACAAAATATAGACAATTACTCATTAATGGTCAATATACATGATCATGAAATTAAAAATAGTGAACAAATTAATATTCCATACTGTAGATTACATAAAACTAGTAAAACTTTTTCTGTCATGAGGATGAAATTATATAATAATCTTCCCAGTCAATATTATAAGTTACCAACCAATAGTTTCAAAACTAGATTTTATAATTGACTTTTAATTAATCCTTTCTACTCTGTAGATGAGTTTCTTAACATAAATTCATACGGAACTGTTATTTACATTTAGTTACAAATATTACATTAAGAGTGAAGTGCTTTCATTAATTTTAGAGTTTCAAAATGTTTTGTGTTTTCATTCTAATTAAGCTTTACCATTTTCAATTATACGTGTATTTTCAAATGTATGTTTTTTGTGACGAAGCTATCACTGTATGTTTAATGGCTTAATAAATTGAATTGAATTGAATACATATTCAATGCTATTTAAGAACATTTCTACCTCTCACCTGTTTCTTTCCCACTTCAGTTCCTCCTCTTAGCACGACTTGCTCTTCAGCCCACTTTTGCGATTGATCTTCGCAAGTTCGCCCTCAGTCTGTTCAGTCACAGAGCCCTGAGGACCAAGTCTCGACCCGAGAGCCCGTAGCAAAAGTGCTCCTGTATTTTTCATTCTAATTCCTAACGTTTTTCGTTCATCTTTCCTATAAAACCCTCAAAGTAAACCTGCTTCAGATATAGATTGGTATTTTAGCTTCCACGACACATCTATTTCCCCAGCATTCAAGACCATGGAAAATAATTAAATTTGATCAATTAACCATGATTGTTTTCAATCACAATCTACTATAATGTTCCGGCCTTCTTATTCACTCCACTTCATCTAGAAAACCAATGACCGAGTTACGACACTTCCATTCAATATATTCTGGACCTTAAGAAAGTTGTTTAATAAAAGTAAATCATGGTAAGATTTTAATGCACTCACTAAGACTTACCTGGTACTATCATTCTGAGCAAGCTCATAAAAATGATGTACAGATCCATGTTGTGAAATCGTACAGTTGATGTTCAGTGCTCTCCTTTATGTAGAAATCTGAAAAAAAAAAAAAAAAAAGAGATGTTAAAGATTTATCAGTATTAAAATATATTTGAAAATCATCTTCTACGACACATTAAGGTTTCACGGTAATTGTCTTCAGAAGAAGATCTTTAAATATTCCACTATATTCCAATTAAATCATTAACAGAAAAAAAAATAATTAATGTAAAAACTATAAATTGAAAATGATAAGTAATTAACAAAAATTTGAGATAATTTAAATAATTAAAGTTAAAAAGCTTTAAAGAAAAGCATATGTTTTATATGTATGCTAGAGTGGGTGAGAATCCTTAAAACACTAGATCTTGTTAAGATTGAGTGCTATATACAGGGACATCATTTTATTTTTACTTCAATTTTTATTGTACCTGAGTTTTTAATGTACTTCACTCCCACCCCTTCTACTAATGAAGTTCAACCGTTCTGCACACAGATCCAAGACCGCGTATTCAGTTATAGTAGTCTCACCGTCACAGTACGTTCCAAAAATATGTTCGCGTTCTCCAATGATGAAGGAGCTTTCAATATTGCATCATTTTCGCACAGGTAATAATAATAATAATAATAATAATAATAATAATAATAATAATAATAATGTTTTATTTTCGCTGGCAGAGTTAAGGCCATAAGGCCTTCTCTTCCACTCAACCAGCCTTAATCAATACAATACATAAATTTAAATTACAAATATTTTCACTACACTTAAAAGGTTCTCCAGCAATAATCTTCACTACACATTTATTTAAATTCAGGTACTGTCGTCCATTTGCCTACGTCGCATTCCGGTTTTCTCCACCAGCTTCTATTCGCCTCTCTGTAAAGGCTAGTGACTGGGCTGTCTTATCTCTTTTCTGAGAACATTAATTTCTGTTAGGAATTGGACATCTACGTAATATTATACCCATAAAACTGTTTAAAATAACATATAAAAGGGCCTCGTTAAGTAATTAACTGTCACGTGATTTCCCCCCTTTCTACGATCCTGCGACATAACCAATTGGACGGACAGTAGATATCATGTGTGAGTAATTTTATCTTTTCGGATCGAGCAGAAGTGAAGATTGAATTTACAGTACGTAAGGTACTCTTTTACAGAGTAGGTAAAAAATTATTTCAACATGAGGTACTAGTACGAAGGACGAAACTGGTAATTGGAATTACACACGTTAGAACTGGAATCTGTATCAAAATGAACCGCCACCATTTTGAAAAATGTGTTTAAATATCCATATTATGATTGTTTTTCAATTTAACTTCATTCTCTATAGTGTACGCTAATGTGCTGTAGACAGTATAATATACACTGCATAATGAATACGTCCGTATGGACAGCTCAGTTCGTGAGTAAAAACACTCATTGTTAATACAGTACTGTATTCTGATTAAACAAAAACGTAATGAAAAATATAAAACTCAAAAGCGTGATATTTCCTAGTTTACGTAAATGGATGAACTACTTTTCTTCCCTCCTATACCTAGTAAAGTGATTTGTTTGTATATTACGCCATCGACTCCAGTCGTGGAAGGGAGTAGCAACCGTTCATCCAAAGGTATAGCCAGGTTAATATCAGATATGTTAGTAAAAAAAAAAATGATGTCCGTGTAGTACTGCTGAAATATTAAGATGGGACCCTCACTTTGAAGGAGGAACAGAAATTAAGGGTGTTTCATCTCCTCTATTTTATGCATTGTTATTTAATCTTAATAGGTATAAGATGTATGTTTTTTCCATGCAGTGGAGCAAAATATATTAATTTATTCGACCTAAAAATGCATCTAATAATATAAATGATTAATATTTCACCACAGAACATATTTTGTTCATTGCAGAGATGTACGTTTTTGGCATCTGAAATGTACTTTCTGAAAGTAGACGTGTCAGGTTTTGAAAGTTTGCTCCCTAGGCTGCATATTGCGATAATAATTTAAGGGGAGAGGATGGTATTTTTTTAAACTTTTTTCCTATTTGGTGTAAAATATTAATTTCTTGTATGTAGAGAGCTCATAGCTGTAGGAACTCAACCAAATATAAATATTTTGAAAAAAAAAAATTATTTGGGGGCCCAAATTTGAAAAAAAAAATATACCCAATGCAGGATTGTACTAGTAAAACCGATATATCTAAACCGTTTTTAAAAATAGATTCAAACTTTTTTTTGCAATGTATTTGCAAAAGCATATTCTACACACTGTCTGTAACAGAATTTTGATATTAGTCCCTACGTTTGTAAAATAAACAATTAAAATTTAATAACAGTTTTCTGATTTTCTTTCTTGCAAACAAACGGACGCATTTTAAAAAAGAAATGAATTAACAAAATTCTGTTACAGAGAAACTTTTCCTAATAGTCAAAAGAATGTGTGTTCTAAATTTCCTGCATGTATCTGTAATAGTTCAGAAATTATAGCCTATCCATTTTTGTCTGGCAATGTAGCAAAAAAATTGAAGTTACTGAAAACCGATAAAAGTGGGTGTGTGATTTAAAAATCCATAACGTAGGAATTTAAAAAATGACGTCTCAGCATCCGATAAACGCACAAATACCCACAAAATTTTATGCAATGCATTCCACACATATGAAAGTGTATTTTAAAAAAGAAAAAAAAAAATTTGAAAATTTAATTTACCAGAAACAACAATAAAAGTGTGCGAGTGATTTAAAAATCCATAACGCAGGAAGTTTAAAAGTGGCGACTCAACATCCGATAAGGGCACAAATACCCACAAAATCTTATGCTATGCATTCGACATATATCACAGAGTATTTTAGAGATTTTTTTTTTAATTTACTTATTTTTCACAAAAAAGTACCATCCTCTCCCCTTAAAGTATAATAATAATGTACATGTTTCAATTTAAATTGCATTGTATTACTAAATATTTATAATGTTCATTGATGGCTGATAGTTACTCATAAATACATAGTGCTTTCTTTTTTGGAGAGATCGATGTAGCAATGCGTGATGTTAACGTAACCGAGATCGTTTTAGTAACCATCGTAGGTCCAGAAATAAACGTAACACTTGTTCGACTGTCCTTTGTTACAGACAATGAACATGAGAATTAAAAAATATCGCGTATTCACATAATATTATGTCAAACCCAACATTTGGCATAATAAAATATTTGGAACTTCTTAATTTTAAAGAACGGCGAAAATTATAAAATAAAATCCTACGATACATAAATGAACTGCTTAAAATAAACGCATGACTAAGAGACGAAGTTTTTACTTCAATTTTTATGATTGTATGTATTTATTTACACTGCAAGTGGGCAAGCACCCGGTGGCAGTGGTATACACAATATAAACAATACACAATAAAATTACAATACACAATACAATTATACAATACGCAATACATTTATATACACAATACAATAAGAATACACAATACAATTTAACACAATAATTACAATTAATAATAAAACATAAAATAACCTAATTTTACAATAGAACCTACATATGTATAGGCCCTACATAAGTTTCAATAGTTTTTCACTTTACTCTCATCTCACTCACTGTAGTGGCACTATGACGCATTTCACTGACTCTTTAGTACACATTTCACTGATACAGTATAACACATTTCACTGACACTATAGAACACATTTCATTGACGCTATAAATTATCACTGATAGGAACTATTCACTGCACTGTAAAACCGTAACTTCACTGACTCACCTCGCTTCACTGATATTACTGATTCATTGATTATTAATATATCTATTTGCTCATTAACCGAAGTTGTATCAATTTATGGATTTTAATGATATATTTTGGGTCTCTGTTGACCCTTCCTACATAAGAGCGGGCGAGTTCAGTACTTTTCTAGGAATATTATTGAATCTGCCTTTGTATCTTACTCATGGTACTGATCAAAACTAAATGGATTACATAGCGAATAAGGTTACTTAATTACTCGTTCATACTCTAACGTTGTCCATTAGTATTGATATTATTATTATTATTATTATCGTTAACAGAAAGATAGACAAATAAACAGTTGTTTGTTCTACAGCGTGAATTAATTGTCCAGGTTATGTCGTAGAAATTTTGTTTCTTGGGCATTCGGCTTCTAGATAATAATAGCCTATTACCTTATTTAAATATTTCTTGTGACAGCATACAAATAAATACGTAATAGCGTGTATCACTAAAGCTGAGGGTTGTGGCAACAACATCCTTGGCTAAACCACTACATATATTAAAAAGCAACACGTTGCGAGATAGTTCATATGCATGCTCGTTTTATATAACAGGCCAATTACGTTTTTAAGACGTCTTAACAATATCATTCTTAAGAAAAACTCTGTTCTATTTGCACCTAGCTATAACATCTTAAAATTACTTGTGGTAAATGTGTTGATATCATTTTCAACTTTAAATAATACTAATGCTATATTGAATATTATGAAAATATACTATGAACAAGATAGTTCTGAAATAAGAACTGCCATATAGCACTTCGTCCTTCCGTAAACAGTCTTGATGTGTATGTGGTGTGTTTACAAATGTCACAACACGAAAACAAAACACTAATATAGTCTACTGGAAACGAATGTTTAATTAATATTTTTCAATGTATTTGACTGTCGAACTCAACACACTCAACACACTCAACAACAAAAGTGATAAGATTTTGTAGGTTGCTCTAGGAATTTATAATTGTTATGAATGATAATATTAAAAATATTATTTAAATTATATTAATTCTGTATATACTTGGCAAAGTATACCTTTATGAAAGTCTGCAACTAGAGATGGTCGATATTGCTTCCTCCCGGCTGGTGGTTACGACTAAGCTGAACTCCTTTTGTATAAACACTTTAGCTTTTGCTAAACTATTCCTTGAAACAAATTGCAACTAATCATTATGTAACCACAATTTCCATCGACATATCTCTTTTTACTGCGTGTTACAAAACAAGGACATTTAGATGCGCGACTACATTTATATTATCTATTCCCATGTTAACGAAGATCTGCATTCAAATTAGTTTGACATTAAGTACTGTCCATCAACATTTCTCGATAATAATAGAGAAATAGTAAGATAAAAATGTAGATGTGTTCAGTCACAAGTAATTCTAAGATTTAAACAGTTAGAATTTAGTTTTAAATAATAAATTTTGGATCTAACAAATGATTAACAAAATGAAGGAAAATCGATATATTGAAAGTAAATATTCTACAAAAGTAATATTTGAAGGAAGATAGATATTACAGATAGTGACGGATTTATTATTTCATCAGTTCAATTGATTTATTTGAGTACATAATGTACCTACGTAATAAATATGGGAAATGCCTGTTATTATTCGGTTGAGAAGCTTTTGTCATCCAATCTGCTGTCAAAAAATCTGAAGGTTAAAATTTATAAAAAAGAAAAGTTATATTACTGGTTGTTCTTTATGGTTGTGAAACTTGGACTCTCACTTTGAGAGAGGAACATAGGTTAAGAGTGTTTGAGAATAAGGTGCTTACGAAAATATTTGGGGCTAAGAGGGATGAAGTTACAGGAGAATGGAGAAAGTTACACAACACAGAACTGCACGCATTGTATTCTTCACCTGACATAATTAGGAATATTAAATCCAGACGTTTGAAATGGGCAGGGGATGTAGTACGTATGGGCGAATCCAGAAATGCATATAGAGTGTTAGTTGGGAGGCTGGAGGGAAAAATACCTTTGGGGAGGCCAAGACGTAGATGGGAGAATAATATTAAAATGGATTTGAGGGAGGTGGGATACGATGATAGAGGCTGGATTAATCTTGCTCAGGATAGGGACCTATGGCGGGGTTACGTGAGGGCGGCAATGAACCTCCGGGTTCCTTAAAAGCCAGTAAGTATGTAAGTAAGTAAATAATCTGTATTCAAAGCATGTGTGGCGTAAAGTGACAGAAATAAAGCGAACGTCAACTAAATTCATTCCCACGTGAAATTCAATATTAGTGATATCGTCTCTTTGTAATTATAGTGTACAAAATACATTTCTAGTACTTATCTTCCAAGTGCATTATATAACGACTAGTTTCAGGATAACATCGACTTGGGCAATGCCAACTCGTTGAATGTCATAAGCAAGGAGCGTGAACACAGTATTATTCTTGGACTTTAAAAACTGCTTTTCTATCTTATAATTATTATTCCTTGTTTCCTTCGCGCTTTTGTTTACCGTTATCTGTTTTAAAGGAGAAGTCATAATATAATTTTTATAAAGAAATAAAACTAATAAAAACACATATGGGACTTAATGCATCATGATTAATAACTGTTTTGCTTTATAAATTCTTACTTTAAGATTTTTTGACAGCACAGATTATATAACAATATTTAATTTTATTTAATACCTTACGCATCCCATAACGCGATAAAGTCATTCGGAATTAGGCCTACAGAAGAGACGTGAACTTCAACAAAAGTCTTTACAGTCACATATCTCCTCAATATTTGGCGTGATGCTCTGCGATGTATTGCAAGACAAAATAAACATTGATGTAGAAATCCTTGTCTTATTTACAGGTTGGTATAAGGAATTGGTACTGTAGGTGAAGGGAATAAAAAAGATTTGAAAGTCACAAAAATTACATATATACAGAAATGTTACTTCAATTTTCACATAAGTGGGGTAGTAAAGCAGTAATTAAAACGAACAATAAATGATTGTTGAAGTAGATTGCTTTGATAAGAACGATGACTTGCGTGGGAGGGGAGTGGTAGAGAATGCGGGGGGGGGGAATTCATGTTCGGAGAGGAGAGTGTCTGTGAGGCTCGAAACTTATGCTATAGAATAGAGCAATCATGTCAACTGATGTCCATATAGGCAAGCGCCCGCTTTACAGCTCAGGAGGGCCTGAGCGCTTTACAGCGGAAAGGAAAGAGACAGAGGAGAGAGGTAGTATATATCGCTTGGTCGAGCTATATTCAAGGATGGCCAGCACTGATTCAATGGATAAAGGGAAGAGAACTTATTAAAACTATATCCATGATAATTTTTAGATTTGTCTGAGAAGTATAAGTGCATTATGTGGATTTAAGTTTCAATTTTAATGCTCATTTATCACGAGTTTCCTTTTTATTCAAAAGTGTATTTTCTCAACCTTTTACAGAAAGGTGAAATTTTGAAATATGTTTATTTAGTATCCTTACAGGTACTGAAACAATGTTTTTGTAAATCTAATATAACGTAAATGTGTATTACTGAAGATACGCATTGAAAATTTTGAAAATATTCGCATGGAAAATATTTGTAAGAAAACTGTTACATCATAAAGAAAGATATGTGTCCTTGTGTTGTAAAAATTTCAGGTCTATAGCTTCAGCCGATTTCGAGAATATAATTTAATATTCTGATGATAGGAATTTGCGCACCAATATCACCTTAAAAGCATAATGCGATAAGGGTTTTGTTATGTAATATTAGTTACAGTCGAAACATATACCTAGGTAACTTTGCTTTGCACTCTAATATTGTTTTGATTAGTTTATTGATTACTTCATAAAACTAAAGATACCATCAATATCAATTCCAACTTACCATGTCATACTTAATCTCTTTCTTTGGGATATCACTTTCTTTATCAATTATAACATTCACTTAATATAGTATAGTCTTACTACTATGAAATTTATGTGAATATTCCTTCTCAAATCTTTATTATGTTATTAACTGCAATATTGAGAAACTGGTGTTAGTACTTTGTTTTACAGACAATATAGATAATATTAAACAGAAAGAAGCCATGTAAAATAACGACATAAAATTTCACGTTCTATTTGAAGTTTGTACACCACTGTTTTCTTAATCCAACAAGCTGCTTATTCATATTCATAATCCTTGCTCCTTCCATATCTAGCGCTTGATGCCCACGCACGACGTCAAGGTCAGAAAAATGCGCTTGCTTTGACATCATTGGAATAGACCTACAGCGGTTTCGGAATAATTCAGGCAGCAGTATGTCGTTGAGCGGTGTTGACACATGGTACGTAAGTGAACGACAGAGACAGCAGATACGTGTGGGATAAAGACAGACAGGGACGTCACTAGGGGGTACGAAAGGGAGCGAAAGCACTCCATAAATATCGTAGCACACACAGCGTATTCCGAATCTTACCGGTCCGGTGGCATCAATGACGTCACGTTGCAGCGAAATAAGGAACAAAACTGGTGGAAGGATCGATGGCTGTCATGGTGACTGTATAAGTTGTTGTCTGTGCTACGCTAGCAAAATTTTGCGAAATTTCCGTACTGCCATCTCGTTCAAAGAAAAGAGATAATAAACAATTTATTTCTTGAACCGGTAGTAATAACTGGTCCGTTGACATGTTCGCTCATAAGCCATTAACATATTGTTTATACGTTGTGCTCATTACAAACAATACAGCAGAACACACCGCCATGACACAACAGTGCACGATGTCATTCGTCTGCTAATTCCCGCTCTATACAAGAACCAATCAGATTCACTGATGGCGGCTGATGGAGACTGCCACCACCTCTGCAAGCTGATGGCACCGGTGCGACATCGGTGGAGCATCAGTGACGTCATCGGTGGAATTCGGAACACCGTGATGCCATCAGATTGCTCACCGGTGAGATTCGGAATACGCTCACATATCCGCACCTCCAAAGGACATTTAAAGACGTGATTTGGGCAATTTATAAAAAAACTACTATGTATAAGTTATTATGAAGAACAGAAACAAACATATTCCTTTAAGTGTGTAAAAAAATTCATTAAACGCGAGAAATAAATAACTAGCCACTATTCAAACTCTACATAAGACTTGTTATTTTACACGATTCCAGTGTTGCCAACTCGAATCTTAAAAATCCGCTGTGAAGCCATGCAGAAACCGCTAAATTGCTATATTGTCAATGTAAAATTATTTTATTTTGCCACTGTGAGTGCTAAAAATACCCGCTAAATCCCTATATTAGCAATACAAATTTCATAAATTTTACTCGCTAAACAAACATCGGAAAACGCTAGATCTAGCGGGAAAACCGCTGAATTGGCAACACTGCACGATTCACAGTTAAACTCAAATCAACGTTAATCTTGTTTTCATTCCATCACTAAATAGCGTTACATGAAGTCCCGTCGCTCTAATTTCCGGCAGCCAATCGCGTTGCAGGTCGGCTACATTTAAACGTGTGCGTCTTGTGATTCGCTGATTCATTTCTTAAGGCTCGATAAATACTTAATATAATCGCCCGCCATTTTAGCTCTTTAGTTGGCGTTCGCAGAAAGCACACGAAGACGTTATTTGCCGCTCAATTATTTGCTGAATTACATTGCTTTTGATTTATTATCATAGGAGTTACGACATGATAATGTTTAACGGTGTTGCAAATAGATTCCTCGTATGGTAGCTCGGCAACATAAGAACAAAAGTGGCGAATGATACTATCTACCTAGACTTTATAGAGCCTTCACTTTCTAAGACGTAAGCAAAGAGGCGGAGTCACGCCGGAAATAACAGCGTCGGGACTATAGTTACATCTACTTGAACGTCGTTGGCATTAATATGTATCGGTGCAATGCAGTCGACTCAACAATTAACATTCTCGGATGTCAGACTCATTATTGGTAAGTCTATTATAGGCTATATTAATTATTTTTCAATATATTTAACATTTTTATTAAATGAAATTAACATTATTATTATCTACGTAGAATAACAAGACTATTTGTGAAGTTTCAGGAAGATTGAATGAATTTGAATTTTCATATGACATCATGTTACTGTTAAGCTGAGTTACGAACTGAGTGCGTTTCAAGGCTAAACTTCTCATAGGTTGCAATAGTACCGAGCTTGTTGGCGAGGGATCGACGGGGAAAGTAGAGCGCTTCTGACGTCACAAGATGGCTGAGCGCGCCAAAGCTGAAATGCTTCCATGCAGTATCTCGTGTTTTTTCTTGTTTATGTTGTTTCGAATGCATTATGCCAGGTCAAAGGTGTGCTGTTGCGGTATGCAACAATTCTAACGATAAAAATAAAGAGTTGTGTTTCTTTTCCATTCCTAAAGATTTAGGAATTAGAAAAAAATGGGTAATATGCGTGCAAAAGATAGGATAAATTCAATCCTGATACAAGCAGAGTATGCTCTGATCATTTTAAAGATGACGATTTTGTTCCTGATTTTTAAGCAGGTTTAATGAAAACAAAGCCGAAACGACCGAGAATGTTAAAGCCTTCAGGTAAGTTTAAATAAATCACGTAAGCCTATATAAGTAGCCTACGTTAATACCACCTTTGCAAAGTTGTTGACATGGATAAATCATTTGCATTTCATAGTGCATGTAACAGTTGTGTAGAAGGACTGCGTTACTGGTATGCAGGAAAACGGTAAACAATGCCATTTGCTATTCCAATGGTATGGCGGGAGCAGAGGAATCACAATGATCACTGTTATTTTTGTATGTGTAATGTTACTGCAGGGCTGGGCATCGAGAGCGCATCCAGACTCTAAACGGGGACGCTTAATATTCATCCGTCACTGAATCAACTCTGTGCGGTGTTCGGCGGGGAACAAAGGGGATGAAGAGAAATCATAAGGCTCCCCGTGAGAGAGTAGAATCCGCTCCTGCTGCCCAGCCCTGTGTTACAGGTTACAACAAGGAAAACAATAAATCAATATAAGTATCCAAATCTTCAATCAGCTTAGAGGCCTGTTCCTCATGGGCCCGACTTACCTGTACCTACACCACCAGCAAACTTGGGTGACAGTGAATCTGAAACCATATCTCTGAATGCAGATACTGATATGTCTTCTGATCCAGACGAATTTGACAGTTCACCGCAAAAATTTACCCAACCCGAGCTGAATGATTTGGTAAGGGAATTAGGACATACCAAAAAGAAAAGTGAATTACTAGGTTCTAGACTACATGAGAAGAACATGTTGGCACGTAGAGTTACATTTTCGTAGTACAGGAATCGTGAAAAACTTTTCCGGAAATATTTTACACAGGAAGATAGATTGGTATGTTGTACAGATATGATAAATCTACTAAAACAGTTGGAAGAGGAGGTAATGAGCCCAAAAGTTTGGAGCTTTGATTGATTCTTCGAAAAGAAGCCTTAAAGCAATATTGCTTCATAACGGCAATAAATTAGCGCCTATACCACTTGCACATTCTACATTCCTATCTGAATCATATGATTGGTTTTTGGAAAAATTGAATATCATGAACATGAGTGGCAAATATGCAGTGACCTAAAGTTTGTTGGTTTATTATTGGGACAACAGGTAGGATGCACAAACTTTCCGTGCTTCCTGTGCAATTGGGACACCATGACCGGGGACAAACTTTAGAATATTGTATACTGACCTGAAAGAAAGCAACTAACGCCAGGAGACAAAAATATTAACAATGTTAAGTCTCGTTGCTCGTAATAAAATTATACTCCCTCCGTTACATGTAAAACTGGGAGTTATGAAGCAATTTGTCAAGGCACTAGACAAAAATCTTCCTTGCTCCCAGTACTTATGTACGAAGTTTTACTTCTTTGTCACCCGCTAATATCAGGGAGGGAATATTTGATGGCTCACAAATTCGAAAGCTGATGATGGACCACAATTTCACCAGTACAATGAACGAAACAGAAGAAAGTGCATGGAACGTATTCAAAGAAGTTTTGAAAAAATGTCATGCTAACGTGAAGTATCCGCGGTACAAAGAAATTGTAGGAAACATGTTGGACAAGTTCAAAGTGCTCGGTTATAACATGAACCTAAAGATTCACTTTCCAATGGCTCATATAGATTACTTTCCTGCTAATTTAGGAGCCCTCAGCGAAGAGCAAGGTGAAAGGATTCACAGGATCTAAAAGAGGTAGAGCGACGCTACCAGGGACGTTGGGATGTAAATATGATGGCCGATTACTGTTAGAGTATTGCACGTGATGACTCTTCCGAAGAATACTCGAGGACTTCACACATACTAAGATTCCATGGAAAGAGAAAAAGGGAAACCGAGGACGTCTAACATAGGGGAGAGTCGGGTAGTATCGGACATCGGGGAATATCGGACAGTGAGTTTCTTTCATCTACCACACGATGATAGTACCTGACTGACATGGTTACGTTTCTGTGATGTCGCATAGAGAAACGTAACCATGTCATTCAGGTACTACCATATGGTGGTAGGTGAAAGAAACGCACTGTCCGATACTACCCGATGTCCGATACTACCCGACTCTCCCCTACATTCTGAAGATAAGCTTTCTGCTCTTATAATTTCGTTTAGTAAGATGTTTTCCTTGTGTATAGGTCTAATGTTTCTGTGAATTCTTAACTGTTTCTTTTATTGTTATACAACTTAGAAAAAAATAGATGGACATGTTAACGAATCAGATACACAAAATTATTATGTGATTTCAATGAACACGTTGTAACTTATAATTTTACATATATACATCTTGATTACACAACTTTTAACACTGTATCACTTCGGAATATGTATGGTAAGATTTTCTTGTGTTAAATTCTAACGTACCTTGTTTACATGTTTCGACCTATTTATGGGTCCCGACTAGTTCTGAAGATGACCCATAAATAGGTCGAAACATGTAAACAAGGTACGTTAGAATTTAACACACGAAAGTCTTATCAGATATATATTCCGAAGTTATAATTTTATTTTGTGGCAAAATGACGTTTTGTTAAATTGCCAAAAAACCTGACGTGATATGGCAAAACAGAATACAGTTTTGAATTCAGCACACCGAAATTAGTAAAAGTGGCATATTTATATTTATACCGCAGAAAAAAATTTCCATTTGTTCCCTAGTGTTATTATCGAACTGAAATGAAAATAATTCCCCACTAAATATACTAGGTTACATGGGTCAGGATCAAGGAATAAATTATTATTCATGTATGTTCATAAACGCCATGTATTCATTTATTAAGTTCATTGAATAGGTAATACAATTTCACAGATTTTGTGCTCATGTTATGAAAAATTAAAATACTAAAGTAATGACATTACAGCTAAAATGCTCTCACTCCCATACCACGTGAACTTTGACTTAATATATGTGTGTATGTTAAGCAAACTTTAACTCTCACAGTTAACAACTTACCTTGTAATTATTAACTTGTAAATTACAGACTCAGAATAGAACACAAGTTAAAGACATCACATCTTACTGACAAATCATACGTAACTGCCTAAAAATAAAGAACTGTTTCATGTACCAATCCTTGCGTTATCCAGGAAAAAACGGTTTGGGAGTCAGCATGTTTCCGAATTAGGGCTGGGGACGAAGCGGTTCGGTTCGGAGCAGTTACTGTGACGTCATTACTCGGTTGAACCGACTACAGTACCGAGTACAAATTTGTGGCGGCAGATTTAAAATTTAGATAGATTGAGTCGATTTTAGAACGTACTTTGAAAGTGGAACCAAGTTTGTTTTAAAAGCGTTGTAGTAAAGCGCTTTCGCTTTGCCAATTGACGAGGAAAAAAGTGCTTCTCTTCATTGAAAAACGGTGCTTGCAAATTTCATTTGCGTGATTACAACTATTTGCGGAGTTATTTTGTATGAAAGGCCTATTTAACTTTCAATGTTGTTATATATGACAGACGAAATAAAATTAATAAAATAATTTATGCTCGACCATGCCGAAATGTAGTAATTATGCACCTGGTAGCAGACCTTTAATGCATGTCATTAAAGTACACCTACTCATTAAAGGTCAGGTCTTTCAGCCAATGACAACTCAGGTTACAACTCTTCAGCCAATGACAGGTCAGGTTTCTACCGTTATGAAACCGCAAGTATCAATTATTCTCGGATATGCAATCGAAAGAGAATTAGCGAAAAGTCACGGAGGCTGGAAATCCAATACTGTCGCAGAAGGTTATGTTCTGTTACTATAATAATTAGCGTTAATTGTAAATAATATTCAAATAAATTCTATTTGTCATCTCGTTTTTCAATGTCTAATTTTATTTCAATGTTATCTCTGTAGGTTCTTATGGCCTAGCAAGGTCAATGTGGGCATCTGTTCCTCGGAAAAAAATCAATACTTTCGCGTCTGCGCACATCTCACAACATACGGGACATTGCTCCAAGTCAGATACAATAAAATTAATAATATCAGGTTAGAAATATGGTCGAGCATAAAAAGTCGTATGAAACTCGCCTATAATGAAGCTCGTATGAAAATTATGAAACTCGCTTGCGCTCGTTTCATGAATATCCGTACTCACTTCTTAATTACCTTCATTATAGGCTCGTTGCATAATGTACTATTATAATACTAACAGCTAATAAATTAACATGTGAGGTAAACGTTAAACGCTGCAGATAAGTAAAAAAAAAAAAAGATAGAAACAGGCTCCATGAAGCGCTGCCTAAAACACTTAAAAATAACACACAGAATTATTTACTATTACGGGAAGTGGAGAAAATAATCAATAAAACGTGGAATCTTAAACTGAAGAACATAATGTTTATTTCTTTTATAAAATTACTAGCCTTCAATACAACCATGTTCTCTTTAGTGAAGAGTAATATTATTGATAAATTAAAGTAATTAGGTAACATAATTCGTAGATATAAATAGAAATAAAATTATGACTGATGAGGTCACCTAATTATGCCAGGTGAAGAATAAAATGCATGCACTTCTGCGTTATGTAACTTTCTCCATTCTCCTGTAACTTCATCCCTCTTAGCCCCATATAGTTTCCTAAGCATCTTATTCTCAAACACCTTTAACCTCTGTTTCTCTCTCAAAGTGAGAGTCCAAGTATCACAACCATATAGAAGAACCGGTAATATAATTGTTTTATAAATTCTAACTTTCGGCTTTTCTGAAAGCAGATTGGATAATAAAAGCTTCTAAACCGAATAATAAAACGCATTTCCCATATTTATTATGCGTTTAATTTCTTCCCGAGTGTCATTTATATTTGTTACTGTTGCTCCAAGATATTTGAATATTTCCAGCTCTTCAAAGGATAAATTTCCAACTTTTATATTTCCATTTCGTACACTATTCTGGTTCCGAGACATAATCATGTACCTTGTCTTTTCGGGATTTAATTTCACACCTATCTCTTTACTTGCTTTAAGTAAAATTTCCGTGTATTTCCTAATCGTTTGTGGATTTTCTCCTAATATAGTCACGTCATCCGCATAAACATGGAGTTGATGTAACCCGTTCAATTCCATACTTTCTCTGTTTTCTTGGACTTTAATAATAAAAATAAAATGTTCAGACTGTCAGTGTTTTTTAGGCCCACTTGACAGATCGTATAACAGGATGAACTCCTCTTCAATGCTAGAGGCCTTTCAGTCCGCCTTGGGGATATGGAAATAATTTGTCCTGCAGCAGAAAATATTTAAATACAACAGTACCTACATTGTTGTCTGCTAGAATTAAGTAAAACACGTGAACTCTGTTTGAACGTTTGAACTGACCGGTAACGGCTACGGTTAACCGAGTAACTTCGGTGCTCCGCTGCCAAGCACATAAACCGATAGAACCAAGTAACTCAACAGTTCTACTCGCTCCGTCCCCAGCTCTATTCCGAATCGTATTATCTCTGTTCTGACTTGTCCAAGAACTGCTTTAGAAAGTGTTGCGTTTGTTCGAAGTATTTTCCCAGTTGCGAAATATGTCAAAACCATTTTATGGAAAATGAGTCGATACAATGTAAAAGACAATTCATTTTTGATATAGAAAAGTGAATAATAAGTAATAATTGTTTATCTTGCGTAGGGTACTGCTGTAGAGTATCAAGATTTTAATTACGTCAAGTGAGCGGTGATATTCTGTTCTTTCCAATTGCAAATGACGGCTCGCCATTTGTGTCCACTCTGTATATGCCCCGTGCACTGTAAAAGAGATAAAGTTGTATTAACTTATCGTAAGGAAGGCATTGCAAGTAGGCAGAAGTCTTAGAATATGTGTAGTGACACGTGAGTCGCTATACCATGAACTTTCCTGCAGTTTCCGCACGTGAGGATACAGTTCCCTTATATATATATATATATATATATATATATATATATATATATATATATATATATATATATATATATATATACATACATACATACATACATATGGGTGTTAAAAATACCAATCAGTATTATCAGAAGTGATATTATTCGTATAAACAACAACAAAAAAAAAAACAGACCGTTTGTCATCATTTTGATAAAACGGTGACTCTTACTTTGGCGTATGCTAGGGCTGGGCACTTTACGTGATTCTGAGAAATGAGCGCTGTGTGCTTTAAAGAGCGGGTCTTGCGAGCGCTCTGACGTATGCATACTGTACGTCATTCAGTGTCGGTGCAGTGGTGACTCTGCAGTATGGCTTCCGCTCATACACTAAAGCGTCCCGCTATTCCCAATGCTTTTAATGTATCATGAGAGGAGGAGTTCTTTTTGGTAGAGAGCAGTGGATTAGCAAAGTGTTTAATTTGTCATAAAACACTCCAAATGATTAAGAAGTTCAATATCCAACGACATTATTCTTTACAACATGCTACTGAATATGACAAATATGTTGGTAATGAACGCCACAAATTAATACAACAACTTATAGAAAATGTTTCTCAGGCACATTATATTAGAGTATCTATTTGATATTTACATTGCATTATAAGTTATTATACATTTAGTAATATATAATTTTAAATTATACAAGCATTATGATATTATATATCATGAACTGTAATATACTATACTATGATATATCATAATATTTGTATAGTTTAAAATTATATATTACTAAATGTACTGTAATAACTTATAATGCAATATAAATATCGGATAGATACTCTAATGTATTGTACCTGAGAAACATTTTCTTTAAGTTGTATTAATTTATGGTCATATATCTTATATCATATCATATCATATCATATCATATCATATCATATCATATCATATCATATCATATCATATCATATCATATCATATCATATCATATCATATCATATCATATCCTATATCATATCATATCATCATATATTATATTATATTACATTACATGATATTACATTACATTAAATTACATTATATTGTATTACTGTGTATTATTGTGTATTGCTTATCATTTTATTGTGTATTGTTTATATTGTATATACCACTGTCACCGGGTGCTTGCCCACTTGCAGTGTAAATGAATACATACCTACATTATATTATATTATATTATATTATATTATATTATATTATATTATATTATATTATATTATATATTAACAGGATGACAATAATGTACTTAGTGAATCGGTTATGAAAATTAGCTACAAAATTTGTCACGAAATTGCAAAGGAATTGAAAACATTCAACGAAGGTGAATTCATCAAGCGATGTTTAATTATATTGGCAGATGAACTCTGTCCACAGCAAGTAGGGGAAGTGCAAGCCATACGCCTGTCTCGTAGAACCGTGGTGAAGAGATTGCAGGATGTGCGTATGGGTTATGTAAATAAGCCTAATGATTTGTGTGTGTGCATAGAGCGAAGTTTATTTCATTAAATTAATAAGAGTGTTATAAATCCTGTACTGTACAATGGATTGATGTAATATCCTTATAAACTATTATGTACTGACAGACTGAATGACTAGAACAACCGTGGCTCTTGTTACATTAATGCACGGAAGGTAGCTGTAATGCGAGTCCGCCACTGCGTGAGCGTTCTGCTCTGGCTTGGAATTGAAGTGCCTTGCGGAGCGAGAGCAGCTCTGGCCGACTAAATGGAGCCGCTCTCATGCCCGGCCCTGACGTATGCCATTAACACGTAATGTCAGACTCGTCAAAACTTCTTCACTAACATCCTAGGAGAAGTTTTGTGTGATTTACATTCAAAGAGAGCATTCAGTATTCTAAGAAGTGGTAGAAGTGATCAAAACAAGAAATGCTAAATGTGATTTGTATTGAAAAAAGGCATTCATTATCCTAAGAAATAACATTACTCATAAAAACAAGGCGAAAAGAATACAATATCTTCTGACGTGAGCTCTTTGCTTGTTTCTTATTAGGTATACAACAACATATTAGAAATACAGTAAAGAAGAGGATAACGAGATGGGATTTCTGTAGTTAGACGTAGATCGAAAGGATTCGTTACAATGAATGGAAATCACACTGACAATCTCTTAAGATGTTGGTGAACAAGTTTTCATCTCGGAAGATATAATTTAAGAAGCAATGTTTAATAGACATACATACATACATACATACATACATACATACATACATTGCACACCTGTGGAGTAACGGTTAGCGCGTCTAGCCGCGAAACCAGGTGGCCCGGGTTCGATTCCCGGTCGGGGAAAGTTACCTGGTTGAGGTTTTTTCCGGGGTTTTCCCTCAACCCAATATGAGCAAATGCTGGGTAACTTTCGGTGTTGGACCCCGGACTCATTTCACCGGCAATATCACCTTCATCTCATTCAGACGCTAAATAACCTAAGATGTTGATAAAGCGTCGTAAAATAACCCACTAAAATAAATACATACATACATACATACATACATACATTGCACACCTGTGGAGTAACGGTTAGCGCGTCTAGCAGTGAAACTAGGTGGCTCGGGTTCGAATCCCGGTCGGGGCACGTTACCTGGTTGAGGTTTTTTCCGGGGTTTTCCCTCAACCCAATATGAGCAAATGCTGGGTAACTTTCGGTGCTGTATCCCGGACTCATTTCACCGGCATTATCATCGTCATTTCATTCAGATGCTAAATAACCTAAGATGTTGATAAAGCGTTGTAAAATAACCTACTAAAATAAATAAATACATACATACATACATTGCACACCTGTGGAGTAACGTTAGCGCGTCTAGCCGTGAAATTAGGTGGTTCGGGTTCGATTCCCGGTCGGGGCACGTTACCTGGTTAAGGTTTTTTCCGGGGTTTTCCCTCAACCCAATATGAGCAAATGCTGGGTAACTTTCGGAGCTGTATCCCGGACTCATTTCACCGGCATTATCATCGTCATTTCATTCAGACGCTAAATAACTTAAGATGTTGATAAAGCGTCGTAAAATAACCTACTAAAATTAAAAATACATAACTATATACGCGCATATACAAACATACGATGTAAAATAAAATACTAAAAAAAGAACATACATACATTGTACACTTGTGGAGTAACGGTCAGCGCGTCTAGTTGTGAAACCAGATTGCCCGGGTTTGATTCCCGGTCGGGGTATGTTACCTGGCTGAGGTTTTTTCCGGGGTTTTCCCTCAACCAAATATGAGCAAATGCTGGGTAACTTTCGGTGCTGGACCCCGGACTCATTTCACCGGCATTATCACCTTCATTTCATTCAGACGCTAAATAACCTAAGATGTTGATAAAGCGTCGTAAAATAACCTACTAAAATTAAAAATACATACATACATACATACATACATACATACATACATACATACATACATACCAGCGTATTCCGAATCTCACCGGTCCGGTGGCATCAATGACGTCACGTTGCAGCGAAATAAGGAACAAAACTGCTAGAAGGATCGATGCTGTCATGGCGACTGTACAAGTTGTTTTCTGTGCTACGCTAGCAAAGTTTTGCGAAATTTTCGTACTCCCATCTCGTTCAAAGAAAAGATAGCATAAACAATTTATTTCTTGAACCAGTAGTAATAACTGGTCCGTTGACATGTTCGCTCATAAGCCATTAATATATTGTTTTTACGTTGTGCTCATTACAAAAAATACAGCAGAACTAAAGCAGAACACACCGCCATGACACAACAGTGCACGATGTTATTCGTCTGCTAATTCCCGCCCTATACAAGAACCAATCAGATTCACTGATGGCGGCTGATGGAGACTGCCACCATCTCTGCAAGTTGATGGCACCGGTGCGACACCGGTGGAGCATCAATGACGTCATCGGTGCAATTCGGAACACCGTGATGCCATCGGATTGCTCACCGGTGAGATTCGGAATACGCTCTACGCGCATATACAAACATACGACTACACTGAGTGCACGATGAACAATTCTGCAGTGCCTGGGAAAAGTGACATAAGTCAGTTTCCACAAACCTTTTTTGATAATTTATTGACAACTTACACTGGTTTATGTCGATTTGATTTTTTTGTGTATGAATTATTGTAATGGGAGAAATACTTATGTCTCTTTTTCCAAGCGAGCAGATGTTTCGTAAGTTGTCAATAAATTATCAAAAAAGGTTTGTGGAAACTGACTTATGTCACTTTTTCCAGGCACTGCAGAATTAAAGATCGAAGCAACGAGTCGTGTTTGTGCTATTTCCCCGCCTGTGGACATGGAATGAAAATCGGGATAGAAAACCAGTGCAGTGTTTGCTTAGTGGGACGGTTCATTCATTAGAAGTTGTGTATGTATGTACGTATTTATTTATGATTGATATGTGTCAACACCATCGGCTCTTCAAGTTCAAAATCACTTTGAAAAAAGAATACGAGCAGTAAAGTTTCCATGGAATGCACTAAGAAACCGGACAGCCTTCAGTACATAGTGCTCGGCTATAATGTTCTTCACGTGACTTAATTCATAAGCTTCATCTTCGTGGCTACAGTATTTTTTCTCGGCGCATGTAATATTTAACTTATCCTAACTAACAGCGATTGAGTCTTAACATTACAACAGGCAACGTTGCTTATGCGGGACTGGCTCGTGTTTTCTGTACAGCTAAAAAAACGCTGTAGGTTAAGAACTGGCAAAACTCCGTTGTAGGAGGTTACTAAATCTTACAGCTGTGCTGAAGGCGGAGACAGAGTTTACCCAGCGAATAGGGATTATAAAGAATAGACACTTTACGTCGGTACCTTTGATGTAGCCGGAATGATTTCAATGACCTTCAAGCCAGCTAAAGCGTGAGATTCTGCTTTCTCCCTAGAGTTGGCGCTGACATCACACCAGCTAGCAGTCGACACAGCGGAAATATAACACATATAATTAAAACATCTAGGTACATTATGTACTCAAATAAAGTAAATTGGATCCATGAAATAATAAATCCGTCATTAACTGTAATGTCTAGACTCTAGAGTTCCTTTGTAATGAGAGTTGAGACGTTGACCCCAACAACAATTAAAATATGTAATGATTTGTTAGCGCTGAAAATGGAAAAACAAAACTCTTACGAGAAGTAAAACCATATACCTATATTATATTATTATAAAAATATTAAACGAATTCGATACAGTACTTAATTTTATAATGTATTATATTATTTTATAATATAATGTATTATATCTGAAATATAAAATATTATTATTACAACTAGTTTGTCACTGAGAAATAAGGAAAAGCTGTTAACTTGAATTTATTTGAAGCAAAGCGTTACTGGATTATACAATAAGGTAGACGATGTTTGGATCCTGTGTCTCAACTCTATTCTCAATTATTATCTTAGCGTATGCTCGATTACACTAACCTCTAGCGCTTGAAAGTGGAACTAAACGCTGGTGCACAGAGAAACAAAACACGGGAAAATTCGCTCAGTGTCCATTCTTTATAATCCCTATACGCTGGTTTACCCTCCATTAATCTGAATCATTGTCGCTACTGATTGACAAGTCGCCTAATGCATCACTGCTATCAGTAAGCGCTGACAATTAGGATGGAGTAGGTGAATAGTATATTGTGTCATTCTTTAAGATTGACGCATGCTCAGACCAACGGAGTTTCATAAGTTGTTCCCCTATAGTTCCATGAACTAAGTCTCATGAAAAAGAGTATAGTCTGCCGGGTACTCACCTTGAATTAGCGTATTCTCCCATAATAGCGTTGTAATCAGAATCGCACATGGATGGGAGTGTATTAGCATATGTTATATCAGAGCATTGGTATCCCCAGAAGCCTGTTTGTGTTGTTATGCTCTCAGCAAAGTACATATGTGCACTGTTGTGGCTACATGAAAAATCTGAAACAGAAATCATTGCTCTGTATCATCACTAGAGACAGGATTTTCATACACTACCAAATCGTAAAATATGCATGCATCCATGCACTATCAAATGGCCAAATATGCACAATGAAGGAAAGAAACACTTAAAATATGCACTATCAAAATTGAGACTTACATTTTATTTTTGAATGGCACAATGTACTGCTATCAGTTTTTCCAAATTTCTAAGATATTCTTTTCCCTTGATCCACTGTGCCACAAGATCTCTTCTCGAACATTTAATCGGGGGCATTACACAGTGGCGGCTCCTGCGTATTTCTTAAGAGGAGGAAAGAAGTTAACAGCACGAAATGACACCTTCTTGAATGAAACATGCTACAAATTAGCCTACATGCATACATGTAAGACCAGGTAGTGTTGGGGTTGGCCTTCCCTTCTGTATAGCAATAATCTGTTCTTGTAAACTGAGTTTCCTGAATTCTCCGAAATATATTATGTTTTCACTTCCATTCATTTTGAATAATAGCATAAATTAACAATTACAAGGAAATTAACAACCTTGCAGCATTTTTCGAGCACACTACAGCATCATATGTGTTAGAAGAGGTTATACAGGGACATCATTTTATTTTTACTTGCATTTTTATTGTACCTGCATTTCTGAATGTACTTCACTCTCACCCCTTCACTTATGTCCTTGCTCCCGTCAGACACACAAACTTACGGCCGCTGTTGCATTCGAAGTCTTCAATCAGTGAAGTATACACTGCAGTGTATAGTGTGTTTCAGAAATATGGTTGCGTTTTCTATAGAAGAAAGGACCTATATTAATAATATCGTACTAAAAAATTATATTCAAGAAACGATAAATTCAATTTCAGAGAATATGCTTCAAAATGTTTTTAATAATATGCGTACTGAATTGAAGCCTGCATTGTAATGAACGGCAACCATTTTCAGCAACTTGTTTAAAAATTCAGATTAGCTTTTTTTGAATTGAGGTGGCTAGAAGAAAAGGAATGCTAGTGACATTTGTGAATTAAGTGCATCCAGTGTAAGCAAAAGTATCTACAATTTTAGTGGCAAAGGGATATTTTAATCGCATCACACATTAAAATTTAAATAAAAAATTTCACCCCTTTACGAAAGCTTAAATATTTAAACCCCATTTTCTCAAAAGTAACTTATGTGCACTTACAGCCCTTTACTTATGACCCCCTCAATTTAAATACACTCTCTATATTGTATGATAACATCAATAATTAATATGCTAAATAAAGTAGACATTACATAACGAACATAGCCGCCTGAAAAGTTGAGTTTTTGAAAAAATGTTACTATTCTACTGTATTTTGATAAATTCCGTAAAAGTGATGATAAAACTGAAAATCGTATTATCGTATTTCCCTACAACATAAATGGATACACTACTTTTCTCTCCTCCTATACCTAGTAAAATGATTTGTTTACATATTGCACTAGTAACATCAAACTCCTGTAATGGAAGGGGGCAACAGTGTTTCCGAGTATAGCCAGGTTAATGTTAAAAATGTTGGTAAAAATAAAGTGATGTCCCTGTAGCTACTAACACGTAATCGGAACCGTTTTACGGAAATGGGAATGGAAAATAATCTGAGGAAAGCGAGAACACTGCACCCACCCACGTGGTCTGTGTTGCCACATGTACATTTTACAAGTTCAGTATCACATGCTTTTGAAGAATATCAGTTTTTGTAAAGTCATACTACCATTATTGTTCAAAGCTGCTGGTGGCCGATTAATTTTTTATGTTAAAAATAATGCAATTTGGAGTATCTACTTTCAATTTCAAATATATTTGTACAAAACTGACAACTTGGCTGTTGCCCTGTTTAGTAGACAATGAATGGAAGTGAATTTCAGGGGCCAAAAAGATATGTGATACTAACGTAGAACTAACTACTTCCCCTTTGTTTATATAAACCCAACTTTAACTTTCGAATATTCTTGAAAATTTCAAACCATGAATAGTAGCCTATATAAAGTGCAATGAATAATAATTTTGATTTATAATAAAAAAAAGTTTATATGGTGTCTTTCATAGCTTTGCGTTAAAACTGGTTTTATTGTGCTTCTCCTAGATGTGTTATAGTCTGGTTGAATGCAACATCGTTAGGTGGCAGCGGTAGCGAGCTTGCTGCACGACCAGTCGGTTTCTATTTCCCGCCCATGCGCTGATTCAGAGGAGGATCTCCTCCCTCTCCGTTCATTTACTTGCTTTAAAACTCTGCTTCTTTCTCTGGCCGCTAGTGCGCTGTTGTCTATGTGTGTTAACTGCAGTTAAGGAGGAATGCATTGGCTTTCCTCCACACAAACAATCTCGCATCTTTCTCACAGTTTTTTAACAGCACATGAGCGCGCGTCGTTTAAAACTCGATCAACCGAAGTTTTCTTCTATCTGAGAACTTAAAAATTATCGAATCTTGCTCGAATTTCAAGGCACATATTTTATTTGGTATTTACTTTCGAAAGAAGAAAAATGTGAGGAGGACGTTCCTCCCTTCCCTCCACCGAGGAACTGCCACTGGCATTACAACACTTCAAAGATCACCACAGTACACAAGTACAGTAACTAATTCACTAAACACCTGTACATGTAGCCTACTACAGACCTTCTACCTATCCAAATTAAATGCATGTTAGGAGAACCATGTTAGTGCTATTGTTGCCAAACTACAAAGTATGGAACGAAGCAGAATAATAATAATTTTAGCCTAAGGTTAAGACTTGTATAGAACAGGAGTGTGGAATTCCAGTGTGACAATACAATGAGAGGTTTAGCTGGTAAGGTTCAAAGTCCTCAGGTAGAAACCCTGCAACTGTTAGCATTTCACTTATATTTTTCAGTACATATACTCAAATATTGTAAGCTCAGAAATACCAAACTCTATGAGGCAACATTTATAAAATGCAGTATAATGCGATTTAATATAAAATGCTATTAAACTATAAAAATGGACGTAATATGCAACATAAACCTCAAAATAGCTATGCATGATTAAACTTGAAATCTAAAAAACATGCATTATGCGTGAATTTACCACTAAAGAGACCAAAACATGCAAATATGCACGGAAAAAGGAAACATATTTCGAATCACTAAGACATGAAATGGATATTTACAAAGTTTGAGAACTGTAGCAAGCTTATAAAAGCATGCATTTTCATAGAAATCTTGTCTCTAATCATCACTAACTAATAACAGTAATATATTTACTATAATGTGTAGTATGCCTTAACTTTAAGGGAAGACTCCACTGAAAATCATGAAAATTTTTCCAAATTTTTTTTTTGCTATTTCACTTATTCAGAATTTATATTTTCATACCCCAAATGGATTCAGCTCAATTCTGATTACAAATACTCGTATGTTTACACTTTTTAAATTAAGACTGGAAGGGGACGTGGAATTTAAAGAGCTGTCAAAATTGTTTTTCATCGAAGAATTCATTTTTAAAATTTCTGATTACAAATCTAGTAATTTTTTGTTGGATCCCTGTAGTTACTAGATGAATGTAGCGAAGGAGAATATTAATTTACATAAATATTCATTTTATTTTCGAATCTATTTTTCTGTGTTCATTTTTGTTGATTCAACACCAACTTTCTTCTGCCAAATATTAATCAATCTGGATGAAATTTTTACTGCAAGTATTTATGAGGTAGCTGCATGTTTCTATGCATTTATTTTGTGAGAAATGCTGCTAGTTTATTTTATTAATATTTTTCTTAATGCTGCTAGTTTATTTTATTAATATTTTTCTTAATGCTACTAGTTTATTTTATTAATATTTTTCTTAAGAAAAATATTAATAAAATAAACTAGAAAGAAAAATATTAATAAAATAAACTAGCAGCATTTCTCACAAAATATATGCATAGAAACATGCAGTTACCTCATAAATACTTGCAGTAAAAATTTTATCCAGATTGATTAATATTTGGCATAAGAATGTTGGTGTGGAATCAACAAAAATGAACACAGAAAAATAGATTTTAAAATAAAATGAATATTTATGTAAATTAATATTCTCCTCCGCTACATTCATCTAGTAACTTCAGAGAGCCAACAAAAAATTACTAGATTTGTAATCAGAAACTTTATAAAAAGAATTCTTCGATGAAAAACAATTATGACAGCTCTTTAAATTCCACCCCCCCTTCCATCCTTAATTAAAAAAGTGTAAACATACGAGTATTTGTAATCAGAATTGAGCTGAATCCATTTGGGGTATGAAAATATAAATTCTGAATAAGTGAAATAGCAAAAAAAAAATTTGGAAAAATTTTCATGATTTTCAGTGGAGTCTTCCCTTAAGGAGGAGGATGTACGGGAATGCCGGCGAGGTGTTGTGGCGCCTTAAGTTAACGGAAAGAATTCACGGCGGATGCTAGGGGATCGTGCTGGTAAGCGGCCGACTAGCGAACCGATAGTTTTAAAGTATATTATCACTTATATTATACTCGTAATGCTTTTCACCACTTCAGTGCACTGGTGCCATCTTGTTTAAATATGGAAGTGGAAAGAAGTGAGGCTATCGCTTCTGGAAGAGATGTGCAGTGAGTAAACCAAGCTGACTTGACTCTCACTCCTATTCTCCATACCTGTCATACAGATTACTATGTTATAAACAGGCTTCGAGACTTCGGATCCAATAGAGCAGTTCAGTGGGAAATCCGCATAACGGCGTGCTGAGTATAGTGGTAAAGCGTACAGTGATGGAAGTACTGTAGAATGAATGCCAACAAATACGCAAAGGAAAACACTCTGGATTTGAAGGTTCTGACGAATAATTTGGTTTTCATACAAACACATTTTCAAACTGTGTCTGAAACTATTACACGGTTAGAAAAGTCAGAGCAAGAGATGCCGGAAGCCCTCAAATTAAATTAGAAAATAACGCAGAGAATTAATGAGTCACCAAATACACCGGTTACTGAACGTGTAAAACAGAAGTGGAAATCAATTTTATGTAAAAATAACGGATATGGAGCATTGTGTAACATAAACACGCTCTCGCCATGAGACAATACTAACAATACCATCCCATCGCACCTCCTCATACTCATCCTCTTTCACAATAGCCCTGCCAAGACTCTGAAATTCGCTACCTGCTAGCATCAGGGACTGTCGAAATAAAATTGAATTGAAACACAAACTTACAAGGCACTTGGTCAGTAATTGAGACTCGTTCAGACATGGTTTCTTGTAAATAGTTCTCATAATCTATCACAAAATATTTCAATATCCGGTAATTTCATCACTATAGAATTTTGTTAATGCAGTTTTAATTTGTAATTTAGTAAATACAAAAATATTTTTTGTTCTTAACTTCCATGATAAAATGTCTAGCTTTCATTAATCAGGTAATCTTGTCGTACTTTAACTTTTATTGTAATTGTAATTGCAAATTTAATATTAATTGTAATTTATTGTTCATTTGTAATCCCCTGGTAGAGGGGCAGAGAAGGCCTGACGGCCTTATCTCTACCAGGTTAAATAAATAAATATTTAAAAAGTACTAAATAAACAGTAAATTAGTGGGCATAGAGTCACCCAAGAATAAAGGACTGTGTCTTACAGACTGCAATGATGTTAGGATTTTTCGTTTTGCTTCTATCACATCATGCGACGTAGAGCGCAGCTTTCTACAGTACAAACTTTGAGAGATAACCGAATAGTACATTATGCAACGAGCCTATAATGATAGTAATTAAGAATCGAGTATGGATATTTATGAAACGAGCGCAAGCGAGTTTCATAATTTTCATACGAGCTTCTTAATTACCATTATAGGCGAGTTTCATACGACTTTTTATGCTCGACCATATTTCTAGCTTGAAATTACCGGTATTCAGATGTATACATTTTATTTGTATCTGACAAGATCGGAAGTGACCTTGTTCTAGGTCGTGAATTGTGAGATGTGCGCAGACCCGAAAGTATTGATTTTTTCCGAGGAACAATAATGTCATTGACCTTGACGTAGTCCCGTTAAACTTGATAATATTATAATATTATAACCTTGATTGATTATTGAATACGACATTGAAAAACGAGATGACAAATTGAATTTATTTGAATATTACTTACAATTAACGCTAATTATTATAGTAACAGAACATACCCTTCTGCGACAGTATTGGATTTCCAGCCTCCGTGACTTTTCGCTAATTCTCTTTCGATTGCATATCCGAGAATAATCGATACTTGCGGTTTTAAAACGGTACAAAGCTGACTTGTCATTGGCTGAACACATGTAAGCTGAGTTATTATTAGCTGAAGACCTGACCTTTAATGAGTAGGTGTACTTTAATGACACGCATTAAAGGACTGCTACCAGGTGTATAATTAGTACGTTTCGGCATGGTCGAGCATAAAAAGATTTACGTTTGAGACACTGAGAATGTATCTTGTAGTAGGTACATTGCAATTCGGTACTGTAACTGTACTTCCTAAAGACGACGAATAGGATAAATGAAAAAATTAAAATTGCTACATGCTTATTTCCACCATTAACGGTGTGTATATTTAAACAAAAATGCTTATAAAAGACAGGAGAATAAATGCTTTTCACATTCTTTTTAAAATTGTCATTGTGTAATGTACATTTACTTTCAGAATGTAGGTCTACACATGTGTGTGTTTCCCCATACTACCGTACTCTACTCTATATAGAAACGTTCTTACCTCAACACATCTCTACCTACCTGCAGCGAGTCAACAACCTATAGTGCATGCACAGTAAACTTATTGTATCGGGTCCAAAGTCTCGAAGCCTGGTTATAAACCAATTACAGACAAAAGAAATGTTAGACGAAGATGAAAGTGTAGCAGAGTTACGTTTTCCAAGGGTAGTTTCAAAATGTTATTAATGTTCTAAAAACAGAGCCCGCCTGAAGTTTTATGTCATGAAGTGTGTAACGGTTATCTATCTCTCATAGATCATTCCGTTTGTTAGGAAACCAATGTAAGACTGAACTGTGTCCTCGGCCATGGGGATTAAATACTGTATGTCTAACAGGAATTGAATGTTGTCTCTTCATATATAAACTTTACCTGTGACTTGACAATCTGGCTGCAGAGATCCTCCGTTCATGAAGAAGTCCACGTGTCCCAAGACGTCCAGCTGTCCATACGAACCACCGTTTGTATGCACAACGTCAACGAACTCTGCATCATCTTTCCTCAATATACGTGCTTCATTTCCATACATGAGGAACAACGGATCTGCAGGATCAAGCCCTAAATAAAAAGAACATAAAGTCTTGCATTTATTGACCAAATTGTTGTTCAGGTTACTGTACAATAAGAAATTCGCAAGTTCAAAACTTATAATTTATCGTAGTACATTTTGACTCCCGAAAAGACAAAGTATATGATTATGTCTCGTGACCAGAATATTGTACGAAATGGAAATATAAAAATTGGAGATTTATCCTTCGAAGAGGTGGAAAAATTCAAATATCTTGGAGCAACAGTAACAAATATAAATGATACTCGGGAGGAAATTAAACGCAGAATAAATATGGGAAATGCGTGTTATTATTCGGTTGAGAAGCTCTTATCATCCAGTCTGCTGTCCAAAAATCTGAAAGTTAGAATTTATAAAACAGTTATATTACCGGTTCTTCTGTATGGTTGTGAAACTTGGACTCTCACTCTGAGAGAGGAACATAGGTTCAGGGTGTTTGAGAACAAGGTGCTAAGGAAAATATTTGGGGCTAAGCGGGATGAAGTTACAGGAGAATGGAGAAAGTTCCACAACACAGAACTGCACGCATTGTATTCTTCACCTGACATAATTAGGAACATTAAATCCAGACGTTTGAGATGGGCAGGGCATGTAGACGTATGGGCGAATCCAGAAATGCATATAGAGTGTTAGTTGGGAGACCGGAGGGAAAAAGACCTTTAGGGAGGCCGAGACGTAGATGGGAGGATAATATTAAAATGGATTTGAGGGAGGTGGGGTATGATGATAGAGACTGGATTAATCTTGCACAGGATAGGGACCGCTGGCGGGCTTATGTGAGGGCGGCAATGAACCTTCGGGTTCCTTAAAAGCCATTTGTAAGTAAGTAAGTAACATTTTGACTTAAAATTTTATATGTTGATGTCTTAAATATTCCATATTTTGTTTTATGTTTTTAAAATGAAATAGTATAAATATTCACTTTCCTATTGTAACATTCAAAGAATATAAAAACCCATATTATATTTTGGATAAAAGGAAGGTATTGTAGGCCTACACGAAATATTAGCCATTTTCTTGGAAAGTCTTCATACAGAAATATGAACTTCTAAATGCTGATAACCAGTATGATTTGCATGCCCTAAATTTATGCAAAACAAGTACAGAACATAAATACTCGTATGTTTTTGTTGGTGATTATTTAACTCTTATATAACATGAAGCCACCGGCGTAGCTCAGTCGGTTAAGGTGCTTGCCTGCCGGTCTGAAGTTGCTCTCGGGCGCGGGTTCGATCCCCGCTTGGGCTGATTACCTAGTTGGGTTTTTCCGAGGTTTTCCCCAACTGTAAGGTGAATGCCAGGTAATCTGCGGCGAATCCTCGGCCTCATCTCGCCAAATATCATCTCGCTATCACCAATCTCATCAGCGCTAAATAACATCGTAATTGATACAGCGTCGTTAAATAACCAACTAAAAAAATATAATATGAAACAAAATTAAAGAATGCAGAATTATTAATAAATTTGGTTAATGATCGAACTGAACGACGAAAAACATATTGAACTTTAAAGACATAAACCAGTGCTATAGAATTTCGAAAGTAATAAATAGAGTAGTTTTAAAAAAATTGCCAAATAAATGTTACTCCCCTTCCAAATTAACACAACACAACATTAAGTTTCCTGTAGATTATGTTTGGAAAGAAAGTGATAAGCAAGTTTTGCAACTTTTCTTTAATATAAACAAGGGGTCGTCAGCACAGAGCACGCTGGGGCTAGACTCTCTTACCCGCGGAAAACGCAGTGCACTATGGTGCTCTCGTAGCTGCTAGCGGGTATGCTCTCTATCTCTCCCTGTTGCCCGACGGTGCCCACGGGACGGCACCGCGTACCCATTGCACATTTCAGCGAGTGCTGACGACCACTGATATACACTGAAGACTGAGCAACGATAAGAACTCAACGTCACATAGTACGGATAAGTAATGAAAGGGAGATGGTACAATGAGAACACAACGTGTAACAGTACGGATAATTAAGGGAAGGGCGATACTATAGTGAGAACACAACGTCATACGCTACGGATAAGTAAGGGAAGAGAAATTATACAATGACAATATGTCATACGGTACGGATAGGTAAGGGAAGGAAGATACTACAGTGACAACATGCCATACGGTACGGATAGGTCAGGGAACAGAAATTATACAATGGCAACATGTGTTACGGTACGGATAGGTTAGGGAAGAGAAATTATACAATGACAACACGTCATACGGTACGGAAAGGTTAGGGAAGAGAAATTTTACAATGAAAACATGTCTTACGGTACGGATAGGTTAGGGAAGAGAAATTATACCATGACAATATGTCATACGGAACGGATAGGTAAGGGAAGGAAGATACTACAGTGACAACATGCCATACGGTACGGATAGGTTAGGGAAGAGAAATTATACAATGACAACATGTGTTACGGTACGGATAGGTTAGGGAAGAGAAATTTTAAAATGAAAACATGTCTTACGGTACGGATAGGTTAGGGAAAAGAAATTATACCATGACAATATGTCATACGGAACGGATAGGTAAGGGAAGGGAGTTGCTGCAATGAGAACATAACGTCATGCGATACGGAAAGGTCAGGAATGGGAGATGATACAGTGACAACATGTCATAAAGTACGGATAGGTTAGGGAAGAGAAATTATACAATGACAACATGTGTTACGGTACGGATATGTAAGGGAAGAGAAATTATACAATGACAACATGTGTTACGGTACGGATAGGTAAGGGAAGAGAAATTAGACAATGCCAACATGTGTTACGGTACGGATAGGTAAGGGAAGAGAAATTATACAATGCCAACATGTGTTATGGTACGGATAGGTAAGGGAAGAGAAATTATACAATGACAACACGTCATACGCTACGGATAGGTTAGGGAAGAGAAATTATACAATGAAAACATGTCTTACGGTACGGATAGGTTAGGGAGAGAAATTATACAATGACAACATGTCATACGGAACGGATAGGTAAGGGAAGGGAGTTGCTGCAATGAGAACATAACGTCATGCGATACGGAAAGGTCAGGAATGGGAGATGATACAGTGACAACATGTCATACGGTACGGATGGGTTAGGGAAGAGAAATTATACAATGACAACATGTGTTACGGTACGGATAGGCAAGAGAAGAGAAATTATACAATGACAACACGTCATACGCTACGTACAGGTTAGGGAAGAGAAATTATACAATGGCAACATGTCATACGGTACGGTTAGTTAAGGGAAGGGAGATGCTGCAATGAGAACATAACGTCATGCGATACGGAAAGCTAAGGAAAGGGAGATGATACAATGACAACACGTCATACGGTACGGATAGGTAAGGGAAGGGAGTTGCTACAGTAAGAACACCGTCATACGATACGGATAAGTAGGGGAACGTAGAGGCCTGTGTTTACAAATTGCTAGTGTGCACGCAAGACTTGTTACTATAGCGGCTGCTTGTGCTCTCCGTTCCGTATGAATGAACTCATGATAGAATTTACGTTCACAGGATTACTTATGTTTCAAATTAATTAACTCGGAACAAATATTACATTTAAAAAAATATATCATTATTAATTAAGTCGAACACAATTTCCCCGCATTTTCAATTCTGTCCTATTATTATCAGTTCCTTGTTGGATTTTTGTTTCGGCATTCTTATGCAGCCTCACATCACTTAAGCAGGTCTACTATTGAGAAGAGTCGGATGTTCACTCTGTCTGCTCTTTGAGACATTAGAGATATCCGGCAACGCGACTCATTTTGTAAACAATCTATATAAATGTTAATTATTTTCCTGATAGCAATACTTTACTTCAACCGTAGTGAGAAGACAACGTACGGTACGGATCGGTAAGGCGAGGGAGATGCTACAGTGAGAACACAACGTCATACGGCAGGGATAAGTAAGAGAAGGGAGATCCTAGAGTGAGTACATAATATTATCAAGTACATACAGTAAAGGATGTTACAGTGAAAACATAACGACACACGATAAGGGTAGGTAAGGAAAGAGAGCTGCGGCAGTGAGAACACAACGTCATACGGTACGGATAAGTAAGGGAAGAGCCATGAGAAGTCCACACACGTAGAGTAGCGGTTAGCGCGTCTGGCCGCGAAACCAGATGGCCCGGGTTTTATTCCCGGGCGGGGCAAGTTACCGGGTGAGGGTTTTTCCGGAGTTTTTCCTCAACCCAATATGAGCAAATGCTGGGTAACTCTCGGTGCTGAACCCCGGACTTATTTCACCGGCATTATAATGTCCATCATTCAGACACTAAATAACCTAAAGCGTCGTAAAATAAACTAATCAAAAAATAAAATACAGTGAGAACCCAACGTCATACGGTACGGATAGGTAAAGCAAGGGAGATGCTACATTAAGAAGTAAGAGAAGGGAGATGCCACAGTGAGAACCCAACGTCATACGGTTCGGATAGGTAAAGCAAGGGAGATGCTACATTAAGAAGTAAGAGAAGGGAGATGCCACAGTGAGAACACAACGTCATACGGTTCGGATAGGTAAAGCAAGGGAGATGCTACATTAAGAAGTAAGAGAAGGGAGATGCCACAGTGAGAACCCAACGTCATACGGTTCGGATAGGTAAAGCAAGGGAGATGCTACATTAAGAAGTAAGAGAAGGGAGATGCCACAGTGAGAACACAACGTCATACGGTACGGATAGGTAAAGCAAGGGAGATGCTACATTAAGAAGTAAGAGAAGGGAGATGCCACAGTGAGAACCCAACGTCATACGGTACGGATAGGTAAAGCAAGGCAGATGCTACATTAAGAAGGAAGAGAAGGGAGATGCCACAGTGAGAACACAACATCATACGGTACGGATAGGTAAAGCAAGGGAGATGCTACATTGAGAAATAAGAGAAGGAAGATGCCACAGTGAGAACACAACATCATACGGTACGGGTAGGTAAAGCAAGGGAGATGCTACATTGAGAAATAAGAGAAGGAAGATGCCACAGTGAGAACACAACATCATACGGTACGGATAGGTAAAGCAAGGGAGATGCTACATTGAGAAATAAGAGAAGGAAGATGCCACAGTGAGAACACATCATACGGTACGGATAGATAAAGCAAGGGAGATGCTACATTAAGAAGTAAGAGAAGGGAGATACCACAGTGAGAACACAACATCATACGGTACGGATAGGTAAAGCAAGGGAGATGCTACATTAAGAATTAAGAGAAGGGAGATGCCACAGTGAGAACACAACATCATATACTACGGATAGGTAAAGCAAGGGAGATGCTACATTAAGAAGTAAGAGAAGGGAGATGCCACAGTGAGAACACAACATCATACGGTACGGATAGGTAAATCAAGGGAGATGCTACATTGAGAAATAAGAGAAGGAAGATGCCACAGTGAGAACACAACATCATACGGTACGGATAGATAAAGCAAGGGAGATGCTACATTGAGAAATAAGATTAGGAAGATGCCACAGTGAGAACACAACATCATACGGTAAGGATAGGTAAAGCAAGGGAGATGCTACATTGAGAAATAAGAGAAGGAAGATGCCACAGTGAGAACACAACATCATACGGTACGGATAGGTAAAGCAAGGGAGATGCTACATTGAGAAATAAGAGAAGGAAGATGCCACAGTGAGAACACAACATCATACGGTACGGATAGGTAAAGCAAGGGAGATGCTACATTGAGAAATAAGAGAAGGAAGATGCCACAGTGAGAATATAACATCATACGTTACGGATAGATAAAGCAAGGGAGATGCTACATTAAGAAGTAAGAGAAGGGAGATGCCACAGTGAGAACACAACGTCATACAGTACGGATAGATAAAGCAAGGAAGATGCTACATTGAGAAATAAGAGAAGGAAGATGCCACAGTGAGAACACAACGTCATACGGTACGGATAGGTAAAGCAAGGCAGATGCTACATTGAGAAGTAAGAGAAGGGAGATGCCAGAGTGAGAACACAACATCATATACTACGGATAGGTAAAGCAAGGGAGATGCTACATTGAGAAGTAAGAGAAGGGAGAAGCCACAGTGAGAACACAACATCATATACTACGGATAGATAAAGCAAGGGAGATGCTACATTGAGAAGTAAGAGAAGGGAGATGCCAGAGTGGGAACACAATATCATATACTACGGATAGGTAAAGCAAGGGAGATGCTACATTGAGAAATAAGAGAAGGGAGATGCCAGAGTGAGAACACAACATCATTTACTACGGATAGGTAAAGCAAGGGAGATGCTACATTGAGAAGTGAGAGAAGGGAGATGCCACAGTGAGAACACAACATCATACGGTACGGATAGATAAAGCAAGGGAGATGCTACATTGAGAAATAAGAGAAGGGAGATGCCAGAGTGAGAACACAACATCATATACTACGGATAGATAAAGCAAGGGAGATGCTACATTGAGAAGTAAGAGAAGGGAGATGCAGGAGTGAGAACACAACATCATATACTACGGATAGGTAAAGCAAGGGAGATGCTACATTGAGAAGTAAGAGAAGGGAGATGCCACAGTGAGAACACAACATCATACGGTGCGGATAGGTAAAGCAAGGGAGATGCTACATTGAGAAGTAAGCGAAGGTAGATGCCACAGTGAGAACACAACGTCATACGGTACGGATGGGTGAGGAAAGGGCTATGCAACGGGGAGAACACAACGTCATACGGTACGGATGGGTCAGGAAAGGGCAATGCAACGGGGAGAACACAACGCCATACCGCACGGAGAGGTAAGAGAAGAGAGATGCTACAATGAGAACACCTCACACTGTAGGCATAGGTAAGAGAAGGGAGCTACTGCAATGAGAACACAACGTCATACCGTGGAGTTAGGTAAGGGAAGGGAAATGCTACAGTGAAAACATAACGTCATACAATACAGTACCGATAGGTAATGGAAGGGAGATACTATAATGAGAACACAACGTCATAGTGTAGGCATAGGTAAGAGAAGGGAGCTACTGCAATGAGAACACAACGTCATACCGTAGAGTTAGGTAAGGGAAGGGAAGTGCTATAGTGAAAACATAACGTCATACAGTACGGCTAGGTAATGGAAGGGAGATACTATAGTAAGAACACGTCACACTGTAGGCATAAGTAAGAGCAGGGAGGTACTGCAGTGAGAACACAACGTCATACCGTAGAGTTAGGTAAGGGAAGGGAAATGCTACAGTGAAAACATAACGTCATACAGTACAGGACGGATAGGTAATGGAAGGGAGATACTATAGTGAGAACACAACGTCACACTGTAGGCATAGGTAAGAGAAGGGAGCTACTGCAGTGAGAACACAACGTCATACCGTAGAGTTAGGTAAGGGAAGGGAAATGCTATAGTGGAAACATAACGTCATACAGTACAGTATGGATAGGTAATGGAAGGGAGATACTATAGTGAGAACACAACGTCACACTGTAGGCATAGGTAAGAGAAGGGAGCTACTGCAGTGAGAACACAACGTCATACCGTAGAGTTAGGTAAGGGAAGGGAAATGCTACAGTGAAAACATAACGTCATACAGTACGGGTAGGTAATGGAAGGGAGATACTATAGTGAGAACACAACGTCACACTGTAGGCATAAGTAAGAGAAGGGAGGTACTGTAGTGAGAACACAACGTCATACCGTAGAGTTAGGTAAGGGAAGGGAAATGCTACAGTGAAAACATAACGTCATACAGTACGGATAGGTAATGGAAGGGAGATACTATAGTGAGAACACAACGTCACACTGTAGGCATAAGTAAGAGAAGGGAGCTACTGCAGTGAGAACACAACGTCATACCGTAGAGTTAGGTAAGGGAAGGGAAATGCTACAGTGAAAACATAACGTCATACAGTACAGGACGGATAGGTAATGGAAGGGAGATACTATAGTGAGAACACTACGTCACACTGTAGGCATAGGTAAGAGAAGGGAGCTACTGCAGTGAGAACACAACGTCATACCGTAGAGTTAGGTAAGGGAAGGGAAATGCTATAGTGAAAACATAACGTCATACAGTACGGATAGGTAATGGAAGGGAGATACTATAGTGAGAACACAACGTCACACTGTAGGCATAAGTAAGAGAAGGGAGGTACTGCAGTGAGAACACAACGTCATACCGTAGAGTTAGGGAAGGGAAGGGAAATGCTACAGTGAAAACATAACTTCATACAGTACAGGACGGATAGGTAATGGAAGGGAGATACGATAGTGAGAACACAACGTCACACTGTAGGCATAGGTAAGAGAAGGGAGCTACTGCAATGAGAACACAACGTCATACCGTAGAGTTAGGTAAGGGAAGGGAAATGCTACAGTGAAAACATAACGTCATACAGTACGGATAGGTAATGGAAGGGAGATACTATAGTGAGAACACAACGTCACACTGTAGGCATAAGTAAGAGAAGGGAGCTACTGCAGTGAGAACACAACGTCATACCGTAGAGTTAGGTAAGGGAAGGGAAATGCTACAGTGAAAACATAACGTCATACAGTACAGGACGGATAAGTAATGGAAGGGAGATACTATAGTGAGAACACTACGTCACACTGTAGGCATAGGTAAGAGAAGGGAGCTACTGCAATGAGAACACAACGTCATACCGTAGAGTTAGGTAAGGGAAGGGAAATGCTACAGTGAAAACATAACGTCATACAGTACGGATAGGTAATGGAAGGGAGATACTATAGTGAGAACACAACGTCACACTGTAGGCATAAGTAAGAGAAGGGAGGTACTGCAGTGAGAACACAACGTCATACCGTAGAGTTAGGTAAGGGAAGGGAAATGCTACAGTGAAAACATAACTTCATACAGTACAGGACGGATAGGTAATGGAAGGGAGATACGATAGTGAGAACACAACGTCACACTGTAGGCATAGGTAAGAGAAGGGAGCTACTGCAATGAGAACACAACGTCATACCGTAGAGTTAGGTAAGGGAAGGGAAATGCTACAGTGAAAACATAACGTCATACAGTACGGATAGGTAATGGAAGGGAGATACTATAGTGAGAACACAACGTCACACTGTAGGCATAAGTAAGAGTAGGGAGGTACTGCAGTGAGAACACAACGTCATACCGTAGAGTTAGGTAAGGGAAGGGAAATGCTACAGTGAAAACATAACGTCATACAGTACAGGTCGGATAGGTAATGGAAGGGAGATACTATAGTGATAACACAACGTCACACTGTAGGCATAGGTAAGAGAAGGGAGCTACTGCAGTGAGAATACGTCATATGGTAGAGTTAGGTAAGGGAAGGGACATGTTGCTATGAAAACATAATGTCATATAATGGAACTGAACGAGAACGGATAGGGAAGAGAAGGGATTGGAAGAATGTGAATCAACCTTAAAAACCTTGATTCTAGCGACATACATCGCATCTGCTCGTTGATCGAGACTACACTGATAAATAACTTGTAATACTGTATTTTAATCTTACCTGTAATTCTTTTGAGTTTTCCGACTGTGATGAAATTGGATATTTGCGCTGTAACATGAGCACCCAGGCTGAATCCAATAACGTGAATATCTTGTAAGGGAACATTCAACTTCTTTACTAAGAAGTCGATTAATTGGGCAGTACAATTAGCAATAACCGGCAAGTTTATGATAGCTTGTACGAAACAGCCGTCTGGCATAAGATCACCATACTCGGCTGCTATCACGTTGTAGCTGCCAGAGGATAAATACACTGTAAGGGAATTATTTAATTCTTATAATGTCAACATTACATTATAACAATAATAATAATAATAATAATAATAATAATAATAATAATATGTCGTGAATATGTGAGGAGAAATTCAGAAACGATTAGGGAAAACACGGAAATTTTACTTGAAGCAAGTAAAGCGGTAGATTTGGAAGTTAAATCCCGAAAAGACAAAGCATATGATTATGTTTCGTAACTACAATATTGTACGAAATGGAAATATAAAAATTGGAAATTTGTTCTTCGAAGAGGTAAAAAATTTCAAATATTTTGGTGCAACAGTAACAAATATAAATGACACTCGGGAGGAAATTAAACGCAGAATAAATATGGGAAATGCCTACTATTATTCGGTTGAGAAGTTTTTGTCATCTAATCTGCTGTCAAAAAGTCTTAAAGTTAGAATTTATGAAACAGTTATCAGTTGTTCTGGATGGTTGTGAAACTCTGACTCTGACTTTGAACGGAACGGAGAACATATGTGGACATTAGTCCTACGTTCATTAGACATCTATAACGTAGTGCAGACGGCGGCCACCAGAGGGAACCCAAGAGGTAGAACTTAAGCTGAGAGGATTCGATCCGACACCGGAGTAGAAATCCGGTGTGGCTTAGTGGATAAAACTGAAAACCCGGGTTCAAATTTCTGTGCCGGAGAGAATTTTTCTCCGTTACACTACTCTTTTATCGTATGATGACGCAGAATATCTGCATGGAAACATCATATGTACTTAGGTACATTAAAATAATATATATAAAGTCCAGATATGTGCAGCTATTTTCTCAAAAACAGGCACTACACTATTAATTAATTATTTTTCACTTTCCAACTATTAAAAAAGTTTTAATTTTTATGTTCTCTTTGTTAATGATTATGATTTTAAATACAACGTAATTGTATGTTAATAGGCTACTTTATTTTGTTTTACAAATCATCTCTCCACTACCCTCAGCTCTTTACTCGACCCCTCACAGAGTCGCGAACAACACTTTGGGAACCACTGTCCTAGTCCATAATCTTATCGTTTTCAATACTACGCGTTACAACACTTGATCAGACTCATGTGATATGGCAACACGCAAAAACAAACTGCACGTCTAAGCATAACGTATACACCCCGATCTACTTTAAACAGTATACGCTGTCAATTGATTTACGAGCATATCAAATCACTACTTACTTACTTACTTACTTACTTACTTACTTTTAAGGAACCCGGAGGTTCATTGCCGCCCTCACATAAGCCCGCCATTGGTCCCTATCCTGAGCAAGATTAATCCATTCTCTATCATCATATCCCACCTCCGTCAAATCCATTTTAATATTATCCTCCCACCTACGTCTCGGTCTCCCTAAAGGTCTTTTTCCTCCGGCCTCCCAACTAACACTCTATATACATTTCTGGATTCGCCCATACGTGCTACATGCCCTGCCCATCTCAAACGTCTGGATTTAATGTTCCTAATTATGTCAGGTGAAGAATACAATGCGTGCAGTTCTATGTTGTGTAACTTTCTCCATTCTCCTGTAACCTCATCTCTCTTAGCCCCAAATATTTTCCTAAGCACCTTAATCTCAAACACCCTTAACCTATGTTCCTCTCTCAAAGTGAGAGTCCAAGTTTCACAACCATAAAGAACAACCGGTAATATAACTGTTTTATAAATTCTAACTTTCAGATTTTTTGACAGCAGACTGGATGATAAAAGTTTCTCAACCGAATAATAACACGCATTTCCCATATTTATTCTGCGTTTAATTTCCTCCCGAGTATCATTTATATTTGTTACTGTTGCTCCCAGATATTTGAACTTCTCCACCTCTTCAAAAGATAAATTTCCAATTTTTATATTTCCATTTCGTACAATATTCTCGTCACGAGACATAATCATATACTTTGTCTTTTCGGGATTTACTTCCAAACCTATTTCTTTATTTGCTTCCAGTAAAATTCCCGTGTTTTCCCTAATCGTTTGTGGATTTTCTCCTAACATATTCAAGTCATCCGCATAGACAAGCAGCTGATGTAACCCGTTCAATTCCAAACCCTCTCTGTTATCCTGAACTTTCCTAATGGCATACTCTAGAGGAAAGTTAAAAAGTAAAGGTGATAGTGCATCTCCTTGCTTTATCCCACAGTGAATTGGAAACACATCTGACAGAAACTGACCTATACGAACTCTGCTATACGTTTCACTGAGACACATTTTAATTAATTGAACTAGTTTCTTGGGAATACCAAATTCAATAAGAATATCATATAAAACTTCTCTCTTAACCGAGTCATATGCCTATTTGAAATCTATGAATAACTGATGCACTGTACCCTTAGACTCCCATTTTTTCTCCATTATCTGTCGAATACAAAATATCTGGTCAATAGTTGATCTATTACGCCTAAAACCACACTGATGATCCCCAATAATTTCATCTAAATATGGAGTTAATCTTCTCAAAAGAATATTGGACAAAATTTTGTACGACGTCAACAAAAGTGATAATCACTGTGTTCTAAATATAAGCCAGTGTTAAACTTATTTATTTCATATACCTGGTCCAAGAACTGCGTTAGGACTTTCTGTATGGTTCTTAGTGTAGCCGTGCAACATGAATTTGAACGGACTGCCCGTCATGAAAAGAGAGCTAGTGATGTTGTCTGGGTAGTTCAGGTCAAGAAGCCTTGGTTCCGGATGTTCACTGCAAAATTAGGGAAAAGTGCGTTACATTAGATTAGTCCATGCTGTGTCTTAACAATGGAATTAAAACATAATTAAATGCACATTAATTCAATAATGCATCTATACTCTTTCTTAAATCCATCATTTCATGACATGTATCTAGTAATTCCTTTAGGGCAGCGGTAGCGAAAATGTGATCGTGCGCCGAGCCACTGTGTAACCTGCAACGTGCATAGCATCTATGGAGGGAGGCGAACACCCGAAGGGGAAGTGAAGCAACTGTCTGACTTATTAACGGATTTTCATTTTCCTTACGTCAAGCACTTAAATATATTTTGTGCGAGATCGTGCGTATTTGCTTGTTTTCCGCACAGAACCAATACGCGGTAAGTGTGAAATACCACATTCAATATTCCCAACGTAACACACATAACAATTTCCCTCTTCTTACCGCTTAAACGCGACATTCATTTTACTGCTTTAGGCTTTTAACATATTATTTTTAGAGACGTTTAACATAGTAATAATTATAAATTGGAAGCTTACCACTGCAATTTCACCTAAATTGCAATGTCAATTATTGTTTTTAAATATTTGCAAAAATTAAGTAAAATCTACTACTCCACGAAACTTATTGCATTCCTGATACAAGTAACATTAAGGAAGCCATGAAAAAAATCAACGAGATATCAGATGCCGATGTTATTACTGCAATATGTTATATAAATAATATTGTTAAAATATTAAAATGAAAAATAAATCTTTACATAACCTTACCGTTTGTTTTAAGTTCGCATTTATAGACTGGGGGAAAAAAAAGACAGACGTATATCACGGCCTGCTGGAGTATAGTAAACACAGAAAACATTTTATAGCAACAATGTTGAAGAAAGATATTTTGATTTTCCGAAGTTGCCGTCATTAAACAGAAACCAACATGGAGATTTCATTGCAACAAATTAGAAATTAGTCTTTCAGGTCTGTAATAAACGATCTTCGCACAAAATAATGTACGATACGCGAGCGGTATGTTTGTTTTCATGTTCTCGGAAATTAAAAAAGCTCCACTACGCTTCGCTTTTTCAATCTTTTCCTCGACCATGAAAACGTCAACATACCGCTCTTGTAACGTATGTTACTATTACAGAGTACAAGGCTACCAACTGATGTTTAGTACGTGTAACGAAGAAAGGAATGAACAATAAATTAACAATATGACAACGTAAAATTAACTGTCTTCAGAATGTCTCTGCGACAAAGTTTCAAAATCAGGAATTATGTCACTTACCGCCAGTCGTAGTTGATCACGAAGGTATTTGTCTGTCAGTCGTGATCTAAATTTGGTTTTTACTATTTTAATTGTTGAAAATAATTTTTCACAAACGTAAGTTGTAGCGAACATGGCTTCAACAGAGCAAGCGAAAGAACGAAGCTTCGGATATTTATTTTTTGGCAAAGATTTGAAAGTTCAACATTTGTCAAGTCCTTACATCTAGCTTTCATTTGACATCACATAGTAAATCAGTGAGTTCAAATTGAAGAGCTAACCGCATTATTCGTACATCTGCTGAAAAAGGGTCGACGTACAGAGATCATGATGATGATGATGATGATGATGATGATGATGATAACAACAGCAACAATAACACTTAACCTTTTAATGTTTCATCAGTAACATGTGGTATAATGCCATTTTATGTTATACAATCGTTTTCCTCGTAATACTTGTGAACTAATCATACATTTAATATTCTCATCATATTGACAGCAAAAAAATGCGTCCTCCTATCCTACTTGGAACTTTCGTACATGGTTTCGAGAGAGACATATGCAACTCGCAGGTCAGAGACAAATACAAATGGAACGGAGTTTTGACTCCAGTGAGTGAGAGGGTGGGGGTTGGCTGAGGTTAGAAACAAGTGAAATGCACAGCTATCACTGCGAGCCACAATGTCTCGCGAGTCACGTTCTCGCCACTGCTGCTTTAGGGGAGATTCTATGTTTATTTTTGTTAGGATGCGCCAGTCTCCTCCAAAAATTTGCACTTAACTAAATTTAACTTCAACCTAAGGATAATGGAAACACCCTGACCATAATATTAAGGAACGTATCCTTTGTCACGATCGGGAAAAGAATTATATATATTGTAGTGTTCAGTATTGCTAACCACTAGATAATTTGATTGGCCGTATTGATAATAGAACTGTTTGAAAATTTAGTAAAATCTCTTTATTCTTTAGAATCATAGAATAGTGCTGATATAATGAACTTTCCTTTGTTGAAGAAGATTTCTTGAAAACTATATCCACTTCAGAAGTGCATGGGGTACGAAATTTCGTCTTACCTTCAACGAAACACAGACGTTAGGTCTTTTTTATATTGTCCACAACTTTAATGTCCATTTTATTATGTCCATTACATAAAAGTCCATTACACTATGTCAATAACAGAATGCTGCATTGGAGTTAAATCGCTCGCTTGAACTCGGTCGAGTGTCGAACCCTCGAGTGAGATACGATCGGTCGTGATACGCTCGTAATAAATAGAAGCACAGTACAAGGTCATCTCACCGACATGTCTTGTCTTGTATGGAAGGCGATAGATAAGATACACATATGCTTTACTCACACGGTAAAAATAAGGCTTTATTTTCTGCGTTTATCACAAACGTTTAATGGAATAGTCACTGGAACGTACCAAAACAGGAATATGAAGTTATAAATAAAATAGTATGAAAACCTTCGATATGCAGTTATTATTGCTAATTAATAATTATTCAATATTTGATTCGCCACATATATAATATGATAGGTCCATACATAGTGTTCCGCCTATATACTGCGGCAATGTAGAAACGTTTTACAAAATATTATTGATATAGCAGTAGATTAATAACAATATTAGTATAGAGATAACGTCACAGAAAATATAATAAAACGAATAATCATGCTGCACAACTGTTACAGACGCAAAGATTTATACACTTATTATTATTATTATTATTATTATTATTATTATTATTATTATTATTATTAATACTAGAAAACTTGATACAGTTCTTGCATTATCGTGATTGTGTTCTCCGTTTATAATAATTACACTTACATCCAATAACATCTATCAGATGTGGCAAAAACAAAATCACTTCTGTGTGGAAAAAAAAATTACCTACAACATTTATATTACATTTTAAAGCAAGTTTTGTAGTTGTACTATGGAGAGGTTAGTTAAACACTGCAAAGTTTTGAAATGATAAACATCTATGATGTTACTACACAGTTCATCACTGTAACAAGACCGAATGTCTAACGCTCGGCTTATACCGTTCGAGGATTTATCGTTCGTGACAATTTTACCCATCATGCATGTGCGCTACCTATCGGATTATGCTATGAACTACTAGGCGCTCGAGCGAAAACGTCCGACGCAGACCTCTGGTCAATAAATATATGTCCAATGAAGTATATGTCCACTTCATTTTAGTCCAGTTGCACAAATTTTATGTCCACATTTTTACGTCCACTACGTGATTGTACAATACATTATGTCCATCTACAAACTTACTTCAATTCTCTACTCAATCTCTTCTGCCTGTTCATCTTCATACAACTTCAGATGGTAACTAATAGCTTTGAGGCATGTTCTGATGTGTCTTTCTTCGTTGTAGTGGTTGTAATTCCGAACAATCTCTTCAACTCGACTTCAATTTTGTAGGTACGATCTTTTAATAGAGTGTCGCACATTCAAATTCCCACCAAGCAATTGGATTATTATAATTTCATTTTCCTTTGGTTTTTTCTTGATAAATTCCATGAATTTCCAGACAGACGCGTGATGTGTGACGATGTGTTTCTGAAAGCGGTTGTGCCAGCCCTCGCCTATGTTGTTCGATGTTGTCCTGCCAGAACCTGATTATAAGTGTTCCATATTTCAGGTGGGAATCTAGGTGGCACTGTTCTTCATCTTCCTCCAGCAGATGTTCCTCGGATGTAAGTTCTTTCCATGTACAATGCTACATCCATTACGTCAGGCTCAATCTTATCTATAAGGGTATCAAAAACAGCTTGAACATTTTCCACTTGTACAAAAGGAATTGTCATGAAAGTGGACTTAAATAAAATTGGACATAAATGAAAGTGGACTTAAATAAAATTAGACATAACAGTTATGGGCCCAAAAAAAATGGACGCACATAAAATGAGGACATAAATGAAAGTGGACAAAAATATTAGAGAACATGTCATACGGACAAGGTTTCAATGGACTTAACGTCTTGGAAGCCAATAGAGCATTTTTTTTCACCTGTTTATCGTTTCGAAAGCCCTTGTCTCGGAAATATCTATAGCTGGAAATTTGCAAAAATTACAAGATGTGGGGTTTACAAGAAGGATAATTTTTAGAGAATGATGTTTCATTGATTTGCTCGGAGCAGAAATCACTTTTCTAGGAAAAAAGAACTTGCTCTTTCGTTCACACTGAATTCTTAAAATCTCTTCCATGGGACCAGGATAGCGTATATTTTTCAGTAACATTTTGTTCATTTAAAATGTGGAAATTAACAAATGTTTGTCCTGATTTTAATTCTGGTGGTAATAGTAAAATTGAAGTTTGTTAGATAGTTTTTCCCGAAGTTTTCCCTCAACCAGTCGAAGCAGAATTACTGGATAACTTTCAGTGTTGGATCTCGGATTCATTTCGCGATCATAATTACTAGACTTCGTTGAATTGCCACACGCAGCATGCTATCAGGTTGCCGATGTACGGTAGTATAGAGGAGGTGGGCGACCGCCCGGTCTCGTAGTATAAGCAGTTCATGTTAAGAGTTGTGACCGGTCCAAATAGATAGAGCATCTACAGCTAATGTATACCTATGTAAGCACTTGTTTTTGCATTACTGTGGTTGGAATAGTCAAAGCTTAACATTTGTTCAGTGCAGACAAAAATTCAATCAAACATGCTACAATGAGAGTGTTGCTGTTCCAAACAATTACCCCTGGAATACCCTTAACCCCGCAGCCAGTCTTGACCCGTTGGAAAACGTGGTTGGATGCTGTTAATTATTATGCAAAATATTACGGCAAAATAATGGAGCTAATTGGTGCATTGGATAGCACAGACAGTTCCGCTATTGCAGCTGAAAAATCATTGCCTTCTGAACAGCTATTGGAAGTTATTCTGTTCATTAATTCTAATTTTAAAATAATGTCCAAAAGCATCATTCTGTTAGAATCGTCTAAACTACAACTCTCAGAAGCCATTAATATAGTGTATAAAGTATCACAAACCGTTATCCAAAATAACAATTCACTAATTTCAGAAAAAGTGAAATGTGAGTTGAGAAACATTATTGCTAAAAATTTTGTCTATTCATAACTTCGTATTATAAATGATGTACTATCAGGTCACGACAAGACGTCTGAAGTTGATGTACTAAAAAGTAGTGACTTTTCGTTCTTGAAATATGCACGTATTACATCGTGTGTTGTTGAACGCACATGTTACAAATATAAAAACTATTTACGTGACCATCGGAGGAGGTTACTTTGCAGTCGCTCAAAATGTACGTAACTCTTTACTGCAATGCACATATTCAAGGATGATGTAAGTATAATACATTAAAATTTAAGAGTTAATATATCTCACTACAAAAGAATTGTGTATTTACATGTTTAGACGTTTCCTACTGCAATGATCCTTCATTATATTTCTTGAAAGCAGGACACAGGTTTTATTGTAACCACAGTACAGTGAAACCTCTCCTATCTGACACCCCCAAGATACGGACACTCCTCATATACGGATAGATTTTTATGTCCCAACTGAAATAATATAGAAATAATGATAAATTTAACTCTCGTTTACGGACACTCTCAGACACGGACACGGACAGTTGTTTCTCAGTCCTGAAGCTTGCTTTACCTCCTGACTGCGGACAGAACTGGATTACTAGACCTAATATATTACAAAAATGAAAAAAATTGTCTTGAGAACTGTACAAAAATTCCTTAACATGAAAGAAGACAATAAGGGTCTCGTAGGCTACCACTAGCCCAGCCGGCTACCCCTTGTTAGCTGGAAGCGGGTGGATAAACAAAATCATAAAATTTAATCTGTCTGATGGGTCCAAGATTTCTGCGATCGTGAAATTTTATTCGACACATGATAGGGTTAGTAGGATTATTCTCTTCATTTCAATCAGTTGTTCTGTTTCGAGAGACATGGCACCGGAACGTAAAGGTTAAGTTGAAAACTGTAAATTATAATACTGCATAACTTTAGACCTAGAATAAAATTGTATGGCATAGTACTGTATTTTCCTTTTTCGGTCTTATCTACTGTAGTTAAAAGTCGCAAAGAATTTACTGTAGTACAGTATACTGTATTTAGAATTAAACTACAGTAATACATTTCATTTAAAGCGTGAAGGGATACATAATGCATATTATAACTTTACTGTTAGATTGGGGACCCTCCCTCCCAATAAAGGACATCTCCCAGTTGCGGACAGATTGTTACGTCCCTTCGATATCTGTAAATGAGAGGTTTCACTGTATATTGCTCAGTGTTTACATAAGAGGCATACTCCATCCGTTACACGTCCCCTTCTCATACAGTCTATACAGCGTGCGTAGTAAACCTTACGATTCTCGTGGAAATTCCACGAAGTCTAATAATTACCCTTCCCCTCCTTCATAATCATCTCAGTTTATTTTCTACTTTCGGGCTTGCTCCGATGTAGAGTCGGCTTCGGGCTGCCGGTGGACTTAGACCCCAAGGATATGTGGTCATTCGTTGTTGGTGGTAGTGCTGTGCACCGTGGACTCTACACTGGGCTCATAGTAACCCGTAAGACTGGGGATGAGGGACCGTGGTGATGTCTTTGTGGAAAGGTAAATGAATCATATAGACTGTAGGTCAGTTCGGAGGCGGCGCGTAGGAGGATCTGTATCATGGGGGGCCTTAGGGAATGCATACCATTCCATCCCGGATGGTACAGTGGGCGCATTCAAGCGGCCTGCGTGCGGGGATAGTCCAAGTTCCTGACTTCCTAGAAAGGGAGACTAATAGATACTAGATAGGCCTAGTACAAAACATATTCTGAATTAATGTAGCATACTCGTATCGAATTTCTCAAGTTATGAAGAATACAATATATTTAAAAGTATACCTAGAACGAAATGAAAAAAAAGTTATCTGTATTCAGAAAGGAACGTCCGGAAGAAAAATGTTGTTAAACGAAGCAAAATTTAACCTCGAATCTCACATCATTGTTTATTTTTGTTTCTTATTATTTATTGTTAGTAATATTAATATGCGTTACAAGAGCGGTATGTTGAAGTTTTCATGTTCGAGGAAAAGATTGAAAAAGCGAAACGTAGTTGAGCTTTTCTAATTTCCGAGAACATGAAAACAAACATACCGCTCGTGTATCGTACATTATTTTGTGCGAAGATCGTTTATTACATATCTGAAAGAGGAATTCCTAAATAGTTGCAATGATATCTCCATCTTGGTTTCTGTTCAATGACGGCAACTTTGGAAAACAAATATATCTATCTTCAACATTGTTCCTATAAAATATTTTCTGTGTTTGCTATACTGCAGCAGGCCGTGATATACGTCTGTCTTTTTTTCCCCCAGTCTATGATGAGTATGGAATCTTGTTGATTTTTTCACGGCTTCCTTAATGTTACTTGCATTACAAATGCAGTAACTTTTGTGGTGTTGTAGAGTTTACTTAATTTTTGCAAATATTTAAAAACAATAATTAACAGTGCAATTTAGGTGAAATTGCAGTGGTAAGTTTCCAATTTATAATTATTACTATATTGAACGTCTTTAATAATAATATGTTAAAAGCCTAAAGCAGTAAAATGAATATGACGCTTAAGCGGTAAGAAGAGGGAAATTGTTATGTGTGTTACGTTGGGAATACTGAATGTGGTATTTCACACTTACCGCGTATTGGTTTTGTGCGGAAAGCAAACAAATACGCACGATCTCGCACAAAATAACATGTACAAAAATACAATCTTAGTTCTTCCCTGAAGGAGTAAAAACTCGTGTTCAGGGAGATATCTAAACACAAAGATAAACACAAACAAAGATAATTATTTGACACAAATTGGGTCAAGAAAAAAAATTACAGGAATAAATTAACTTTAAAAATACAATTTCAATTTTAACAATTTAAGTAACACAAATACATATACATATTAAATCAATATAAGCTTACTGTATATTCTTTAAAAATTAAATTCCTAACGCTATTTTTTAAAATTCTGATACTAATATTTTCCAAATTTGGGTATTTATCAATTATTTTATTATATAACCTGGGACCAAAGAAGGTACCATGGCTCAGAGCTGTGCTTTTGAAACACTTTGGTCGTATAAAATCGGATCTTTTAGTTCCACATATTTATGATGATACAATTTGAATTTATTACGATTTTTATGTGTGAAGATTAATAAGGCAATATAATAAATCTGTTTAATTTTCAAAACATTAAAATCAGTAAACAAAAGCTCGGATGAGTAATCAATTGGTTTATTAAGACATATTGTAATAATCAATATCGTTATTTGCAGAATGCAACAGAAAATTTGCTTTACAATATATGGACTTACGATGGATGACAAGGTCGTCCTCAAATTCAAGTTTCATGAAAATGGATAGGCCTACTGCTCTACTTACTTACTTACTGGCTTTTAAGGAACCCGGAGGTTCATTGCCGCCCTCACATAAGCCAGCCATTGGTCCCTATCCTGAGCAAGATTAATCCAGTTTCTACCATCATATCCTACCTCCCTCAAATCCATTTTAATATTATCTTCCCATCTACGTCTCGGCCTCCCCAGAGGTCTTTTGCCCTCCGGCCTTCCAACTAACACTCTACACATGTATTGTGGGTCCCTATCACCACGGCATGGCGCGTCCTCAGGTTGCGGATAGAGGAGACGGCCTCCAGATATGGAGGGTAGTTGCGAATATATTGAATAAGCAGTGGTGGGCAGCCGTTAAGGGGTGGTCCTCCAGCTTGGGGGTTGGGCGAAGGGCTAATAACCCATCACCGTAAAAAACAGCTTGTTACGAAACCCAACAGTAAGCCTCGGAATGGGACTGATTCTCCGGCACTGCTCTACTGTGTGCTTAAAATTGAAACATCAACACACTGAATTGTGATAGAGGTAGTTCTATAAATACAGGAAATGGGTTGAGAGAGTACAATGAAAGAGTAATGGAACGGAGAAAAATTCTCTCCGGCGCCGGGATTTGAACCCGGGTTTTTAGCTCTACGTGCTGATGCTTTATCCACTAAGCCACACCGGATACAACCCCGACGCCGGTTAGAATCGTCTCAGATTAAGCTCCAACTCTTGGGTTCCCTCTAGTGGCCGCCCTCTGCACTGCGTCATAGATGTCTATGAACGCAGGACCGAAGTCCACACATGTGCTGAGGTGCACTCGATATGAGTGACTAGTCGGGGTTGTATCCGGTGTGGCTTAGTGGATAAAGCATCAGCACGTAGAGCTGAAAACCCGGGTTCAAATCCCGGCGCCGGAGAGAATTTTTCTCCGTTCCATTACTCTTTCATCGTATGATGACGCAGAATATCTGCATGGAAATATCATATGTACTTCGGTACATTAATACAATATATAATATATACAGGAAATGGGATTTCAAACATTCCTCCTTCAAGCGATAATTTCTAGTTATTTGGACTGCGAGCCTTTCATCATCTGCAGTGTTATGATCGACTGTTACATATGAACCTACCCTTCCTATGACTTACTTACGTTTGTCGTTTCATTTCTTTTTGCCGAATTTATGATCTTACTACATAGTCTGTTGTGACTTATAACAATGAACTTACGTTGTATATAAGTAGAATGTCACGTTTGGGTTGGGGCACACTTTTTCAGCGTATTTGCATACCGGAACTCCTGGAATTGTCGAAGATGATTCTGTACCCAATATTGTTAAAATCAAACAGAACTAATAAACTTAAAATAGTTAATAGCAGTTAAACATTTCAAGTAGTTAGACAGGAGGTGCCTCATAGCTTCTTTTCTGGTGTTTAACTTATGGACTAAATCATACAGGGACATCACTTTATTTTTACCAACATTTTTAACATTAACCTGGCTATACTCGGAAACACTGTTGCCCCCTTCCATTACAGGAGTTTGATGTTACTAGTGCAATATGCAAACAAATCATTTTACTAGGTACAGGAGAAGAGAAAAGTAGTGTATCCATTTATGTTGTAGGGAAATACGATATTACGATTTTCAGTTTGATCATCACTTTTACGGGATTTATCAAAATACAGTAGAGTAGTAACATTTTTTTTTCCAAAAACTCAACTTTTCAGGCGGCTATGTTCGTTATGTAATGTCTACTTTATTTAGTATATTAATTATTGATGTTAACATACAATATAGAGAGTGCATTTAAATTGGGGAGTCATAAGTAAAGGGCTGTAAGTGCACTTAAGTTACTTTTGAGAAAATGGGGTTTAAATATTTAAGCTTTCGTAAAATCGGTGAAATTTTATTTAAATTTTAATGTGTGATGCGATTAAAATATCCCTTTGCCACTAAAATTTTAGATACTTTTGCTTACACTGGATGCACTTAACTCATGTTATTACAAATGTCACTAGCATTCCTTTGCTTCTAGCCACCTCAATTCAAAAAAAGCTAATCTGAATTTTTAAACAAGTTGCTGAAAATGGTTGCCGTTCATTAAAATGCAGGCTTCAATTCTTTGCGCATATTATTAAAAACATGTTGAAGCATATTCTCTGAAATTGAATTTATCGTTTCTTGAATATAATTTTTAGTACGATATTAATATAGGTTCTTTCTTCTATAGAAAACGCAAGCATATTTATGAAACACACTATACACTGCAGTGTTTACTTCACTGCTTGAAGACTTCGAATGCAACAGCGGCCGTAAGTTTGTGTGTCTGACGGGAGCAAGGACATTTGTGAAGGGGTGAGAGTGAAGTACATTCAGAAATGCAGGTACAATAAAAATGCAAGTAAAAATAAAATGATGTCACTGTATAAGTTATTTCACTATAGAATTATAAGGTGGGTTCGAATCCTGGTTGAAACAAGTTGCCTGATTGAGATTTTCTCCGGGATTTTCCCTTATCTCTTGAGAGCAAATGTTCTTAAATTTCGCTATTTTTACATTGTTATCTTGTAGCTGTTGCAAACCCACTGTCAAGTGTGACACTTGACGTCTGACACTGTGTGAAAGATTTGATGATAATCCAAATAAGGGACAAGTCCAGAAGATTCCCTCACTTTTGTTACTAAACAACTATTTCTTTTCCCAGAATGACAATGATATCAATGGTGAATTAATAAAGAAAAGATGAACGTTGTCTTTTCCCATTTGAATGTTTACAATTGACGCGCTGACATGGGAAAAGTAGTAACTGCCAAAAACAAAATTTTTCAGGGGAAGTAAAAAACAAATTTATGAACACTTTCTCACTTACATTATTACAGAAACTGCTTTAAATGAAAGGCATACACTTATGTTTGTGTTACACATGGAATTTGAAAAGTCTGGCACAGATTTATCTGTGAAATCCTATTTTATGAAAACACAACATTGAAATCACTCCTTAGCCAAACTGAGAATTAACGTTATTTTTACATTATGTACAAATTTTTGGGTAAAATGCATGATACTTTTCATCGAGGAAGTCTAACATAGATAACAAGTCTCTCTTTTTGGCATCAGGGACGACTGGTCTTCTTTCAAGGCGTTGCTAGCACTGCAAGTTAGTGATTAACGTTAATGACTGTCCTTTCTTAAAAATCCTATGCTCTGTCCACATTTCAAAGTCATTAAATGACTGTCTTGTTTTTATTAGAGGAAAGTCAACTCTTGAGAATCTAATCCAGTTGAGGGTGCTGATTTTGATAGCAGTTGTATTCAAAAACTTGTCACATTCTGCAGAAAAGTTCAAGAAATCCTCATCGTTCATCATTATTACATTATTAGGCCTTACCTCTTCTGGAACCATGGTCCTGCATCTTTTTTTTTTCTTTTCTCTATGATGTCAATTTCCCTATCACATGGCATGTAGGAATGTTCTGAAACCAGGAATTTCAAGTCCACTGAATCAAAATGTTTCTTGGCAATAATATAAATCAGGATCACTAGAATCATCCGATTCTTATTCTGCCCTGCACAGTTATCAGCCCATATTTGTCTAAACACACTCCGATGTTGTAAAAGGAGTTACTACCTTCTCCGCGCCAACAGCTGTGCACATACAACTTACATTATCTAGTGACTACGTTTCCAACTTCGTTTCATTACATACGGACACACTAACTTCTTTGTGCCTTTGGCATGGCCATTTATTACCTTCTCAATGAAAAACCTAAAAATTCGAATTTTTGGCAGTTACTACCTTTCCCATGCTAATGCCTCAATTGTCATTCGGTGCATGGACCTTCGTTTAAGTGCAGGCCACAGATCCAATCCAGATGCATCATTATTCATCGGGCCTAATTTTTCTTCGTCCCACTTTTACTATTGGTCTTCGGAAGTTTGCCCTCAGAATGTTCAGTCACAGAGCCCTGAGGGCTAAGTCTCGACCCGAGAGCCCGTAGCAGAAGTGCTCCTCTACCTTTCATTCTACTTCCTAACGTTCTTTCGTTCATCTTTCCTATAAACTCCTCAATGCAAACTTCCTTTAGCTATAGGTTGATATTTTAGCTTCCACGACATATCCGTTTCCCCTACGTTCAGAACCATGGGAAATAATTAAATATGGTCAATAAAACAAGATTATTTTATATCATAATCTTATCATCAGAGACCGGAAGTTTAGGCGTTATGAATCATTGAAATAGTCAGGCAAAAAGGAATCATACATAGCTAAAATAGGCAGGCAAAAAGGGATTATAAGTAACTAAAATACGCAATAAAAGGCAATTACAAAAACCTTGCACTAGACTCACAACCTTGCACATTCCACAAAGGGATTTCGGCAGCAAGAAAAACTTTACAAAAGTCGAATGCAAATTGAGATTTTCGACTCGATATTGCAATTACTGTTGGAAGCAAAGAAATCTTCTTCCCAATAACTTTTGGAAAGTGCATTTTTGTGTTTGGTTCTACTGATATGTTGCGATATGAAATATTTAGCTATCTACAACTACGTCACATCGTCGCAATAAAAACAGAAAGAAAAATAACAGTTAAAAATAACGTTAGACCCTCACTTATTGTTGTCATGTCAAATAAATACAAGCTATAATTAAAACGCTTACTGTTATACATTTTTGCACGGCAGCACTCACTGTTGCAAAGAGAATATGAACTGACTGAAAGACAATAATATACATTCGGTGAAGTCACTTTCGTTGTAGCGGTTATAGAAATAAATTAAAATATACCTTTAGCCAATTTTAATAATAAATTAATAAGCAATAGATAAATAATCAAATAAAGGCAAAAAAAAAAACATTTTTTTTTGTAAACTAGGCATTTATGTTTAAAAAAGGCAGAAAAGGGGCAACATGAAAATGTGACGTTTCAATCACAAAGGTATTATTCGTACAGATTTACTTTCAAAATGAAGATAGATTTAACACATTTAAAAAGGCTTTCTGCCAAAGTGCCGGTCTCTGTTTATCATAATGTTCCGGCCTTCTTATTCACTCCACTTCATCTACGAAAAGAAAAGCATGGCCAAATCGGGACGCTATCATTAAATAAATTCTAGACTTCAAGAAAGTTGTTTAATAAAAATAAGTCATTACAAGATTTTAAAGTACTCAGTAAGACTCACCTGGAACTAACAATGTGATAAACCGCATAAAAATGTTGACCATATCCATTTTCTGTAATCGTAATGTTACTATTCAGTGCTCTCCTTTATGTAGAAATCTGAAGAAAAAAAATAGATATATACATCTTGATTACACAACTTTTAACACTGTATCACTTCGGAATATGTATGATATGAACTTTCTTGTGTTAAATTTTATTGATGTACATTGTTAACATGTTTCGACCACACGAAAACACACCCCAACGATATTCACAACACACAACTTAACTTCAAAACACATACACTCTTTGATTCTACACTACGAACGCACCCACATAGGAAACAAGAGGCGCCAAGACCAACAATGACCAGTTCCGAAGATGGCCGAAAATAGGTCGAAACATGTTAACAAGCTATGTCAATAATATTTAACACAAGAAATTTCATATCATACATATTCCGAACAAATGAGATGTTGAAGATGTCTCGACATGAAATATATTTAATAATAATATTCTATGACAATTTAGGCTCTCACGGTGATTGTGTTTAGAAGAAGACTTTTGAATATTTCACCTAAGTGGGCCCCGTTGTATGGAGTTGACAGACGTATCGCGCTCAACAATGTAGGTGAACTTCTATATTGTAACTTTTATTCACATCAATAATGGCGTTTATTTCCAAATAATCACACACCCGTCAACAATGGGTAATCCACTCAACACTGCAACACAGTAGTCGTTATTGCACTGCACAGAACGACAATGACTATTCACGTGGATTATTGAGAAGAACAACAATGTACTCCTAATCTCAACTAATGTTCACAAAGCACTATTTACAAAACAAAACTGTCAGTTCTCAGTTCACTGTTCGTTCGTCTTGGCTAGTTCTTCTAGCTCACTCACTCAAGTTCACGGTACGTCGAACCCAAGACTTCCAGAGCCAGGTTACTGCACTTCGAACGAAGACTTTCAGATAGAGTTCACTGCACTTCGAACCCAAGACTTCCGGATACGCCGCACTCCACAGTTACTCACTCGAGTTCACTACACCTCGAACTAAGATCTACTGGATACGTCTCCGCTAAATAGCTTTCTCGCAGCTGACTATCTAGCTAAACTGACTCTTGCGGCTCACTTGCCCCTTTTTATTTATTAGACTAGCCGTACCCGTGCGCTCCGCTGCACCTGTTAGAAACAAATATAATGTAATTACATAATTAAAATAGGACGTTTGATCCAGAGAACATTCGTGTTTGATAGAAGGATAAATCGTTTAATACGTTACTTAATTTAAATTGTATTTAAATTATTAAAATGGGATCATTTTCGTCCAGAGAGCACTCATTTGATGCAATGACAATTCCTTTTTATGTTCTTTATTTGTTATTACATGCAACCATAGTTTAATGAATGTACAAAATAGCCTATTAAGTTTTCTGTGCATAAGAAGTTATTTTAATCTTACCTGTCCTCGATTCACTCAGAAGTTACTGTAATAACATTATAGCATTATGTCCATCTAGAGAAACTACACTTTCCAATGGTGAAATAACAATTAATTATACAAATCGGTTAATTTAACATCCGTTATTACTTCATACAAAGACAGAAACATTATCTGTAGGCTATCTTTCATAGCTTTCGATTGTTGCTGTCCAAGGCCCCTTATAGACGAAGTCATTTGTTTTTTAATTCATTACACTGCCTTAGATGGCAGTTATTTTAATTTTAAAACTCATTTATCTCATTAAATATCAGTCCTATCAAAATTTTTCAAGGAATAAAACTTATCGCAAATTATTTTTAAAGAAACGTTTGTTATTTAACATTTTTCACAAAAATCAATAATAAGCGAGATTTTTCGATTTATTTAATTCATGCCCCTTATAACCCCCCTTTTAAATAATGTATTTTGAATGTCATATAGCCTAAAATCTAAGTTACAACGAACTTAATTTATATTCCAATTTTCATCGATATCCGTTCAGCCATTATCGCGTGAAAGGGTAACAAACATACAGATAGACAGACACAGACATGCAAACAAAAATTTCAAAAAAGCGATTTTCGGTTTCAGGGTGGTTAATTATATATGTTAGGACCAATTATTTTTGGAAAATCGAAAATTACCAGAAAAATTTCGGCTACAGATTTATTATTAGTATAGATTACACATTCTCGAATGTACTGCATCGCGTAGCTTCTACAACAATCGGTTCGCTTGGCTTTGGGAAACTTCCAGATCTCCCTCTCCGCGTCACGCAGCACCATCCCTCGCACTAGATGCGCGCGCAACTTCCCCGACACGACCAGGTCTTCCAACATGTCGCCACAATATCTTACCGATGGTTGTACACCTGATTCCATTAATCCCGTCTAGTCTTTTAGTCATACTAATTTACAATTCATTTTATATATCAATATGCCTGGTAAATTATTAAGTAAGTATATAATAATTTCAATCTTAAGACATATCAACTTGCAAATGTTTATTTGCTATGTAATAACAATATGAACGTTTTCGCCGTTTAGGGCATCTTCAGATATAACAAAAAAACATATAATCTGGACCTATAACAGTAAATTATGCAAATGACAAAGAATAGAAAACAATATATGTAATACATAAGATTCATGAGCTTTATGTAAATATGACATAATGCAGGATGAATATAGAGATAATCTTTGGATTTTAAAATTAGACTAGACGAATATTTTATACATATAGCTCATGTTACAATTAAATATACAATGGTTAAAATTTGTCAATGATGTTAAAATTTAAAATTTATAATGATGATAATAAAATATTTTAGAGTAATCATAGCTGAGAATTGTCGTGAGTTACAAGATAGTTTGCGTAGCTGATGTTCGTGTATTTTGTAATTGTTTCATTTAGAGAGATCGTTGGCTTTTGAAATGGATGTTGTTTGACGATTGGTGACTACTCTAATTTGGCATCTCTTAAAACCACCAACACACCAACACCAGCACATACAAATAACATCTTCATTTTATATACTTCAATAAACGTGATGACACGTAATAGGATGTCAAATTAGAGTAGTCACCAATCGTCAAACAACATCCATTTCAAAAGCCAACGATCTCTCTAAATGAAACAATTACAAAATACACGAACATCAGCTACGCAAACTATCTTGTAACTCACGACAATTCTCAGCTATGATTACTCTAAAATATTTTACTATCATCATTATAAATTTTAAATTTTAACATCATTGACAAATTTTAACCATTGTATATTTAATTGCAACATGAGCTATATGTATAAAATATTCGTCTAGTCTAATTTTAAAATCCAAAGATTATCTCTATATTCATCCTGCATTATGTCATATTTACATATAGCTCATGAATCTTATGTATTACATATATTGTTTTCTATTCTTTGTCATTTGCATAATTTACTGTTATAGGTCCAGATTATATGTTTTTTGTTACATCTGAAGATGCCCTAAACGGCGAAAACGTTCATATTGTTATTACATAGCAAATAAACATTTGCAAGTTGATATGTCTTAAGATTGAAATTTATTATATACTTATTTAATAATTTTAGTCATACTGCCAACGAAACTCTGTCTTCTACCTCCACTTCTACCGTGCACGTGAGCCTTGATCGTCTGTATTGTGTATTCCGGTTTTCAGTGGTGCTCATTCTAGTGTAGTAACTACGACATCGTCAGAATTAGAACTCGTTTGTGTTGAATGCCTCAATTTCAGAGTGCAGCGCCACGCGACAGCTCGTAGGAATGACCATCTTTTAGTCCAGTCATGTCAACTGATGCCCATATGGGCTAGCGCACGCTTTAGAGCTCAGGAGAGCCTGAGCGCTTTACAGCGGAATGGAAAGAGACAGACGAAAGAGGTAGTATATGCCGCTCGATCAAGCTATATACAGGGATGGCCAGCACACATTCAATAGATAAAGGGAAGAGAACTTATTAAAACTCTGTCCATGTTAATTTTTAGATTTGTCTCAGAAGTATAAGTTCATTATAAGAATGTAAGTTTCAATTTTAATGCTCATTTTTCACAAGCATGCATTTTATTCAAAATAAATATTTTCTCATCTTTTTCACAGAAAAGTGAAATTTTCAGATATGTTTATTTAGTAGCCTTACAGATACTGAAATAATGCTTTCGTAAATCTAATATATTGTAAATACGTATTATCGAAGATAGTGTATTGCAAATTTTGAGAATATTCACATGGAAATGAATTAACAAAGCAACTATTGTTACATCATAAACAAAAGATAATTATGTACCCATGTGTTGTAAAAACGTCAGCTTCAACGTATTTCGAGAAAATAATTTAATATTCTGGTGATTTGAAGTTGCACACCAGTGTCATCTTAAAAGCATAATGCGATAAGAGTTTTGTTGCCTAATATTAGTCACAGTCAAAACATATACCTAGGTAACTTTCCTTTGTACTATAATATTGTTTTGTTTTGATTAGTTTGTTGTTTACTTTTATAAGGCTAAATATACCATCAATATCAATTCCAATTTATCATGTCATACTCAATCTCTTTCTTTGGGATATCACTTTCTTCATGAGTGATGTGTTTAATTCACTTAGTACAGTATAGTTGTACTACTATGGAATTTATGTGAATATTCCTTCTTAACTCTTTATTATGTTATTAACGTTTAAAACACAAGTGCAATATTAAGCGCCGACCCGCGCCTAACGGTCGACCGTGGGTTGTCGGGTTCGAAGTCGGGACTCGGAATCGTCTGCAGACGACTTAGGCTTCCTAGGCGCGGCCGGTCTCCGTGACGGGGCCGCGTCCGATGAAAGACCCTGTTTGCCGGTCGTGGCGATCGCGGACGGCGCACAGTGGTCTAAAATCCATATTTAGGAGGACAAATGCAGAAAAATGACATGTAAAAAATGAAATTAAACCCTTAAATTATTTTCCTATATAACTGAGTAACACTCAATTGATTATCTTAATCAGCGGAAGTGGCTGCATAGCGAGATAAGAGGCCGGTAACATGCCACATTTCGCCACCCAGCATTCTTACTCAGCAAGCGCCGCGAGTCTGCCGTTTTCTTTGTGCTGTAACTCTGTTGTAAGTGGTCGATTCCATTCATATTTGGTACCAACGTGTCAAGTAGTTCTTTAGGTATGTAACACTGTTTGTTTTTGTTATATTGAATGTTATTATAGTATGTAAAATTAGCATGAATTGACAGGGAACAAAATATAAATATAACCATTGAGTGCAGACTTTGCTAAGGTAGAGAAAAAAAACCCCTTTGGTTCGTCCAAAAATGTTTTTTTTTTTTTCACTTCCTCCACTATTTACCTCAATTTTAAATCTAGTCTTAAGGTGCGCAGATTTGCGGAAGTAATAATTTATGAGCACTATTCTTTCGAGGTGCAGTAGTGGCATTTTTCTCGGTTGCAGTTATTTCAATATCTGTGAAACGAATCTGCTTCCGCAGTATAATTCAGGGAATTCAAGATGACAGCTTATTAATTATGTACCAAATAAGCTTCCCGAGTGTCCAAAAGGTGCCTAAAATGTTACATCCCCCCCCCATAAGATTTTGTCTAAATGCATCCCCCTGTAAGGGACACTTCTGCTTATACCAACGTAAACACAGTTTGTATACAAAACAAATGTACTAAGTGTAACTACTGTATAAAATCTCACAAAAATCTGCTAGATAGGAAAAAAGTTACTAATTTTGTCTAATTGCGCCCCCCCATAAAGGATAGTTACACTTAGACCAACGTAATGAGAGTTTGTATACAAAACATACATGCTACCTGTAACTACTTTGTAAAATTTCATACAAATCTGTTAAATAGGAGAAAAGTTACTAATTTTGTCTAATTGTGCCCCCTATAAGGGGTAGTTCTCCTTATACCAACATAATCAGAGTTTGTATACAAAACATATATGTTCCTTATAACTCTTTTGTAAAATTTCATACAAATCTATCAAATAGGAGAAAAGTTACTAATTTTGTTTAATTGCGCCCCCCTATAAGGGGTAGTTCCCCTTATACCAACGTAACGAGAACTTGTATACAAAACATACATGCTACCTATAACTACTTTGTAAAATTTCATACAACTCTGTTAAATAGGAGAAAAGTTACTAATTTTGTCTAATTGCGCCCCCTATAAGGGGTAGTTTCCCTTATACGAACGTAATCAGAGCTTGTATACAAAACATATATGCTTCTTGTAACTGCTTTGTAAAATTAAAAAAAAAATTCTGTTAAATAGGAGAAAAGTTACTAATTTTGTCTAATTTCGCCCCCCTGTAAGGGATGGTTCCCCTTATACCAACGTAACGAGAGCTTGTATACAAAACGTATATGCTACCTGTAACTGCTGTGTAAAATTTAATAAAAATCTGTTAAATAGGAGAAAAGTTACTAATTTTGTCTAATTGCGCCCCCTATAAGGGGTAGTTCCCCTTATACCAGCGTAATCAGAGCTTGTATACAGAACATACAATGCTACTTGTAACTGTTTTGTAAAATTTCATAAAAATCTGTCAGATAGGAGAAAAGTTTCTAATTTTGTCTAAATGCACCCCCTATAAGGGGTAGTTCCCCTTATACCAACGTAACGAGAGCTTGCATACAAAACATATATGCTACCTTAACTACTGTGTAAAATTTCATAAAAACCTGTTCGGTAGCTGAAAAGTTATTAATATGTCCCGCTAAATTTGCATTCTAGACCACTGTGCGGCGGCAGGACTCTCAAAATGTGGATGCTATTCAAACAGACTTGAATAAAATTTATAACTCGGCGTTAATGGATAGGATGAAAATAAATGGTTCTGAAAGTAAATCTATAACATTTTGTAAAACCCGAGAGGAAACTATTCTTAATTACGAATTCAGTGGTGTTGTAATTCCGCAAGAACAATGTTGTAAATACCTAGGAGTGTATCTAAACTCCAAACTTTCTTGGGAGAGCATGTTGATAATGTTACGGATAAAGCATGGAGGGCATTTCACTTTATTATGAGAATCTTGAGAAAGGCTAGCCCCAAATCGAGGGAAATAGCATATCTAACGTTAGTGCGACCGTTAATGGAACACGGAACTACATGTTGGGATCCCTATAGAATATATCAGATAAATTCCTTAGAAAGAATCCAGTATAGGGCAGCTAAATTTGTTAAATGTAAAAGAGAAGATGGAAACGATACGATAAAAGAACTTAAATGGGAAACTTTGGAAAACAGACGTAGGAAAACGAGAATAACATCATTGTATAGAGCACATCTACGTCAGAAAGCATGGGTAGACATAACGGCTCGGTTAGAAAAGCCAACATACTGTGGTAGGAACGATCATGATTTTAAAATCAAATGTAGGAAACGGAAAACAGATGTAGGTAAATTCTCATTTTCAAATAGAACTATAAATGATTGGAATGACCTACCTGCAGCGGTCTTCAGGGCTGTCCTTCCTTAAGGAGATTCAAGAATAATTTAAAAGTTGTGTATAAAGTGCAAATTAAAATTAAGGTGATATTTAACATTTAATTTTTTAAGGTGACATGTATTTATTCAGCCTGACGAGTTACTTCCTTGTTTTGAATTGTAAATTATTTAAAAATAGCGTGTAAGAGGGTCTTAGACTAGAAATGTTTAGCTTAAATGTAGTTCTGTTTGTAAGTATGCATAAGGGTGTAATTATTTGTCTTATTTGAACTGTTGTATCAGTGAAGCGAGGTGAGCCAGTAAAGTTATGGTTTTACAGTGCAGTGAATAGTTCCGATCAGTGATAATTTATAGCGTCAATGAAATGTGTTCTATAGTGTCAGTGAAATATGTTACAGACTGTCAGTGAAATGTGTCCTAAAGTGTCAGTGAAATGCGTCATAGTGCCACTACAGTGAGTGAGATGAGAGTAAAGTGAAAGACTGTTGAAACTTATGTAGGGCGTATACATATGTAGGTTGTATTGTAAAATTAGGTTATTTTATTTTTTATTATTAATTGTAATTATTGTGTTAAATTTCATTGTGTATTCTTATTGTATTGTGTATTTTATAATTGTATTGTGTTTTGTAATTTTATTGTGTATTGTTTATATTGTGTATACCACTGCCACCGGGTGCTTGCCCACTTGCAGTGTAAATAAATACATACATTAAGAAATTGGTGTTTGTAATTTTGTTTTACAGACAATATACAGTAGATAATATCAAACAGAAAGAGGCTATACCAAAATAACGACATAAAAATTTCACGTTCCGTCTGAAGTTTGTGCACCACTGTTTTCTTTATTCAGCAAGCTGCTTATTCATATAACTAATCCTTCTTCCTTCCATACCTACCGCTTAATGCCCGCGCACGACGTCAAGGTCAGAAAAATGCGCTTGCTTTGGCATCACTATTTTAGTCTGTTGTGTACATACTAGCATAGCAGTGGGAGCAGGGTTAAATACTGACTGTAAACAACGCCTCTGAAGATATTTTGCTTAGTACGGCGACTTTCTAAACTTTTAATGGGCAAGTAACTGAGCAATTAATTGTCGGTAATTCAGCGCTTCAACTTTCGGCAGTTTAATCTTGCGACTTATGCTCTACATCAGAAATGTTTCCCCTCCCCCAAGAAATAGTCTGCCCAGGCATCCTGGGTTGCCAAAAACACAGAATAACACACATATAAGAATAGTAACGATTACAGTAAAATAGATGAGTCAAATTGAAATGTGAACTAGGAGCTTAAATTTAAGAATTAATAAATTTGTACATGTATTGTAAAAATCCCACACTAACGCATAGAAAGGGAGGGGGGAATTATGATATTTCGTATAAATGATTTTTCAGAATCGCCACAGACCCTTTAATGCTAGAAGTAATTATTTTTGGAATGATATCATGGATTCGAAATGCTTCGATAGTGTTTACAGTTGATCGTGGGATGGTGCCCCTCGCTCCGATCATTAAACCATGTACTTCCCAGGTGCCTTCCATCTGATATTTTTCTCGAAAATACGGAATAGTAGGCTCATAATTCTGTTGTTTCTCTTTGTTGACCTCGGATGGTTGGGTCTGGCTCATCTCAAATCTAACTGTTGGGTTCAGTATAAAGCCTGTACTATTAGTCTTGTCTAGAGTTGGAAATAATAGCACGACATATCCTGTATAATTTATTCTTAAAGAAGTATCGTAATAGTACATTATGCAACGAGCCTATAATGGTAGTAATTAAGACGCAAGTATGATTGCTTATGAAACGAGCACAAGCGAGTTTCATAATTTTCATACGAGCGTCTTAATTACCATTATAGGCAAGTTTCATACGACTTTTTATGCTCGACCATATTTCTAACTTGAAAGTATTCAAAATTATGGTTATGTGCGAACTGATCTGAATTGTGAGATGTGCGCAGACGCGAAAGTATTGATTTTTTTTCCGAGGCCGGATTTCATTGACTTTGGCACAGAATAAGATGAACATTACTCTGGTATAACCTGAAAATTGATTTAGAATTGAAAAACGAGATGACAAACTGAATTTATTTGAATATTATTTACAATTAACTTTAATTATTATAGTAACAGAACATAACCTTCTGAGACAGTATTGGATTTCCAGCCTCCGTGACTTTTCGCTAATTCTCTTTCGATTGCATATCCGAGAATAATCGATACTTGCGGTTTTATAACGGTACAAAGCTGACTTGTCATTGGCTTAACACCTGTAAGCTGACTTTTCAGTGGCTGAACACCTGTACTTTAATGACATGCATTAAAGGACTATTACCAGGTGTATAATTACTACATTTCGGCATGGTCGAGCATAAAAGAATATTCGCTTAACTAATTTGTACTGCATTGCCAAGAACTCAAATGAACTACACTGAATGGAAGTCAGCTGTACAGAGTGTCTCGCTCAAGCCGTTTATAAATTGTGTTAGGCCTCACGCACAACACGACTAGGTGTGGACACACAATATTTTTCGTTGTTGAAATTCTCTAACTCGCCCCGTTTGTATTTTAGTTTAAGTAACGATTGAGAACAGCTAAATGGTTTCGGTGGACTGATTGATACATGAATTCACACAATGAGTCTTAATAAAGAAACAAAAATTTATAATACGTGGATCTGTAGAGGATAGTCATGATGTGTTCGTATTGTTTCGACTGCCTGTTAGGGTTCGATACTCGGCCCTTCCTTTCGTACTTTTTATTTTCGAACTTCAAATCCAAGTGACTCTAGAAATGTTCTGGCTGATACTGTTATTGCAAGTTATCTTGAACCTTACATCCCCTAAGTCTGTCTTTCGAACTGCTCGGTACGGCATGTACTCATCAACGTAACGGCACGGCAAGGATGCCCCTCCCTCGGGTAACGTGACTTTTTTCAGGAAACGTTGGTTCTTTCACTTTACGGCTCTCTACTGTAAAAGAACTTGGTTCAATATGGACATCATCATCTCACGACACTCCGGTTTTGAGAGGAGAATATGGTTTCGTAGCAGGTTTTAATTAACCTGTAGTGAGTAAGTATTTAAATATAATCGTGTCTACACTCCTCCTCTCTCATCCGGGCTGGAGACCGGCAATGGCGGAGTTAGACTTATTATTTGAATTTATATTAATTTATAATTACACACAATCCATATTACTATCATTGCTGCCATCATCGTCATCATCTTCATCGCTTTGTCAAAAATTAATTATTATTTCGTCAAAGGCATCATCCATCGGAATTATCTTCTTAATCGTAGGTACTACATTCTGAATGAGATAGAATTCTTCGATTACAATAATAATTTCTAAACATTACATACCTATGTATTTTTCCCGGAGTAGTGTGAGGTTCATTCGGTTGTAATTCAATATTACTCTTAATTCTCTTCACGGAACTGATACTTTTGCCAGAGTATTTAGCCGTTCTCTCATATTCCTTATCAAGAGGTTCCAGCAAACATTTGTTTAATTTTTCCTCCTTGCAACACTTAATTGATTTGCGATAATTTCTCTTTCTCCGCTGTAGATAACAGTGTTACTTTTTCTCCGCGGTGATGTGATTTCACCATAATTAGTACCCTATATTTGCTGCTCCATGTTAACACTACTGGCAGGCAGTGAAGGAAATAGTTCTAAGTTTCTTGACAAGAAATTATGATGCGGAGCATGCGCAAACAACTCAGTTGGCTCCACCCACGTTGCGCGCTTCCTTCCCTCTGCCCCTCTGTCACCGCTCAGGAACTTCAAGATAACTTGCAATAACAGTATGTACGTCTATTATCAGGCAGTATATGTCACTTGACGATATGTGTCAGAGGAAGAACAATTATTTGTATATATTTGAAGTCTGATTATTGTAATATATAACTAGTCATCGATGTATGCATTGAAGAGAGAAAGGAACTGGCCAACCTACCCTATAATCTCCTGGCTTAGTTGCTCATGAGTGTTACCTTATTGGTGCCACTTGTGAGGTTAAGAGCTGTCTTCACACAGTTGACTAAGCAATAAATACTTTAAAATAGACTTACGCAATCCATCGCAACAACATATGAACCAGAATGTTCTATAACAATGGCTGTGAAAGCTCTATTAGAGGAATTGTACTCAAACTTTTTCGTTCATATTTTGAAAATAGATATCAAAAAGTCAAAATTGACAATTATAATAGCAATTATAAATTGATCGATATTGAAATTCCACAAGGTACAGTATTAGGACTAATGTTATTTATAATATATATTAATAATTTGTTGAAAATTGATCTAAAGAAATATGGTGGTAATATATTTTCTTTTGCAGATGATACTGTACTAACATTTAATGAGGAAAATTGTGATAGTACTTATTTAAATGCTGGCAATGGAATTAAAGTAGTGAAAAATTGCCTTGACTCTAATCTCCTGTCCTTAAGTACTAATAAAACTACCTATATTCCATTTTCTTTAACAACGAAATGTTTACCTCCACCTATGAATAATTATCACTTTGTAATACATAATATTTCATGTAATGAATTAACAAATAATTATTGTAATTGCCCACATCTAACACCTTCCACACAAGTTAAATATTTAGGAATTATTATAGATCAGCATTTACGTTGCGATAATCAAATTGATTTCAAGTGTACAAGTATAAGAAAGAGAATTTATAAATTCATAACACTTCGAAATTTTATCACTAAGGAGGCATTGAGAATAATACTTTTAGCTTTGGTACAATCATTGATACAATATGGTATGATAAATTGGGGTGGAGTAGCATCATCTGTACTTAATCCATTAATTTTTTTAAACAGAAAGTTAATAAAAATTTGTCTAACCAAAAATATGGATTACCCAACAAATTTAATTTATACAGATTTTAATGTATTAACTATTGAAGAAATTTATAAATATAGTTTACTAACTTACTACCACAGAACTCAAATAAAACATAAATCTAATCGACATGAATATCGTACTCGAAGACAAAAGTCTACTTTCCCATTAATTGAGCCTAAATGTCATACAAGTGCAGCTCTTAAACATGGTGCTAGTTTCGGCCCAAGACTTTATAATAAAATTACCAACCATTTTCCAAATTTGAAATATTTTAAAATTTAAACTTTTAAAAAAGAAACTTATAAAATTATTCATGATATATAATATTAACAAATATATTTTTTCACCTTTTATTTCTGTTGACTATATTCATGATTTTATTGAATACCACTGGCTTCTGTCTGATTGTCAATTTATATTAAATGTGTATTTTTCTTCCTTATTTCTCTTTCTTCTTTTTATTTTGCTCCTGTGTATTATTTATTGGTTTGAGTTAAGTTACTTATTGTATTTAGTAATCTGTCCTTGTAAATTTTATGTTATATTACTGACTAAGACCACAACGTACACGAGTCTGGCTCTTACGGTAGTGGCTAAAAACATTTTTGTTGTATAAATTTAATTCGTGCTCACTAGCTAGCTACTTAAATAAATAAAATAAAATAAATAAAACTACCGTCGCATGGTGTCCAATTTCCCCTATCTAGATGGACAAAAATCAAATTTCGACTTGTTTAGTTAGGCATAGGTGAATCTGAATTCATGTTCTAACATTTGAAGAATGTTGTGAGTAATAGCTTTTACTGTCTTATCGGCTGCAAGCTATTTTTAGAAGGGTATAAACTTTGAGTTCTTTCTAACACTTCTCGCACCTGTTCAGTTGTAGACAGAGAGGCTTACTATGTGGATGAAAAAGAGCAAATTGTTAGTGATTTGTGTTGTGAGACATGGAATCTGTTCATATAGGTACGTTCTTACTAATGTAACTTCAATTACAAGTTTGTAAAATATTTTTCTTCTTACAGAAGGGTTTAAATATTGTAATTAAAAAATATTATTTTAAAGTTCTCCAAATATAATGTGAGTTTTAGTATAGCCCGTCACGTCCGGTTACAACAATTTCTTTACCATTTAATACCGCATGATTTATAGTGTTGAATCCATATTTTAAAGTTTGCGCATTCTTGCACATTTTTCAGCAATTAATTTATTTCAGTGATGGGGCATACGGTAACTGTTCATGTTTGACTTAACAGCAGAAAATAATCATGGAATAAGGAAGTTTTTAATCACTTGTTAGTGTTTTAGGCCTGCAAAATTATTCACATGACATCTAACATCAGGTTAAAAATACGTTGGACACATTTCTACCTAACCTTAATAAACGCACAGTGAATCAGAACGCAAATCACTAGCTGGACAAATTTAATAACTTCTCTGCATTCTAACGGATTGTTATGAAACTCTGTATATGCCTTACAGGTGGCACACATGTTTTGGGTACATACTCTGATTACGTTTACACAAGAAAAACTACCCCTTTATAGAAGGTGCATTTAAACAAAATTAATAACTTCTCTCCTATCTAACAGATTTTTATGAAATGTTATATAGAAGTTACATTTGGAATATATATTTTGTCTACAACAGCACAATTTATAAGATTTTGTACATTACTCTAGGAATTTATAATTGTTATGAATGATAAGTTTAAAAATATTTTTGACAACGTTGTTATTGTCATAATTCTGTACGTACGTGGCAAAGTTTACCTTTATTAAGGCCTGCAACCAGAGATGGTCGAAATTTCTTCCTGGCGACTAGTGATGGCAACTGAACCTGAACAACTTTTGTATAAACTTTGAGCATTTTGCTAAGCTATTCCAAAATACAGATTAAAATTAATAATTATGTAACTACTATTGTCAGCGACGTATCTGTTTTACTGCGTGACACATGCAAGGACTTTTAGATGGAAGACTGTATTTATATTATCTATTCCCATGTTAACAAAAACACTGAATACAAATTAGTTTCACAATGAGTAGGTCTATTGTCAATCAGCATTCCTCGACAATAATGGAACAATAGTAAGATAAAAATGTAGTGTGTTTAGATACATGTAATTATAAGAGATAAACAGTTAGATTTTAGTGTTAAATAAGACAATTTGGAGCGAAGAAATTATTTAAAATGAAGGAAAATCGATATATGGAAACAAATATTCTACAAAAGTTATATTTGAAGAAAGTTCATATTCTAGAGACGAAAAGTAGTCTTTCTGACAATCGGCTTCTGAAAGTAATCAATGTCTGAAATTCCTTTACACTATGAACACTAAGCAACACTATTTTCACTATTTATAATAATATCATAAAGAATGAAGTCTTACATTGATCAAATATTATTTACACTATTTTACGCAATTTATGCAACTAAATTATGTAGAGTAAATATTGGTAATTTCGTGATAATTTCATGAAAACTAATTTAAATTGCAAATGTGTAAATATATCCTTATTCCGATTTTTTCATCTAAAAGACGATAACTTGCTGTACAAATCTGGAGGCATAAAAGATTGGATACGTTCTTGAATATGTGCCAAAAACCACTTTAACAACTTAAGCTGAAAGGTTGGTTATTTCGTGGTAACCTTGGTAATTTCGTGATATTGCATTGATAATTTCGTGAGAGGTAGAAGAATTGTGGAAAAATTCATTAAAGTCAAATGAAATTCTCATACATAGTAATTCCGTCTAATATTCATAGCAAGAAAATCTAGAAATACATATCAACACATAATATGAATGAAATCAAAGTAAAAATTGAACTTGAAAAGGGATCGTCTTTGCCCTGAAAGGGTGAACACTTTTATTACGGACTTTACTATAGCCTATATTACTAGGGTAACTCCAAAAGTAATGCATAACGTTTGTTTACAAATTATATTTTTAACCTACAGCTTTGCTGTTTTCACAAAATGTAGATGCATCCTTAAGGAACAAAATGTCACTTTTCCACATAATCCCCGTCCCTTTCAACTGCCTTACGTAACCTAGGAACGAGGGCCTGTAGACCAGCACGGCAAAAGTCTGGACCAACACGTCTGAGGCACTCTTTAGCAGCGTGCACAAGGGAGTCATCTTCTAACCTCGTTCCGCGAAGGGATCCTTCAGTTTACCAAAGAGATGGTAATCTCACGGTGCCAGTTCAGGACTGTAAGGCGGGTATTTCAGTGTTGTCTATCCGAATTTTCTGATCTGGTCTGTGGTCTTGTGACTGACATATGGCTGTGCGTTGTCGTGAAATAGCAGAACATCCTGCTTCTCCCGATGTCGTCGAACACGACTCAGTCGAACTAGAAGTTTCTTGAGAGTTGCAACATACCCGTCAGAATTAATGGTGGTTCCGTGTGGCATGATGTCCACAAGCAAGAGTCCTTCTGAATCGAAAAACACAGTAGCCATAACGTTTCCTGCCGAAGGTGTACTTTTGAATTTCTATTTCTTTGGTGAATTTGCATGATGCCACTCCACTGTCTGCCTTTGTCTCGGGTCCAAAATAGTGGAGCCATGTTCCATCTTCTATCACATTTCTTGCAAGTAAGTCATGTAGCACTTATGAGTGACACTTAGCATGATAACAATTCAAACAGAAGCTACACTGAACCTATTGCGTCTCCGTTTTCTTTTTTGTTATCACATCTTGTCTTCAGATTTCTAAAATTCCTATTGTAATACAATTTTTAAAATAGTATAAAATGTAACACTTAATGCTCAACAAAATTTCGCCTCAAACAGCTAAGATTTCTATCAGTAAATCTAAGCCCATATGGCGACTATAGATGTATCTAAAATTCCAAAATCCTTTCCTAAAATTTCATGAAGATACAATAAATCATTGTACCAAATATCATATGCTTACCTTTAGTAATAAGCCTGTAATGTAATTACAAACATCCACAAAATTTGTACGCCTGAGAAGTCGACGCAAACTTGCTCTCTCCAAACATAAAAGCTCACTGAAGCAACTACAATAGTCACACAAAGCGTAGCTGTATGTTTCTGGAAACTGGACAACATATTCAATCCCTTGGCGGAAATTTGGATCTCGTAACACCATTGGTTAGTTCACAAAAGAGCAAAGAAAAAGTATCACGAAATAACCACTGCCACTGGTTGAGTGTTAGAGAAGGCCGTATGGCCTTAACTCTGCCAGGTTAAATTAATAATAATAATAATAATAATAATAATAATAATAATAATAATAATAATAATAATAATATTATTATTATTATTATTATTATTATTATTATTATTATTATTGGGCGTGCCACACAAATTACATTGGTGCTGTACGGTCTGTGTGCTACCATAACATCTTTCGAACTGTGTTTTGCGCGGGCAAGACGTACGCAGGGTATTTGTTATCATCGGTTGCGTACGGCAACATTCCACAACACAAATCAAATGCTCCGTGTCCATGTTGACCGTCGAAGTTAATGTCAACAAATACTAAATCACTTTGCTAGGCATAGGAGGAAAGAAAAGTTGTTCATCCATTTACGTAAACTAGGCAATATCGCGATTTTGTGTTTGATTTTCGTTAGGTTTTTGATTAATTAAAATACAGTACTATATTAACAATAAGTATTTTTACTCACGAACTGAGCTATCCATTTGGACGTATTCAGTATGCAATGTATATTATACTGTTTACAACACATTAGAAATTACCAATGTTTACCCTATTATTTTTACTTGAAGTACTGTATGTACCTATATATTTGTTTATGCATCTACACAATTTTTAAGATATTTTGCACTAGTAATTTTTATTTCGAAACATAGTCAGAAATATTTGAATTTGATTTGAAGAATTTTCCAAGATTCTTCTTGTTTTGAACAGTTTGCTTACGATTTCTGAAGTCCTTACACTGTGAGTATAGCTCACCATTTTCAGAAATAATAGGCTCACTTAATCGTTAATCATGATGCATTTAGTCCCTGGGTTCTGAAGTATAGTACACTATATTATTTACACGCATTTAGTTCCAAATTTACCACTAGGTGGAATCGTTATCGATCACTTCTTTTCTGTGCTTGTCCAGCTCCTGACATCTCTTGGGACTTACAGGAAACACAAGAAGATCGATTTAATCATTCAAATGCGTGTTTCAAAAATGAAAATGGCGACCAGCAACTCAACGCCAAGGCACCGTAGACAAGGTTTCGAAGTAAATACACAGTAAAGGTTTTATTTTAAGGGTAAACAAATTACGATATAAGATGTACGTGCAGAGACCCGAAGTGTAGTATAATATTTATTTACTTATTTATTTAATAGATTTATTTCTTTTAATATTTGAGGAGAAAAATTTGCTCCGGCGCCGGGGATCGAACCCGGGTCCTTGGTTCTACGTGCCAAGCGCTCTGACCACAGAGCTACGCCGAATTCAATTCGCAGCACCGGACAGAATCCTCCTCCTTCAATGTTTCCCTTTGTGGCCTGACTCCAAGTTAGGCATATATGTTGACATATATGTCCAATGTCAACTGTCATTATACTAGGAGCGCACTCAGCTGAGTGACTTGTTTGGCCGGGATTCCGCAGTTACGTGCACAGTAATCTGTACAAATATATGCACTGCAGCTATGAGAATATTATAGATATATTAATTTGTCCTACAGAATAATGTATGTAATATTGACAATTAATATTTGAGGAGGAAAATTCGCTCCGGCGCTGGGGATCGAACCCGGGTCCTTGGTTCAGAGCGCTTGGCACGTAGAACCAAGGATCCGGGTTCGATTCCCGGCGCCGGAGCGAATTTTTCCTCTAATATTAATTGTCAATATTACAGATATTATTCTGTAGGACAAATTAATAGATCCATAATAAAGATTTATTTCTATTGGGAGAGTTAAGGCCATAAAGCCTTCTTTCCCACTCAATATGTAATAATAATAATAATAATAATAATAATAATAATAATAATAATAATAATAATAATGATTTATTTTATCTGGCAGAGTTAAGGCCGTAAGGCCTTCTCTTCCACTCATCAGCAAAAGTGTATATACATATGCATGAACTTACAAAGAATTCAACAATTTGATTTAGGTGAGAGTTACATGTATACAAGAGTTATTTACGAATTAAACAACAAAATACTATGAACTATTAATTAAACACTGAAATAAACTGTGTAGCAGAATTAAACTAAAATACATAGAATGTTAATATATTTCAAATTATATTAGATAATAGAAAGAGATTATTATGAGACAATTTTGAAAATACAGCACAATCAGGATGATGTCTAAAGAAAAAAGTAACAGTATAGTCAGTGATAGTTATAATCAGTATGATTGGAGTGAAATGCTAATAAGGTTATCTTTTAAGCTGTTCTTAAAGGTGTTTGTTGTCTTGCAGCCCCTAATACTTTGTGACAAGGAATTCCAGTGACGCGAGGTGGATATTGTAAAAGATGTATAAGAACAATAGCAAATATAAAACTGACAGAAATATAGGAACAATACATAATTAATAATACTTACTTACTGGCTTTTAAGGAACCCGGAGGTTCATTGTCGCTCTCACATAAGCCCGCCATTGGTCCCTATCCTGAGCAAGATTAATCCAGTCTCTATCATCATCTCCCACCTCCCTCAAATCCATTTTAATATTATCTTCCCATCTACATCTCGGCCTCCCCAAAGGTCTTTTCCCCTCTGGAATCCCAACTAACACTCTATATGCATTTCTGGATTCGCCCATACGTGCTACATGCCCAGCCCATCTCAAACGTCTGGATTTAATGTTCCTAATTATGTCAGGTGAAGGATACAATTCGATACATAATTGATAATAATAATAATAATAATAATAATAATAATAATAATAATAATAATAATAATAATAATAATAATAATAATTGCAGAATGAGGTCATATACATCTCGCGACCGATTGACAAGAAGAAGCTAGTGTTCTACAATACCAAAACAACAGCTCTGTCTGTAGACGATGAGTTCCAGAAACTCTGGCGTTCTGTGGCAGTTGAGAGCATGGATGACCTGAAGATAGAGGAATATCTGGAGCAGGGAATCCGCTCCATGCAAGATCATGGACCCAAGAAGCCGATACCCCAGAAGCGTAAGAAACCGAACCAGCTCAAGAAGCCGCGAGACAACAAGCATTTGACTGACGTCCTGGAAACGTACGATGACAAGTGAAGATCGGTGAAATGAGAGTGGGATTATTTGTTATGACGGTAGAGGAGACTGAAGCTGTTGATTTGAACACGAAGACAGGTAGACAAGTACGCAGTTTGTGGGGGGCAGGGCATGGTTGCGCCCCACGGTCAGGTAAGATACAGCAGATAAAAAAGAGTCTCTGTTTTATGGGTATAGTTGCGCCCCGTTCCCATTAGGTAGAGAAAAGGGGCATGGCATAGTTGCGCCCCGATAAAATAGGTAGAGAAAAAGACATTACGGGAACTTGAGCCTCGTAATCAACCAATTTTATGGATTTTTTATTCGATTTAATATTCATTATCGATACCGTTAAAATGAACACCATGAAGCTCCCAGCACTTTATTAAAGTATTCGCTACATCGTATCGCACTCCTCGTACGAATCGCAAGCAACGGATATTTTAAGTGCAGTGCGTTCACTGTAACGGCTTCATCTCATCGCCTCATCGGATTTCCCTATCAGCTGTTTAAAACATGACGGCGTACGATATTGACATTGCTGAAAGCAGAGGAGTTGAGGTTAGGTCTATTAATTATGACTGTTAGCAAATAAGAATTTGTAATTGCTTCATGCGTCTTAATTGAAGAGGAAGTAACGAAAGAAATATTGGTTACATAATATATACGTAAGAAATGACTTGATTACTGTAATGGGAACGCCTCAAATTATATAATTCTTTGCAATTTTCTACAAGCGAAATAAGTTTTCCGTCTGCCATTTTGGCGCGACAGTGAGCGTGGTACAACATAATAGTAACAGTTGAGCAATTAAAATTGACTTATTAAAGGAGGCCATGATCACAAGCATCGTAAAAGTTGCCCATCCGAGAAACGTGGACGGATTTGCCGAGAGGCGATGCGTGCGATACGATGTAGTGAACGCGGTTACATAACAATTACAGCAAAGATTGTCTTTTTCCGATCCTTGCGATTCATCCAATGAGTGCGATACGCTGTAGTAAACGCTTATCTTTAACCATTTTTCTACTGTTTATGCAGTGATTATCAATAGCCTACCGTAAAAATGAACACCATGAAGTTGGCAGTACTTTATTAACTGACATATTCAAATGAATGAGTCGTTAGAATATGGGACCTTAGCAATCTTGACTTTTTATTAGTGATTTCCACACCGTCTGAGGCGTATAGGGAGGTTAATTTAAAATGAATGTTAAGTTAAGTGAAAAGGGTAAAGAGTTAATAATTCACAATGGTTTTAAGTTTCGACTTGCAAAACCCTGTATCGTATTTTATGGCAATCACTTCTGTGTGTACTATGCCCTCTCCATTCTGCTACCTGATTTCAATGCAGCTACCACTATAATATTTTTATAATATTTTAAAGTAATTTATTTATTTTATGACAATCACTTTCGTGTGTACTGTGCCCATAGGGCGCAACTTTGCCATGTCCATTCTGCTACCTGATTTCTTCGGGGAGCAATTATGCCATGTCCATTCTGCTACCTGATTTCTTCGGGGAGCAATTAGGCCATGTCCATTCTACTACCTTATTTCTTCGGGGAGCAATTATGCCATGTCCATTCTGTTACCTGATTTCTTCGGAGCACAACTATGCCATACCTAGACGTCCCAATTGATCGCGGGGCGCAACTATGCCATACCGGTTTGTGGATTGCCGTGAGAGACGGGGCAGGGCACAGTTGCGAACACCGTCAGATAAAATGCAGCATATAAAAAAGGGTCCCTGTTTTGTGGGCATAGTTGCGCCCCGTTCCCATCAGGTAGAGAAAAAGGCATGGCATAGTTGCGCCCCGTTCCCTTCAGGTAGAGAAAAGGTCATGGCATAGTTGCGTTCCGATGAAATTGGTAGAGAAAAAAACACTACGGAAACTCGAGCCTCGTAATCAACCAACCTTATTTATTTCTTATTCGATTTATATTCATTATCGATACTGTTAAAATGAACACCATGAAGTTTGCAGTATTTTATTAACTGTTTTTCTACTGTTTATGCAGTGATTATCGATAGCCTACCGTTAAAATGAACACCATGAAGTAGGCAGTACTTTATTAACTGATATATTCAAATGAGTGAGACGTTAGAATATGGGGCCTTAGCAGTCTTGACATTTTATTAGTGATTTTCACACCGTCTGTGGCGTATAGTGAGGTTAATTTAAAATGAATGTTAAGTTTAGTGAAAAGGGTGAAGAGTTAATAATTGATAATGGTTCTAAGTTTCAATTTTCGAAACCCTGTACCGTAGGGTTAAGATATCGATGTAGAAACAAAAAATGCAGTTCATTTATTGTGTGTGATCAATAAAAAAGTGTTATTTTAAACAGCAAAATTGATCATACGCTAGGCCTACCTGATTTCAATGCAGCTATCACTGTAATATTTTAAGTAATTTATTTATTTTATAACAATCACTTTCGTATGTATTATGCTCATCGGGGCGCAACTATGCAATGTCCATCCTGCTACCTGATTTCTTCGGGGCGCAACTATGCCATGTCCCATCTGCTACCTGATTTCTTCGGGACGCAACTATGCCATGTCCCATCTGCTACCTGATTTCTTCGGGCGCAACTATGCCATGTCCCATCTGCTACCTGATTTCTTCGGGGCGCACCTATGCCATGTCCCTTCTGCTACCTGATTTCTTCGGGGCGCAACTATGCCATGTCCCATCTGCTACCTGATTTCTTCGGGGCGCAACTATGCCATGTCCCATCTGCTACCTGATTTCTTCGGGACGCAACTATGCCATGTCCCATCTGCTACCTGATTTCTTCGGGACGCAACTATGCCATGTCCCATCTGCTACCTGATTTCTTCGGGGCGCAACTATGCCATGTCCCATCTGCTACCTGATTTCTTCGGGGCGCAATTATGCCATGTCCCATCTGCTACCTGATTTCTTCGGGACACAACTATGCCATGTCCCATCTGCTACCTGATTTCTTCGGGGCGCAATTATGCCATGTCCCATTTGCTACCTGATTTCTTCGGGACACAACTATGCCATGTCCCATCTGCTACCTGATTTCTTCGGGGCGCAACTATGCCATGTCCCATCTGCTACCTGATTTCTTCGGGACGCAACTATGCCATGTCCCATCTGCTACCTGATTTCTTCGGGACGCAACTATGCCATGTCCCATCTGCTACCTGATCTCTTCGGGACGCAACTATGCCATGTCCCATTTGCTACCTGATTTCTTCGGGACGTAATTATGCCATGTCCCTTCTGCTACCTGATTTCTTCGGGGCGCACCTATGCCATGTCCCTTCTGCTACCTGATTTCTTCGGGGCGCAACTATGCCATGTCCCATCTGCTACCTGATTTCTTCGGGGCGCAACTATGCCATGTCCCATCTGCTACCTGATTTCTTCGGGACGCAACTATGCCATGTCCCATCTGCTACCTGATTTCTTCGGGGCGCAATTATGCCATGCCTAGGCCTCCCAATTGACCGCGGGGCGCAACTATGCCATACCGGAGAGATGCATTGTCGGCGCCCACGCAGGTATAATACCATCCAGCTCATAATGCTGTATATACCTACATTTGTGCCCTAACTGTAACCTGAAGAATTTTTTCTGCATGTTTCCTCATTCCAGTGACTTTTTTTTGAAATGTAGGATTGTATTGAGCTTTAAAGATAAAACAAAAAAGTCTCAGGGCTCAGGAGGTTAATGGAATTTTTATGAATTGTATTTTGTTATAAAAAGAATAAATTATAGTGTGACTCCTCCTTTAAAAATGGAAAAAGGTGAACAAAAGCGCAAACGAAGCAAGAAGTAATACTTAGAAAATAAGAAACAGTTTGTAAAGTTCAAGAACGACATATTGTGTTCACGCCTCTTGGACATAACATTCAAGGAGCTAGCATTGTTCAAATGTCCGTAATTTATTACCCTGAAACTAGTCATTGCATAATACACTTGAAAGATAGGTACTAGGAATGTATTTTGTACACTATAATTACGAACAGACGATATCACTAACATTGAATTTCATGTGGGAATATACTTAGTTGACGTTTGCTTTATACCTGTAGGAATATCTTTGTCACTTCACACCACACATGCTTTGGATACAGATTATATAACCATATTTAATTTTATTTAATACTTACCTACTGGCTTTTAAGAAACCCGGTGGTTCATTGCAACCCTCACATAAGCCCGCAATTGGTCCCTATCCTGAGCAAGATTAATCCAGTCTCTACCATCATATCCCACCACCCTCAAATCCATTTTAATATTATCTTCCCATCTACGTCTCGGCCTCCCCAATGGTCTTTTTCCCTCCCGTCTCCCAACTAACACTCTATATGCATTTCTGGATTCACCCATCCGTGCTACATGCCCTGCCCATCTCAAACGTCTGGATTTTATGTTCCTAATTATGTCAGGTGAAGAAAACAATGCGTGCAGCTCTGCGTTGTGTAACTTTCTCCATTCTCCTGTAACTTCGTCCCTCTTAGACCCAAATATTTTCCTAAGAACCTTATTCTCAAATACCCTTAATCTCTGTTCCTCTCTCAAAGTGAGAGTCCAAGTTTCACAACCATACAGAACAACAGGTAATATAACTGTTTTATAAATTCTAATTTTCAGATTTTTTGACAGCAGACTAGATGACAAAAGCTTCTCAACCGAATAATAACAGGCATTTCCCATATTTATTCTGCTTTAATTTCCTCTCGACTGTCATTTATATTTGTTACTGTTGCTCCAAGATATTTGAATTTTTCCACCTCTTCGAAGGATAAATCTCCAATTTTTATAGTTCTTATTTCGTACAATATTCTGGTCACGAGACATAATCATATATTTAGTCTTTTCGGGATTTACTTCGAACCCTATCGCTTTACTTGCTTCAAGTAGAATTTCCGCGTTTTCCCTAATCAATTTTATTTAATACTCTTGTGAAATCATATAACGTGAAAAATCGATTCGGAATTAGAGTAGTGACGTAAAACTACTTCAACAAAAATCTTTACAGTCACATCCCCTTTCAATATTTTAGTGTTCCTCAGCAATGGATCTCAAGACAAAATAATTATGTATGTAGAAGTATTTGTGTTATTTACATGTAGGTAGCCTATATGGAATCATCCGTAGCTGAAGAGATTAAAAAAGATTTGGAAGTCACAAAAATTATGAATATAGAAATGTTACTTAAATTTTCACATAAATGGGTTAGGTAAATAAAACAAACAAAAATGGTCGTTAAAGTGGGAGCTTGATTGTTTAGAGAAGAACGATGACTTGCGTAGAAAGGGATGTATAAGGGAATGTAGGGGGGATTCATGTTCGGAGAGCAGAGTGTCTGTGAGGCTCGAAGCATAAGCTATAGGCCCATTCACAATGAAAATTAAACATAACCGGTTATGATAACAGTAATATAAACACAGAAGTTTGCGCCCAGGCTATCAAATGGGATCATTCACAATGATTCACATAAGCATTGACATAAACATTACCGTAAGACGTTAACATGAAAATTTGCAAACTCCAAACTTTCATGCTTATGCTTACGTGACTTGCAAACAGAACACAATCGTGGAGCGCTGAGGTATACGACAAAAATATGAGGAAGTGGCGTCGTTGTTATGTTTCCATGGTTACCAAGTATGTTTGCTGTTATGTTTATGTTCCCATCGTAAATGATCTTGACTTTACCGTAACGTTTTTATTCTTAAGTTAACGCTTACGTTATGTTTAATTTTTCATTGTGAATGAGCCTTATAGGTACTGGCAGCAATACGGCATTGAGCGGCGTTGTTACATAGTGCATAAGTGAAAAACAGAGACAGCAGATACGTGTGGGACAAAGAGAGAACATATCCGCTTAACCGTACTCGCGAGCGATCTTTTTCATCATTGTGTGTTATTTTTAAATACTCTTACTGAAGCCATTTTATCCACATCATTATTTATTTGCTTAAAAAAGCAATACATATTCGAAGTCACTAACATTCGACATAAATTGACTGGTATATAGAAATGCGGTAAATTTTGTTAACCTTTGACACATAGCTGGAGACTGTTCTGACCCCACATTACATTTTATTATTAATATTGTGGCACCCGTCTGGATTGTTCTCGTCGCGTCAGGAGTTGCGCGCGCATCTAGCGAGAAGAAAGGCGCGGGGAAACGAAGCCCTGACGCTAGGCACAGTACGGAGCAAGAGGGATGAGAACTACGGTGACGGTGCGGAGCGGAGAAAGTAAGGAAGCATCTCGAAGCAGATTTCTCTCGGAGATTCTGAAAGGCACGCAAATCGAAGACTCCAGAATATGTGGTTTATAAATAACACCGCGAGTGGCGACAGAAGAGACAGTCTTCAGTCTGCCTTCGAGTCTTGTCTTCGACAGCGGCGAACAAGGGGGCCTGAGTTCGACGTGCAGTGAACTTGAGTGAGTCCGTAACTGTGGCAGTATCCAGGCGAGCGCGATACATCCGGAGGACCTGGGTTCGACGTGCAGTGAACTTGAGTGAGTCCGTAACTGTGGCAGTATCCAGGCGAGCGTGATGCATCCGGAGGATCTGAGTTCGACGTGCAGTGAACTTGAGTGAGTCCGTAACAGTGGCAGTATCCAGGCGAGTGCGACGAATCCGGAGGACCTGAGTTCGACGTGCAGTGAACTTGAACAGTGAGCTAGAAGAAGTAGCCAAGGCAAACGAACTGTGAACTGGGAACTGACAGTTTTGTTCTGCACATAGTGCTTAGTGAACATTAATTGAAATTAGGAGTACATTGTTGATCTTCTCAATAATACACGTGTATTGTCATTGTCGCTGTGTGGACTTGCAATAACGACTACTGTGTTGCTGTGTTGAGTGGAATACCCATTGTTGTAGGGTGAATTATAAGGTGGAAATAAAAGTCACATTGTTGTCGGGTGTGTGGTGGTTAAAGGAAAACAAAAGTTACAATATCTATAGTCGCGACGCTGTTATTCCCGGCGTGACTCCTCCTCTTTGCTTACGTCTTAGGAAGTCAAGGCTCTCTAATATCTAGGTAGGTAGTATCGTTCGCCATTTTTGTTTTCTCGTTGCCGAGCTACCAGACGAGGAATCTATTTGCCACACCGTTAAACATTATCATGTCGTAGCTCCTATGATAATAAATCAAACACACTGTAATTGAGCAAATAATTGAGCGGCAAATAACGTCCTCGTGTGCTTTCTGCGAACGCCAACGAAAGAGCCACAATGGCGGGTGATTATATATTAAGTATTTATCCAGTCTTAGGAAATGCTTTACATCTTCATCAGCGAATCACAAGACGCACACGTTTAAATGAAGCCGACCTGCAACGTGATTGGCTGCCGGAAATTAGAGCGACGGGACTATACATCCAGACACTCCTAATCGTTCTAGCAACCTAGATATGCCATCTTTGGTTATTTTAGCTTCCTTTAGAATTAAAGTTATTATTTCATAATTATATATTAATAATTTTTTTCGTGTTTAATGCTTGCGTTCGTGGATGGCCCCAGCTATAGAACATGTCTCTATTTTCTAGTTAGAATTATTTTGCAGTGATAGGGTTTTTTGTAAGCAAAGTTAACATGTACTTTGAAATGAGAACAAATGAAACAGTAGAGCATAGACTGACTATATAGGCTATGAGTAAAATGTTATCGGTTCAAAAGTAATTACTCGTATTAATTAATTAATAAATTAATTAATTAATTTATTTATTTAATGCTAGTAAATTACAAATTAATACAAATTAATATAATATTAACTAGCGTACTCCTGAAAGAGTAAGTTTCGGGCTCAGAAGGAGATTCCAATACAAATAAAATAAAATGGAGAGTGAATAATTGTATAAACATAATAATTAACGCTTGATGCAATAACAATTTATGTTTTGTTTCAAGAAAAGTGAATGTTTCCTCTGATAATTAAAAAAATATAGAAACAGATACGGAATATTGCACTATTAAATTAATTAAATTTAATAATTAATTCATTATTTAAACATAGTGAATAACTCTAGGTACAATAAAAACTTTAAATTTGCTTATGCAGTATATAAAATGCATTAAGCTATAAAATATCCTGGTTATTAATAACAAATACTTCTGGGGTCAAAAACACCCCAGATAAGTAGCATGAAATTCTAGAGCATCTAAATTACCCTAATTTAACAAAAAAGAGTGTTGAATATTGTATTGCATTATCTGGCATGTGGAAATTCTCGCCTGAAAACTGTAAGCGAGGAAGTTTAATGAAGTGTTAAGACTTCCTTATACATCAATCCTGAATTCACTATTGTATATTTCTCCAGAGAAAAGATTGAATTCAGTACTGATATGTATCGTACAAAGTAATTTAGTACTGGTATTGAAAATGTAGGTTATGTTTTTGTTCTCTACTAAAATTAGATTTCTCAAATACACTGTATGTAACGTAATTTAATGCACTACAGGTAGTTTATACCTACCTGGGGATCTAGGGTTCTTTATTTTGTCACTGTGATCAGTGGGAATAGAAAGCCTGCGAGTTGCAGCAGATTTTTAAAGAAATGAATATGAAAACCGTAACCCAATAATATTGTATTGAAATATGGAAGTTAAAAATTAACTGTACAATGTGTAACATATACAGGGACATCATTTTATTTTTACTTACGGTACATTTTTAATATTAACTTGCCTATACATCTGGATCAACGCCGTTTGCAACCCTCTTCCACGACTGGAGTTCTGTGATACTGGCGTAATATGCAAACAAATCGCGTTACTAGGTATAGGAGGAAAGAAAAGTAGTTCATTTATGTACTAGGAAATATTGCGCTTTTGAGTTTGATCATTTTCATTAAGTTTTTGTTTAATCAAAATGCAGTACAGTATTAACTGTGAGTGTTTTTATTCACGAACTGAGCTGTCCATGTGGAAGTATTCGTTATGCAGTCTATATTATACTGTCTACAGCACATTAGCGTACAATATAGAGAATGAAGTTCAATTGAAAAATAATCATAATATGGATATTTAAACATATTCTTTTAAAATGGTGGCCGTTAATTTCGATTCAGGCTTCAGTTCTAATGTGCATATTATCGCACTATAGACTATTGCACCTAATCCTAATTACCAGTTTAGTTCTTCGTACTAGTAACTCATGTTGAAATAATTCTGTATCTACTCTATAAAAGAGTGCCTTAAGTACTACAAATTCAATCTTCACTTCTGCCCGACCCGCACAGATAAAATTACTCAGACATGCTATCTACTGCCCGTCTAAGTGGTTATGTCGTAGGGTCGTAGAAAGGGAGGAAATCACGTGACAGTTAATTACTTAACGAGGCCCTTTGATTTAAGTTATTTTAAACAATTGTATAAGTATAATATTACGTAGACGTCCAGTTCCGAACAGAAATTAATGCTCTCAGAAAAGAGCTAAGTCAGCCCAGCCACTAGCTGGCGAATAAAAGCTGGTGGGGGGAAACCGGGATACGACGTAGGCAAATGGACGACAGTACCTGTGCGAAAATAATTCAATATTGAAAGCTCTTTCGTCACTGGAAAACGCGAACATAATTTTGAAACGTACTGTTTACTATGACCGTAAGGCTACTATGGCTGTATATGCGGTCTTGGATCTGTGTGGAGGTCGGTTGAATTTCATTAGTAGAAGGGGTGGGAGTGAAGTACATTCAAAAACTCACGTACAATAAAAATTGAAGTAAAAATAAAATGATGTCCCTGTACAACCCGACTTAATTTTAATTCAAATTTATGGTACTAAATTTCTTAAATGTTCTGAAACAATAGATTTGGATACTAGAAAGCAGGTATACAATCGCCCTTATTTTCTTCATAATTAATTAATTATATGTTTTGTCCTTAGGTGTTTCATTTGCTGAATCCAGGAAGTGTGGCCTGTAATAATTCAACAATATTCGCTGCAGATGATGTTGGAATTCAAAGTGAACTTTCGTACATAGGTGCGCACTTCAAGACACTTCCTGAAATAATGACCAAACTTGAGGAACGTGATCTCCAGTTGACTACTGCAGTGGACGTTTTTTAACACTATGGCAACCTCTTTCAACAAATCACCAGGTTCAGTGGAGAGAATTGTAACAGCGAAGATGAAGAAAACTGAGGATCAAAATCCAGGCTTGGAAACAGAGAAAAGGATTAGTGGAACTCTACAAGGTGAGTCCCAGACTCTTCAGAATTACACAGCTAAAGAAATAGCAGATTTTAAGTATTGTTCCCTTAATTCGGGCGAAGTTGAAAGAACATTTTCTGTTTATAAGAACATACTTTCTTGCTGATAACCGAAAGAGAAATCTGTAAATATGGAGAAATACATTGTGATCTGTTGTAATAAAAAAGAATTAAATGTACATCCTCCAGATTGTAATTTTCAAGTTAAAGAAACAATAAAAAAAAACATCTGTTCCTCCATTCACTGTTTGAGCCGCTTGAGAAACTTCTTGCCCCAGCAACTAAAACTTACCCTAGTACAAACCCTAGTAATGCCGCACTTCGATTATTGTGACGTTTTGTTAAGTGACCTAAGTTCTGAACTGTCAGTCAAGTTACAGCGAGCTCAGAATATGTGCGTCAGATACGTGTGCAACATCCGACGATATGGTCACATATCACCGTCCTTCGCAAGTCTTTCGTGGTCCGACTTAAAGAACGTAGAACTTTACACTCTTTGTCTTTACTCTTTCGAATTCTGCACACTTCAACACCAAATAACCTTTCGTCTCGTTTCTCTTATCTATACTCTAACCACGACGTAAATACCAGAACACTTATCTGTGGCACGCTAAGTATACCCCTTCATAGAACATCTTGTTATTCATCATCTTTTACAGTATCCACCTCGCGACAATGGAATTTCTTGTCACAAAGTATTAGGGGCTGCAAGACAATAAACACTTTTAAAAACAGCTTAAAAGATAATCTTCTTAGTATTTCATTCCAATCATACTGACTTAAACTATCACTGACTACATTGTTACTTCTTCCTTTAGACATGCATCCTGATAGTGCTGCATTTTCAAAATTGTCTCATAAGAATCTCTTTCTATTATCTAACATTATTTGAAATATATTAACATTCTATGTATGTTAACTTAATTCTGCTACACAATTCGTAATTCATCGTTTAATTAATAGTTCATAGTATTTTGCTGTTTAATTTGTAAATAACTCTTGTATACATGTAACTCTTATCTAAATCAAATTGTTGAATTCTTTGTAAGTTGATACATATGTATGTGTACTTTTTGCTGGTTGATTGGAAGAGAAGGCCTTACGGTCTTAACTCTGCCAGCTAAAATAAATTATTATTATTATTATTATTATTATATTGAAGAAACGTATTGTTGTAAAATGAAATCATTTAGTCTGTGCATATTTTAAAGTTTAGTGCGTATTTTCGTAATTTTTTTGACGATATTCGCATTCATATTTTCCCGATTTTCGGTGCATATAAATGCGTAGCCTAATCTTATTATGTTATTAACATCAGGAATAACGAATCTCATTTCCGTATTAATTATCGTACTGAAATAAAAAATATTCACTAGTAATTATGTAGGTTACATGGTTCAGGATAAAGGAATAATTTATTATTCAAGTACGTATGTTCATAAACATCACATGTTAATTTATTCAGTTCATTGATTAGACAATAGTCTTAAACTTACTTTGTGCTCATATTACGAAAAAATAAAATAACACAGTAATGAAATGGCATGTAAAATGCCATAACTTTCAGATGACGTGAACTTTGAATTAATTTGTATGAACATGTTAAACAAACTTTAACTCTCACAGTTAACAACTTACTTGTAATTATTCACTTGTAAATTACAGAGTCAGAATAGAACACAAGTTAAAGACATCGCATATTACTGACACATCACATGCAACCACCGAAATGTAAAGAACTGTATTATGTACCGGTCCAAACATATTTCCGAATAGCATTATTTCTGTTTCTGACTTGTTCAAGAATTATTACTTTATACCGATGAACAAAACTAACTGCCGCTCTCGCTCGCTGTGTTCGTTGCATTTGTCTTTCAAGTCTCGTCTCGTCATTCTCGTGCGCTTTGAGTCTCGGTCATCACTCATGAAATAGCATTTGGCCGGCGTGGAAAGATTTGGTAACTTTGAATAACATATATCATTGAAATAAATAACTTTATAAATGTTTAAATGAGACAAAATGACAAAACAAAACATTATCTCGTTAGTTATCAAAATGTTCTGGTTCTCAAATAAATTTGCATTTCTAAGAAAATAAAACATAACGTTAATATATTTTTACTTGAGATTGCACACTTGATCTCAAACATATAAAAAGAAAATTTCTCGCCTTTTAACAAGGGCCTAGTAATTAAATAAAGACCGGGAACGGATTATTATACACTGAAAGGTAGAGATGATGTTTCAAATAGCTACTTGATTGTTTATACATATACAACAGTTGCCAAAGTAGATAAAATTCCAGTCTGGTGTAAAAAACTGTGGCGATTCAAGGCTACTTGAAGTTCGGGACTTCGGGAGTGATCAATCTCGACGTCTCGAAACACTCACAAGCAGTCTTTACGTCAACGACGCAACGTATACAACACTGTCGTGCGGGTTTTCGGCTTTGCGGGCGCTGTTAGTCTTGCTTTCTCGATCGTTGTTCATCTCTAGTGAGCATCCCTGCTTTAGAGAGTCTTGCGTTTGTGAAAAATGTTTTCTCAACTGCGAAATATGTCAAAACCACTTTCTGAAACCAGAGTCAATATAATGTAAAAGCCAATTGATGTCTCATACCTGCATTAACAATAAAGAAAAGCCAGTAACAACTGTTTATTTTGTGTAGGGTACTGCTACAGAGTAGCAAGATTTTAACGACGCCCAGTGGACTTTGTTAACCTCTGCTTTCCAATTGCAAAAGGGGACTGGGCATTTGTGTCCACTCTGTATATGCCCCGTGCACTGGAAAAGAAATAAAACAGTATTAAGTTATCGTAAAGCATTGCAAGTCATGCAACACATGCGGATTAGAGGTCTACACGGGCCGAAATTCTTAGGCCCGGCCTAGGTTAGAGGTTTTGTGTAGGCAATGTTATGTCTTGTACAAACGATTGTTACATTGGCTTGTCTTAGTCCTTAGTTCTGTAATAAGGTTAGAGATTTTGTGTAGGTGACATTTATTATACTCCAATTTTACAGAGAACCCTATTTTACCTGAGATACGTATGTTAGGGTTATAAGTACATAATAATAATAATAATAATAATAATAATAATAATAATAATAATAATAATAATAATAATAATAATAATAATAATAATATATTGATTAATTAATTCTCCTATTGAATTAATCTTACGTTTCAATTATGGAATTAATACAATTTTACAAATCTATAAATTCAGCAAATCTCTACAAAGTTTTATAATTTATACACATGAATGAATGAAATGCAATGAGATGAAATTAAATACTAAAATACAATCTTATATTTCAATTAACAAGTTTCATTAAATGTATACTATATTATAACCAGGGAAAGGATTTATATGTAAATACATATTTACTTATAAAGCTAATATAATTTATATTTTGCATTATCTTTATGTTTCACAATGTGTAGGGTTGAAAAATCCTACTTTTATTTTCCATATTTTTCCATATTTTAGAGTTTAGTACATATTTTCGTTAATTTCCATATATTTTCCATATTTCATATAAAACAGTCCATATTATATTAGGTTTAACAATAAAACAAAACAAAATTCCATTAACTTTTAAAAATACATTTCAACAATAGAGATTTAAACACATGTTCAGTAATCCCTTTAACATCAGAGTTATTTGAAAATTAGCAGTCCTATCAACAATGGGAAAGTAAGTTACAAAACTGTATTAATTTAATTTAAAATTTTTAACAGACTTCAGTTGTGCAGCTCAACAGTTAAATGCCAGTCAGAGTACACATAGGTTCAGTTTTGTAAATCATACTATAAAGACGGTAAATATGCCAAAAGTACGTCATTCAGTCAATTTAAAATCAAAACTAACAAGTTACATTTCAGAATTTAAAGAAGATGGTTTATCAACTGACAATAAAATATTATTTTGTAATTTGTGTCAGTGTGCAGTATCATCTACACAAAAGTTCCTGGTGCAACAACACATTACAACTAGTAAACATCAGGCCAACAAACAACTAAATTCCAAGCAGAGACAATTGTTTTTAACACAACCAACAACATCGAATGTAAGATCTGAGTTTAACATCGACCTGTGCCGTTCTCTCATCTCTGCTGATATTCCTCTCTACAAACTAAAGAATAAGGTCTTCAGGGAATTCCTTGAAAAATATACTCAACATACAATCCCGGATGAGTCAACACTTAGGAAGACGTATGCTCCATCCATCTACGATGAGACAATACAGAAGATAAGAGATGAAATTAAAGATAGTTCAATTTGGGTTTCCATTGATGAGACTCCCGACAAAGAAGGTAGACTTGTTGGTAATGTAGTTATCGGTTTGTTAAGTGAACAATATTCTGAACGAATTCTTTTACATTGTGATGTTCTAGAAAAGTGCAATAACAAAACTATAGTTAAACTGTTCAACGAAGCTATGGGTATCCTGTGGCCAAAGGGTATTATGTACGATAATGTGTTATTCTTTATTAGCGATGCTGCCCCTTATATGGTCAAAGCTGGACAAGCATTATCTGTTGTATATCCTAAATTGACTCATTTTACTTGTGTGGCGCATGCATTTCATCGTGTGGCAGAAGTGGTCAGAGACAATTTCCTAAAGTAGATTTGTTGATTTCATCAGTGAAAAAGTATTTCTCAAAGCTCCCAGTAGAGTTAACGTGTTGAAAGAAATGTACCCTGAAATTCCATTGCCACCAAAGCCAATTTTAACTAGATGGGGTACATGGCTAGAAGCAGTTGAATATTATGCCGAACATATAGACTCTATTAACAATGTTCTCCTTGCATTGGACTCTGAAGATGCAGTCTCAATTGATACTGCGAAAACAGTTACCTGTGACATAAGTGTGAAGAATGACTTAGCTCACATTCAGCATACATTTTCATGCATCATAAAAACGCTCAAAAGTCTCCAAAATAGGCACCTTTCACTATCTGAAAGTTTTGAAATTATAAATAGTACTGTGGAACAACTGAATCGTGGTAGAGGTAAAGTTGCAGATGCAGTAAGAGCTAAGGTGGACACTGTACTTTCAAAAAACCCTGGATATGAAGAACTACAAAGGTTGTTGCTGTGATGAGTGGTGAATCAACAGTGAAGATTAACTTGGACTTATCCCCAGCAGACATTGTGAAATTGAATTATGTACCAGTTACTTCTTGTGACGTCGAACGCTCTTTTAGTCAGTATAAATCTATCCTCAGAGACAATAGAAGAAGATTCACTTTTCAGCACTTGAAAGAAATGTTTGTAACCTATTGTTATGGTAACAGACAATAAAAATTGTGTTTTGTTGAAACTACATTGGAAGATAAGGTACGTCCATTATATTTTTGTTTAGTTTGATTAAAATGTACCAATATTTAACGTACATAGTCACTTTTATAATTTTAAGTCCATATTTAATTCCATATTTTGGTAAAAATCCATATTTAATTCCATATTTTGGTAAAAATAACTACATATATATTTACATATTTCATATATTTTTAGTCCATATAAATCCGTTCCCTGATTATAACCTAAGCAAATAACTAATCCTAATATTCACTAGAATGTAGTTTAAATTACTGTAGGTTGATATCTCTGAAGACGTTACACAGTTTTCCGTTAAACAATGTTGTTGCAGTTTCTAAATTTTATACAACACATTTATCGGAATGAATTTTAGATTATTATCCTAATTTATTTCTATCAACTGCTAATTTAAATATTTATAGCAAAATATGTAAGAAAAAAATATATTGAAAAAATAATAATTCAGTGGATATACTGGATGTTCATTTCAAAGTGTGTCATGACGTCACTGTTGTTGGGTCACCGATTTGAAGCGAGTTTCAGCTTATATGTCAGAGAAGTTGCCTATTATTTAAGGCGTTCTTCAATCTGAACTTGAGAACGTGTACGGTGTAACTTGAACGTCGTAGCAACAGATGGCGGTCTGTACGGTCTGTGTGCTACCATAACCTCTTTCGAACTGTATTTTGCGCCGGCAAGTCGTACGCAGGGTATTTGTTATCATCGGTTGCGTATGGCAACATTCCACAACACAAATCAAATGCTCCGTGTCCATGTTGACCTTCGAAGTTAATGTCAACAAATACGTAAGTAATCGTCTTAACCCTCTCCCCATATCCCGACAGTACGTATTTCCAAACAGTTCACATTCCTGCCACTACTGGCGTTACCGGACGTATCGGTACGTACTCTTCAGAATGAACGCCGTACTTGCTAGGCAACTTCTCTGCCTCATAGGTTATACACCTCTGAGGAAGTGTAGGAAGATTGAATTCTCTAGGCTCATCGGCTAGCCACATGACGGCATACAGCGAGCCATGACACATTTTGAACTGAACACCCAGTATATAAATTTTATCGTGTGTTCAGATTACAACTTTTGTAAACGTAATTCACATATCTCATAAAATCTTGATAACAGCATTTATTTCGGAACACTTGTATTGGTGGGGAGTACTTGGTGTCGCACCTGCCTAATCGACAAACTAGTTCAAGACGTTGCAGTTCAAATTTGTGACACTCAAATAACAAATATTGGACTGTTTGCAGGGAGTCATCACATGAACAAATATTTCCACCTATCCCTTGTAAAATCAATCTGTGTTACATTAGCTTGGCTTAGTCCCTAGTTCAGTGATAAGGTCAGATGTTTTGTGTAGGCGATAAGCATGCCTTGTACAAACGATTAGGTTAGGTTGGCTTGTCTCTGTCCCCAAAAGTAATTCAGAGGGAAACTAATTGACTCATTGTCGGAAAAAAAATATGAAAAATACGTTTTGAATTGGACCTATTGACTTCAAAGTTTCTATAGCATCATTTAAGCAGGGAATCTTGTTCTTACGTTGAAACGTCTGGTTTCCACTCTTAATTACAATGTGTTTATTCCAGGATAAGGTGCTAAGGCATTTTCTGGAAGAAATTGTTTCTTTATACCATACTGATTGAAAATTCGATTTTGAAGTCCCACCATAGCTGTGTCTGTCACTTAAAAATATTGTTGTTGATTCTTCATACGATTGGTATGCATATGACTCAGGCGGTGTCGGCGGCGAGTGGTTGGCGTGTCGCACTGTGTGAATTGCGCTCAACCAACGAGTGCGACAATTCTGTAGGTGATACCTAAGGAGCGGATTCCTATATAATTAAATATTCTTTTTGCGTGTGATAAAATACAATTAACAAAGTTAAAAATTCCGAACATGAAGTTTCAAGTTTAAAATCCGAATTTTATTTCACAAAAAAAATTATGTAAATACATATTTTCAGGAAACCTATCATAAACACGTAAATCTTGGAGATTTTACTTAAATAATTTTTTACAAGCACTTTTAAATATTTCAAAACTAAATCAATTATATCACTCAGAAGTACGTTATCTTTTTTTAAGAATTCTTGGTTGCTTCGTGTTTCTCAGCGCTGTGTGGTATATCCGTGACCCATTTTCGTAATAGTATCGCCTCAAGTTCTGAGAACTACCAGGCAGCATATCAGTGTTATTATTAGAGAATAAATTAACATGGACAAGGAGGAGAGATCTTGTAACACATAATTAGGAATGTTTATTGTTGCTGAAGATGATTTCATTCAACGCTTTGTTTGTGAAACACAATAGATAAGAGCTCGGGTATGAACATTATTTAATTTAAACAAATCTCTCGCCTCTCGCTCATGTCTATCAAGTAAGACAATATATCTTGTTGTGATTCCCTATTATCGGGCTTCGTCAATCGATATCCTTCAAGTTACACTGAAAGATGGTTATTTAAAAAACGATTTGGCTTTCCTATTAGTAAATTTAAGTTTTTGTGTGACACCATAAAAAACTCGAAACATCCAAAAACCTGTTGTCTGAAACAGGGAGGTGCGTGCCGTGGAAATTTAACTAGACTCGATACCAGGTTCAGAAGCAAAATTACTAAGGGACAAATTCCAGAATGTGTTTGGGAAAAACAGTGGATATATAAAGAAATGTGTAAAGTTGCTCAATTATTGGAGGGTATGCCTGTAGGTGAAATTGACGGTGTATGTGTTTGTGTCATTCCTCTTTTAAATATGCACGTCTAACGTCATGTGATGTGGAAAGATCGTTTTCACAGTATAAGTCGTTGTTCAGAGATAATCGGCATGCATTTGTGATGGAGAATTTGGAGATGACCTTTGTTGTTCACTGCAATTCTCGGCCAACTACTAGCACTCAAGTGTGGTTGGTGAGTACCTAGTAACTTTTTTTTCAAGCTAAGTAAGGTATTTTTGTCATATTAAAATATATATATGTATATATTTTTTTTATTTTTAGAAAATATTTTCGTACTTTTTAGCACATGAAAAATACATATATTTAAATTTTTAGCACATAAAAATCCGCTCCCTAGTGATATCGTACATTCATTGCGACAGACTTCGACATTGACTTCTGTTAGTGGTCCGTGTTTCCATACTAATTCCTGACCGCCCACAAGTGTACCATCGTTTTGTGGTGTGGTTGTGCTGTGGGTCGTGTGAATGAAGCCTAAAGGCCCAGTCACAATGAAAATTAAACATAACCGTAACTTAAACACAGACGTTTGCATTGACATAAACATTGCCGTTAGACGTTAACATGAAAGTTTGCAAACTCCAAACTTTCATGCTTATGCTTACGTAATTTGCAAACAGTGCACAATCGTGGTGCGCTGAAGTATACGACAGAATATGAGGAAATGGCGTCGTTGTTATGTTTCCATGGTTACCAAGTATCTTTATGTTCTCATCATGAATGTTCTTGATTTTACCGTAACGTTTACATTTTTAACTTAACGCTTAAGTTATGTTTAATTTTCATTGTGAATGAGCCTTAAGTCTCATGAAAAGAGGTATAGCTTATCGCAGTGGCGGTTCCCGCGTATTTCTTAAGAGGAGGAAAGAAGTTAACTGCACAAAATGACACCTTCTTGAATGAAACATGATACAAATTAGCCTACATGCATACATGTAAGACCAGATAGTGTTCGGGTTGGGTTCCCTTTTGTAAGTATAGCAATAATCTGTGCTTGTAAACTGAGTTTCCTAAATTGTCAAAAATATAATATGTTCTCACTTCCATTCATTGTTGAATAATTGCACAAATTAACCGTTACAAGGAAATTCACAACCTCGCAGCATTTTCGCGTACACTACAGCATCACACGTGTTGGAAGAGATCAGCTGCTAAGACGTAACCAGAACCGTTTTACGGAAGTGGGAATGGAAAATAATCTGTTAGCAAAGAGAGAACATGCACACACCCACGTGATCTGTATTGCCACATGTACATTTTACATGTTCAGTATCACATGCTTTTGAAGAATGTCAGTTCTTGTAAAATCATACTACCATTATTTTTCAAAGCTGCCCTTGGCCGATTAATTTTTTTATGTTAAAAATAATGTAGTTTGGAGTACCTACTTTCAATTTCAAATATATTTGTACAAAACTGACAACTTGGATGTTGTCCTGTCTAGTAGACAATGAATTTAAGTGAATTTCAGTGGCCAAAATGATCTACGATACTAACGTAGAACTACTTCCTCTTTGTTTTATACAAACCCGACTTTAACTTTCAAATATCCTCGAAAGTTTCAAATCATGAATAGTACTCTATACATATAAAGTGCAATGAATAATATATTTTGATCTATAATTAAAAAAAAAAAACTTTATACGGTGTCTTATAACTTTGCATTAAAACTGTTTTTATTGTGCCTTCTCCAAGATGTGTTAGTCTGGTTGAATGCAACATCGTTAGATGGCAGCGGTAGCGAGCTTGCTGCACGACCAGTAGGTTTCTATTTCCCGCCCATGCGCTGATTCAGAGGGGTACCTCCTCCCTCCCCGTTCATTTACTTGCTTTAAAACTCTGCTTCTTTCTCTGGCCGCTAGTGCGCTGTTGTCTATGTGTGTTAACTGCAGTAGAGGAGGAATGGAGTGCCTTTTCTCCACACAGACAATCTCGCATCCTTCTCACAGTTTTCTACAGCACATGAGCGCGCGTCGTTTAAAACTCGATCAACCAAGGTTTACTTATAGATGTGAACTTAAAAATTATCGAATCTTCCTCGAATTTCAAGGCACATATTTTATTTGGTATTTGCTTTCAGAAGAAGAAAAATGTGAGGAGGACGTTCCTCCCTTCCCTCCCCCGAGGAACCGCCACTGGCTTGTCGGTTACTTACCTGGAATTAGCGTATTCTCCCATGATAGCGTTGTAATCAGAATCGCACATGGATGGGAAAGCAATAGCATATTTTATGTCAGAGCATTGGTATCCCCAGAAGCCTGTTTGTGTTGTTATGCTCTCAGCAAAGTACATAGGTGCTCTGTTGTGGCTACATGAAAAATCTGAAACAGAAATCATTGTTCTATATCATCACTTGACGTTTCAAAATGTTCATAGGTAGCACAACATATCTGGTGCGCTTGTACAACACACACTTGTTGTATTAATGCCCTTTTCACCACTTGATATTGCACCCACCTGATGCATTCCTCGTTCAGTTAAAATTTTTGGGCCTTCTTTTGTACGGCTAGAATTGCTACAGTTGCTCATATCGCACCGGTGCGAATTAGGCACCTACAAAGTGATGCGAATTAAGAAACTACGTCATAAATTATTATTTCCTTCATTCTAGCCTATAATCACCACATGTTCGAAAACCGTACTAAGTTAAATATTCTTTAATAGTTCTTTTAACCAATAACATCTTAAGATGATGGATTCCTTTGCATACAAATCCGTTATTTAGTTACAAAATGTTAGCTAAATATACATCCACCTGAGCGATTATATTAAATACTCTATCACCACGTTGCTGGCATAAAGAAGTGGCAGAACTCAAGTGACATGGTGGAAGTTCATATGGTAGATTGTAACAATACCACTAGATGCTACACTACTACAGTAACTTGTTTTAAACTAGCAGTGGTACCATTTAGGAAGCGGTGCGATTTATGCTACTCTACACTATAAACTTTACCTGTGAATTGACAACCTGGCTGCACAGATCCTCCGTTCATGTAGAAGTCCACGTGTCCGATGACGTCCAGCTGTCCCAACGCACCACCGTTTGTGTGCACAACGTCAACGAACTCTGCATCATCTTTGCTCAATGTGTGGATTTCCTTTCTAGATTTGTGGAACAAGGGACCGGCCGGATCAAGACCTAAATAAAAAAATACAAACTCTTGTATTTACTGTCCTAATTGTTGTTCAAGATACAATAAGAATTGAATGAATGAATGAATGAATGAATGAATGAATGAATGAATGAATGAATGAATGAATGAATGTTAGCCATGATGTCCCATGTTGGGCACAGGCCTCCTGTGATGGAGTTAGAACCCCTTCGACAGGGATGGCTCAAGTGTACTCGCTTGGTGAGCCAATCCAGGCGAGCTTGTCGTGTATACTACTTTTGTGACATGGTTAATAATCTTATTAGACTTTAATTAGTCTCAGCACTCTGTTCTTTGTTCATTTTCTTTCTTGCACTACACACATTATACTGACACTGGCACTTTGACAAACACTGATTGCTATTTACACTATTTACCTGAACTTTCTCAACACTGACTTTACTATTTACAAAACTTATCTTACACTTTCACTAATACTGCCTTTACTATTTACAATATCTTAACCCTGATTACGTTATCTATTTACAATGACCTTCCCTAGTTCTTTCCACAAAACTCTGTTCTTTGCTGTCCTCGACCATTGTTTCCCCGCCTCTTTGGTAAACATGTCAGACCATCTGAGCCTTGGTCTTCCCTGTCCTCTCTTTCCGACGTAGGAGTCCCACATCGTAACTGCATGGGTCCATCTTGTCTGATGTAGTCTCGCCACATGTCTCCCCCCCCCCCCAGAACCACTTCGTTGCCGTGGCTCGTTTAGTAGTGTTCGTCAATCTTTGTAGTGTTTCGTTTGTCATTCTGTCTCGTAGCGTGGTGCCCAGTATTTTCCTTTGCATCTTCCTGTGGCTTGTTTGTATGCTTGAGCGTTGTCTCTCGGTCAATGTCCAAGTTTGGCAGCCATATAGCAATATATACTTACTTACTTACTTACTTACTTACTTACTTACTGGCTTTTAAGGAACCCGGAGGTTCATTGCCGCCCTCACATAAGCCCGCCATTGGTCCCTATCCTGAGCAAGATTAATCCAGTCTCTACCATCATATCCCACCTCCCTCAAATCCATTTTAATATTATCTTCCCACCTACGTCTCGGCCTCCCCAAAGGTCTTTTTCCCTCCGGCCTCCCAACTAACACTCTATATGCATTTCTGGATTCGCCCATACGTGCTACATGTCCTGCCCATCTCAAACGTCTGGATTTTATGTTCCTAATTATGTCAGGTGAAGAATACAATGTGTGCAGCTCTGCGTTGTGTAACTTTCTCCATTCTCCTGTAACTTCATCCCTCTTAGCCCCAAATATTTTCCTAAGAACCTTATTCTCAAACACCCTTAATCTCTGTTCCTCTCTCAAAGTGAGAGTCCAAGTTTCACAACCATACAGAACAACCGGTAATATAACTGTTTTATAAATTCTAACTTTCAGATTTTTTGACACAAGACTAGATGACAAAAGCTTCTCAACCGAATAATAACACGCATTTCCCATATTTATTCTGCGTTTAATTTCCTCCCGAGTGTCATTTATATTTGTTACTGTTGCTCCAAGATATTTGAATTTTTCCACCTCTTCGAAGGATAAATCTCCAATTTTTATATTTCCATTTCGTACAATATTCTGGTCACGAGACATAATCATATACTTTGTCTTTTCGGGATTTACTTCCAAACCGATCGCTTTACTTGCTTCAAGTAAAATTTCCGTGTTTTCCCTAATCGTTTGTGTATTTTCTCCTAACATATTCACGTCATCCGCATAGACAAGAAGCTGATGTAACCCGTTCAATTCCAAACCCTGCCTGTTATCCTGAACTTTCCTAACGGCATATTCTAGAGCGAAGTTAAAAAGTAAAGGTGATAGTGCATCTCCCTGCTTTAGCCCGCAGTGAATTGGAAAAGCATCAGATAGAAACTGACCATTACGGACTCTGCTGTAAGTTTCACTAAGACACATTTTAATTAATCGAACTAGTTTTTTTTGGGAATACATATAGCAATATTTAGCAATATATAATGTATAGCAAGCCGTATAACAATAAGAATTAGTAAGATCAAAACGTATAATTTTTCGAAGTACATTTTGTTTTACATTCATAAATGAACTGTAATACTACACTGTTTATCTTACCTGTGATTCTTTTGAGTTTTCCGACTGTGATGAAATCGGCTGTTTGCCCAGCAACTTGAGCGCCCAGACTGAAACCGATAACGTGAATGTCTTGTAAAGGAACATTCAACTCATTTACTAAGAAGTCGATTAATTGGGCTGTACAATTAGCAAGAACCGGCACGTTTCTGGTAGCGTGCACATAACAGCCGTCTGGCACGAGTTCTCCATACTCGGATGCTATCACGTTGTAGTTACCAGAAGATAAATACACTGCAAGAGAATGATATTTTATGTCACCATTATGTTAATATTAATAGAATTAAGTTAGATAGTAATAATAATAATAATAATAATAATAATAATAATAATAATAATAATAATAATAATAATAATAATTTTATTAGGAATATTCCATTATCCAATAGTTCTCTTCAACCCAAACCAATCATCATCATCATCATCATCATCATCAACATCATCATCATCATCATCATCATCATCCATGGTATTCTGTTCTCTGTCAACCACTTCAAATGTCCATACAAACGCAAAGGTTTTCCTTCACTTTTCTCTAAAAGATTTCTGTCTGTCTTCATAATTTTGCAGGAAATAATAATAATAATAATAATAATAACAATAATAATAATAATAATAATAGGAATATTCCATTATACAATGGTTCTCTTCAACCCAAACCAATCTGCATTATCATCATCATCATCATCATCATCATCATCGTCCATGGTATTCTGTTCTCTGTCAACCGCTTCAAATGTCCGTACCAACGCAAAGGTTTTCCTTCTCTTTTCTCTAAAAGATTTCTGTCTGTCTTCATAATTTTGCAGGAAATAAAATAATAATAATAATAATAATAATAATAATAATAATAATAATAATACTTACTTACGTACTTACTTAAGGCTTTTAGAGAACCTGGAGGTTCATTGCCGCTCTCACATAAGCCCGCGATTGGTCCCTATCCTGAGCAACATTAATCCAGTCTATACCATCATATCCCACCTCTCTCAAATTAATTTTAATATTATCCTCCCATCTACGTCTCGTCCTCCCCAAAGATCTTTTTTCGTCTCGCCACTCAACTAACACTCTATATACATTTCTGGATTCGCCCATACTTGCTACATGCTCTGTCCATCTCAAACGTCTGGATTTAAAGTTCCTAATTGTGTCAGTTGAATACAATTCGTGCAGTTCTGTGTTGTGTAACTTTCTCCATTCTCCTGTAACTTCATCCCTCTTAGCCCCAAGTATTTTCCTAAACATCCTTAACTTCTGTTCCTCTCTCAGAGTGAGAGTCCAAGTTTCACAAACATACAGAATAACCGGTAATATAACTGTTTTATAAATTCTAACTTTCAGCTTTTTGAGAGCAGACTGGATGACAAAGGCTTTTCAACCGGATAATAACAGGCATTGCCTATATTTATTATGTGTCTCATTTTCTTCCGAGTGTCATTTATACTTGTTACTGTTGCTCCAAAATATTTGAATTTTTTCACCTCGTCACAGGATAAATTTCCAATTTTTATGTATCCATTTCGTAGTATGACTACTAATAGTTTAAATAAACTGAATATTAATTGCTACTTTGCTTTGTATTTTACAGAATTTTTATTTTAAACTTCATTATCCAATTCTGACTTATACCACTCTTGCTCTGAACGGCTCAAATCATCTCGTCACTTCTCCTCAGCTCTTTACTCAACATCTCACGGAGTCGTGAACCACACTTTGGGAACCTCTTCCCTAGTCCATATTATTTTCGTTTTCGATATTACTCGTTATGGTCTGTCCAAAACAACTTCCGACCTGACAAATGGCGCCTTTAGCATGTTACCATGGCAACCATTCAAATCAACCAATCACGAAAGACGCGTAACCATGGTAACGGAACGGTGTTGCCGTGTCTATGTTTACAAGTTGCACGTGAATACCACGGCCTAGTGGTGAATACAGTCGCCCGGAATTACTTTGAGTTGGCTGGTTAGCGCGTGCTTTGTGTGAATTAAAAATATTATTTAGTTGTATTATTGTTTTAGTGTATCGATAATTATTGTGTTTAAATTATATTACACGTATTATCTTCGTTGTCATTGGTGGAGTGTGTGGCTAGTGTGCATTTTCTAGTTTCTGCGAGAGTTTCTAAACAGATGGCTTGTGCATTTTCGGAAGGAAGGAAAGGCAGGCGGAGAACAAAGAATATTGTACAAGGTGCCCCGTTAAAGAGTGAAGCGAGAGAGAGGGAGTGTGGTATGTAAGAGAGTATTTTGAGAGAGAGAAAGATAATGGCGGACCTCTTTTACCTTTGGCGCAAGTCGTAATGAGAATTGCTACTTGTGTTAAAATTAATAAGAGCACTGTTATCGATATTGGAAAAGAAAAAAGCCGTGCAGATTTTTAATCATAAATATTTTTATAGTTTACAATTTTTTCAACGTCTTTCTAAGAAGATTACATTGAAGAATACTACTACTACTACTACTACTACTACTACTACTACTACTACTACTACTACTAATTATAATAAACCAATAAAAATAATAATATACACAAGTTTTAATGCCTAGTGTTCAACAAATTGGTTAGAAATGTATACGTTCATGTCAGCTGTTCATTACTGCACTCTATCGGCAGCGCGCTCACTTACACGAAAGATGGACAACATGACAACACTGCTCCCCCTTCTCTGTAAACTGTGAAGTCGGAAGTAGTTTTGGTCAAGGTATAGAACACGTGGTAAGACTCACGAGATACAATAAAACCTTCCTTCTCCGCAAATCAAACTGCATGCCTAAACCTTACGCATACACTCCGGTCTGCAATCTTCAGTATAAACTGTCAATTAAGTTACGAGCTTATAAAATTACTGTATTCTAGATAAAGACCAATGCTAAAGTTATTTAACTACACTTACCTGGTCCTATAACTGAGTTAGGAGTTTCTCTATGATTTGTAGTGTAGCCATGCAACAGCAATTTGAACGGACTGCCCATCATGAAAAGAGGGCTAGTGATGTTGTCTGGGTACTTCATGTCAAGAAGGATTGGTTGCGGATGTTCACTGCAAAATTAGAGAAAAGTACGTTACATTAGCTCATGGATGGGCATAACGGAGGGGAGGTAAATGTGATCCAGTTCACCTCTTCCACAATATTTCGAACGTGTTTACATCCCATGAACTTGGCTTCTCTTCCGCTTAGGGATGTGGAAATCTAATGAGGCATGTCATTACATGAAACATTTCGAATCAAGTCAAATACGTAATATAAGCATTCATATTAATTACTTATTAAAAATTGACTTACAACAATACAATGGTGTTCATTATTCTTATGCAGATGACAGAGTTTTACTTTTTGGTGGAAAAACCTGGTATGATGCATATAATAATTCAAATAAAGGACTTAAATTAATAAAAAAAAATGGTTTGACATAAATTATCTTTCTATCAACGAAAATAAAACCATAATTATTCCATTCTCATTATCTGAAAAATATAATAAACCTCCTACATCTATATTAAGTACTAGCCGTACCCGTGCGCTCCGCTGCACCCTTTAGAAATAAATATAAAGTAATTACCTAATTAAAATAGGACGTTTGATCCAGAGAACATTCGTGTTTGATAGAAGGATAAATCGATTATTATGTTACTTAAATTGTATTAAAAAATTAAAATGCGATCATTTTGGTCCAGAGACCACTCATTTGGCCATAAAAATTATTTTAGGAAATACAGGAAACGAATGACTATCGAGTTTTCTGTGCATAAGAAGCTATTTTAATCTTACCTGTCCTCGATTCACTCAGAAGTTACTGTAATAACATTATAGCATTATGTCCATCTAGAGAAACTACACTTTCCAATGGTGAATTAATAATTAATTATACAAATCGGTTAATTTAGCTTCCGATATTACTTCATACAAACACAGAATCATTCTCTGTAGGCTATATTTCAAAGCTTTCGATTGTTGTTGTCCAAGGCCCCTTATAGACGAAGTCATTTGTTTTTTATTTCATTACACCGCCTTAGATGGCATTGTTATTGTAATTTTGAAGCTCATTTATTTCATTAAATATCAGTCCTATTACATTTTGCATGGAATGAAACTTATCGGAAATTATTTTTAAAGAAACATTTGTTATGTAATATTTTTCATGAAAATTAATAATAAGGGAGATATTTCGATTTATTTAATTCAAGCCCCCTTATAACCTCCCTTTTAAATAAAATATTTTGAATGCCATATAGCCTAAATTCTAAGTTACAATAAACTTAATTTATATTCCAATTTTCACATAAATCGGTTCAGCCATTATCACGTGAAAAGGTAACAAACATCCAGACAGACAGACAGACAGACAGACATACAAACAAAAATTAAAAAAAAATCGATTTTCGGTTTGAGGGCGGTTAATTATGTATGTTAGGACCAATTATTTTTTGGAAATTCGAAAATTACCAGAAAAATTTCGGCTACAGATTTATTATTAGTATAGATTTAATTACATAATTATGAATGTTGTCTTATACAATGTAAATGTCCGATTACTAAGGAGTCCTCTGAAGTTAAGTATTTAGGCATAATTTTCGATAATCAGTTAATTACCTTTGTAATAAATTACGTAAAATAATATATTATTTTGTTTTATTGAGGAATTACTTGTCAATAAGTTCATTACGCACAACATATTTAACTTTATTTCAATCGGTAATTATGTATGGAATTATAGGATGGGGTAGCTTATTTAAATCCAATTTTAATCCACTTTATTTATTACAGAAGAAAATAATTAAAATCTGTCTTCATAAACCTATTGATTTTCCATCTAAAAATTGTTTTTAGACTTTAATGTACTTAACATAAGACAAATTTATGATATTGTATTAATAAAATTCATACATAAAAATCGAAATAATTTTGAATTTTATTCTCATAATTATGAAACAAAAGATATGAATTCTTAAAGATTTTTGAACCAAAATGCAACACTGTTACAGTATTTAATCATAGTAGCAATTTAGGCCCAAGAATATATAACTAATTTATATTTAAATAACCTAATCTTGTCAATTCTAATAGTTCTAGTATTAAATTTAAAAGGTTACGTATGGATGTTATAGAAATTGAAAAATTGTAAATTTAAATTTATATATTCTAATTGCGTAGTAGACATAAGACAAATTGTAATGTATACTTATTAATTTCAATTCAGTAATCCGCCTCTGAGCACGAGTTCTACTCTTTCAAGGGCGAGCTAATGTTTTTTTCTGTATATATTATATTTATGTTACAATTATTAGCAAAATAAATAAATAAATAAATTAATTAATTAATTAATTAATTAATTAATTAATTAATATGGTCACTTATAACCTCCTCAGTCCTGGAGAAAATTTTGGGATTCAGAAATCTATTAAATTTTAATATCGTGTTGCAAATGGACTGTATATTGATGAAAAAATTAGGGAAAAATATTTAAGTAATGAAAGTAACTCAGAATTAACGTATCCTGTAGGAGACCTTGGGACTCAGTCTATTGTAAATTAATTACATTAACTCTGACTAAATATTCAGTTTTATTTCATAATATGTGATACAAAATAACAATTCTTACTTTAAAATCTAGAAATCCGACGTTTCCCAGTCTCCCATAGGAAAGACAATATATATCTCAATTTTAATAACGTGTACAAATTTTAAGGTACGAATATGATTATGCCATGAAACGCAACAATACTGAAAAACCATGCGCATTATTTGTAGTTTTTTTTTTTAATTGTCCTACACTATTCCCTAGATGTGGGACCTACTGTTATTCTAATTATTCTTTTTTGTAATAGGAATATACTGTAATAGAAAAGTTAAATAAGTAATAGTAAACTGCCCCCCATTGAGGGTAGCCCTTACGGACTCAGTATATCCTAAAAAAAAATTATTATACATATGTAAAAATAGATATTAAATTTTAAAGAAGGGAAACAAAGAAAAGGGTGTGAAAATTACAATTGCTATTAATGTGGCACCATGTGATTAATTAGGATTTGGCAGGATTTTTTGAACACAATTATCACAATGTCATCGCTCAGAGATGTTGGCAAAGCAAACTGCCGTCGAAATTCTTCGAAAAAAGCTGGTATAGTCCCTCGAGCACCTATGAGCAAACCGAATACCTCAACGTGAATTAAGGCATATTTCAGCTTGAAATAGTTGACTGTAGGTTCATAGATCGACTTCTTCTCAAGGTGGACCTCGGCTGACTGATGACATTCTATTTCAAAACGTATCGTGGGGTCCACAATGATGCCCTGTTTAGTGTCAGCATTGTACGCTAAAATATCTACTCGTCTCGTTGACCCATGTTCAACTAGACAGGAGATTTCTTCTTCTACTATCCAGCCCTTATTTCTTAATGCGGCAGCAATTTTGGATATTACAAGATGATGTCTAGAGTTCCTCAAGAGCAATCCCTGTTCACAGAATCCCAAGACGTGTGGTAAAGTTTCAATCTCTGGGCAGCCATGTCTGCACCGGGTACCGTCGAGAGATCTGCCGGGAACGGAACGCACATCTGCTAAATTTGCTGTTATTTTCAGGCTAGATATCCATTCACTAGTCGAAAGTCCTTTCTTGTTTGCAATCCAACTGTTGGCGGCTGTTACTTCGCTATACATCTCAATACCTTTTCCCCGTCCTGAAAGAGTCTTCCATGATTCATATTCATCTGTAGAATTTCCCCAGAATATTATTCCAAAACTCATTATGGAAGTATGTAAAGTATAATGTTGTTAAGATATTGATATTTACTATCTTTTGCATAGATCGAATAACAAAACAAGCTGAAATTAGTTTGGAGGTAGTTTATTTAATATGATTTTTCCAATTTAACACATTATCCATTTTTAACCATCAATTTGCTTGTTGTTGTTTCTACTGGGGATCTATTGTTAATTATTGCGCTTGAAACTTGCTAGGTTAAATCTGCCACTCTCCTTTGTAGATATTTCTGGCAACTTCGTGACTCTGTTTATTGTTGGCAATTAAGTGTGTGACAAATGTATCATGAAAAGCAGTGTATTAAATACCCTAAATATAAAATTCTCATTCTAGTGTGCGTGTGTTTTAATTCCTTCAATTTGTCTTAAGCAAAAGTTCTTTGGAACATAAAAAATGCTTTTTATTTAGTTTGTGGGTCATTTTGCCATTTAAATATTTGCAGTGTATTAAATGCCGAAAATATAAAATTACCATTGTGTGCAAAATATAATGTTCTTTCATATCCACTTGCATCAAAACATATTCTGATCTTTGCTGCAGAAAGGTGCTAGGTTACAACAACCCCAGCACTGGAGGCAAATGTAACCTATGAGCCGACAAATATGTTTTGCGTTCGTGGATCTCAACTTAATAACATAATATTTCTTCCTTTTCACCGTAGTTGGGTAAGATACTGATGATAACCTGTTCAAATTTTAGTCAAATTTTATTTTAAATTCAGCAAGTTATTAAATGTCAAATTTGAACTATTAAATTTATGGGTTTTGCTTACCCCTGTTTACCTTATAAAAATGTCACTTGGGAATTAGGGGTGTCCTTTAAATAAATCTTTCTAGCGTTTTCTCATGCAGAATCTCCCATATATACCAAATCTACCCTAAGGACACCATAGCTAAAAACCTTTCCTCAAAGAAGTTACAACAAGAATTTTATTTGCCTAACATTTTTACGTTCTTCAGGATGGTATCACCTGTCTTGAATCTTGAATCTCATGGGATGCATAATAATCATTCATTTTGGAAATCGAATCAAAGTAGAAATTGATCTGTAATTAATTCATTTCATTCAATTTTGTTCCCTTCCTGTGCTTCCTTAGAAGTATTGTAGTTGATATTTAACTTTCCATAACCTTACCTTGTGTACAAGTAGAATGTGACATAATCATTAGGACATTCTTCACGAGCTACTGGGCAATTGAAAATGTCCAAATTTGCATCAACCGGTTCAGTGTCGCGCTTAGCAGCAAGGCAGTCTACAAGAAAATGAACGAGAGACCTTTGTCAAATAAATCCTGAAGTGAAGAAAAATATTCAAGACCTACAATATTACTATCTAAAACACTTAAAAAATCATTTAGACCCATCGAAAACGTCAGTATATCTTGCTGTTTAAACCAAAGTCGTGGGAGAATTCTATTCAAATGTTAGAGAAAATCAAATTTGACATACCTACGCGGCACTGACTTTAGGAAGAGGAATTCAAGTAAAGACTACTTTGTGGAAAACAGATGCACAGAATTAGAAATGGAACAAATAACACTATTAGATTTTGTTAAGACAGTTGGACTAAAAGGTGTGCTATAAACTATAAATAATATTATGGATTTATTAATTTGTCCTACAGAATAATATCTGTAATGTTGACAATTCATATTTGAGTATAAAAATTCGCTCCGGCGCCGGGGATTGAACCCGGGTCCTTGGTTCTACGTACCAAGCGCTCTGAGCACTGAGCTATGCCGAATTCAATCCACAGCACCGGATCGAACCTTCCTTCTTCAGCGTTTCCCTTTGTGGCCTGACTCCAAGTTGACACTAGACATTACGTCAACATATAAGCCTAACTTGGAGTCAGGCCACAAAGGGAAACGCTGAAGAAGGAAGGTTCGATCCGGTGCTGTGGATTGAATTCGGCGTAGCTCAGTGGTCAGAGCGCTTGGTACGTAGAACCAAGGACCCGGGTTCGATCCCTGGCGCCGGAGCGAATTTTTCACCTCAAATATTAATTATAAATAATATAATATGCCTGGTTAGAAATGCATGTTGTAAGTGTAAAAGTCAGGTTACATAGGACAGTTTCAATATGTGTTGAATATAAGATCCGTGCAAAATGCAACGGGCAAGAAAGCTGATGATTTGATGTAGCATATGAGGAACAACAGTCGTCGGGCCTTTTTCGTGGAAGGTAATCTCAATGCTGAAGGATACAAAAAACGGCTTCAAGATAGTGTTTTCCCGAGCATTTTAATGAAGAAGGGAAATTTTCCAGTATGTTCCAACAAGATGGTGCCCCACCGCATTAAGGTATCGTTGTTCGCACATGGTTACATGAATAGTTCCCAGGAAGTTCGTTGTCGAGGTCCTGTTGAATGGCCACCACGGTCACCAGACTTAACAGCCACACCCTTTGGATTATTATTTGCGTGGGCACATAAATGCCATGGTGTACGCCGAAAATATTAACAACATGGACCACCTCAAACAAAGGATCACCGACTCCATTTCAAAAATCATTCCCACCACACTAGCAGACGTCTTACACAACTGGGAGAATTGAATTGAAGCATGTTATCTAGCAGTCGTTTCTCTGTAGCTACGTTCACCCATTTTTAAAATAACTTCCACTTTTTGGTCTCTCGTTAACGTGTCAGAAATCTGGGGGGGAAAAAATAATAAAAAAAAACAAATTTTACCAATGTAACATGACTTTTGGTCCACCCTGTATAGTATGATACATGTTTACATTTCGTTCAAGTTAAGTTATTCCACAAATTTGTAGTCAATCGATGCGGAGTTGGGCTGCGTGATGAATCAAATTATGTGACGGAACTGATGAGTAGAGTCGGAAGGTTTAGCACTTTTCTAGTCCGCAACGTGTAGCATTACGTCTGTTTACTGCTGCGTGATGCATAAGGTAAGTACAGTCAACTCATAAAAAAACACTCATTCAGTGGGACATGTCGAACTCCAGGCAACGCGGTCACTCTCATAGGATTTGTTCGCGCTTAATAATATGATTAACCATAACTTTTCGGCTATTTCTGAAACTATCGCCATTTTAGAATCATCACAGTCGTCAGCGACTGAAGCTATAAAAACAAGTGAACAATATCTCGCATATTTTTAATGGGTTACCTAGCGGACCAATTGTCACAAACCTAAAACATAAATTTGTTAACATAGGTACTCAAGTAGGATTACTGTGGGAGTACAGTAACGCCAGTTATACAAGATAATATGTTGACTGGTTCTTTGCAAACCTGTAGGAATATAACGTGTGTAAAAGTTACATCCTTTACTTCAGATAGGCCTATTATGCTCCTATTATGTCCTGTGATGCGACACGTTCTTTTTCACGATACAAACGCTGTCTGATTGAGCATCGCAAAAATTTTTCCTTCGAAACATTCGTAATTCACTGCAATGCAGTGATGAGTGAAAAAAAATAACACATTGCTATAGTCTCGTTATTGGAAGAAGCTATAAATTGAACAATATTGAAAAAATTCAACGGTGTGAATTGTATATAATGTAAATATGTAAATTATTGAAGATTAGATAGAACGAGTAATGTAAAATGTCCCAGCTTTGTCCTCCAGCTTGGGGGCTGGGCGAAGGACTAACAACCCATCACCGTAAAAAAACAGTTTGTTACGAAACCTAACAATAAGCCTCGGAATGGGATGACACTCGGGAGGAAATTAAACGCAGAATAAATATGGGAAATGCCTGTTATTATTCGGTTGAGAAGCTTTTGTCATCTAGTCTGCTGTCAAAAAATCTGAAAGTTAGAATTTATAAAACAGTTATATTACCTGATAAAAGAGAGTTCTATTCAGTCGATACTTAACATAAAAACACAATAAAATATGTAATAACAACATTTAAACAGGTTTAAAAACAAACGTTTTCGCCAATTTTGATTGGCATCTTCAGGTCGTGTATGTCGAATAGAACATGTTATGATAAGTGAACACTTGGTAGGCTATATAAGATTAACACAGAAGTTAAAAATATGATATACTTAAAAACAGAGAACAGAACCAGCAAAAAGACACCACGATGTATGTAGAAGCACTATGTTGAAAGGGGCGTGTGTGATCCAAGGGAACGGCGCAACTCTTCCGTCCCTTGGATCAACATAGTGCTCTTTCATCGTATGATGACGCAGAATATCTGCATGGAAATATCATATGTACTTCGGTACATTAAAATAATATATATGACATGCGTAAATCACTTCGTGATTTAAGACGGCGCTTATTCCGTCGGATCCCGGCCAACTAGTCACTCATAACGAGTGCACCTCAGCACATGCGTGGACTTCGGTCCTACGTTCATAGACATCTATGACTTAGTGGATAAAGCATCAGCACGTAGAGCTGAAAACCCGGGTTCAAATCCCGGCGCCGGAGAGAATTTTTCTCCGTTCCATTACTCTTTCATCGTAAAAACTGTAAGTTTTGACTCTTTCATCTTAGGCCTCTTTTCACATTTCAATGGTCCAGGGGAATAACGATCAAAGTCCATTAAAATGAAATAATGGCGCCATCTGTTAGAGAAAGTAAAATACTATTTTCAAAATGTCATTTCATTGAAGAAAAGTGATCAGACTTCTGAAAATGAGGGTTATAAATTTGAATTCAAATGGAAGGATGATCAAAGTCATTGAATTGTGTGGAAGAATCATCAAAACCCTTTAACTTTTGTGAGATAAAATAAGAACACGGTTTATTGGCATGTTTGAAGGGACCTAATAGTTTATGTTGTTAGGTTGATTAAACGGTATTGGTGTAGAATTAAATGTTGTTACCATTGTTGTTAGTGTTTAATCAGGGCCAAATTTCAAGACCTGAAAGTACTAAAAATATTCTGCTGTGAAGCTGCGCAGGAGTACTACAATGACTTACCACAACGTTCTACAGTGAGTGATGATGAAGGAGGATTTCCACAATCAAATTGAGATGTAAGATGTAGTTACAATATGTTTAATGGGACTTTCTTATGAAAAACAGTGTACAGGTTGTTTAAAAAATATGGGGCATAATTTCAGATATATATTTCCCACATGTAGACAATCAAAATAGTTCATTACAACATGTGTCCGGAAATGCTTCATTTCCGAGTTATGGCCTTCATAACATTGAAATTCACCGGAACGTTTTTCTTTCCGCAGGTCGTTGTCATTACAGAAGATGTTCAAAATGTCCACCTCCTTCTTGAATACAGACCTCACATCGATGTCTCATTGACCTGCGAACACGATCCCAAACTCCAGGAGTATTGCGTATGTCCTCAGAACATGCCACAATTCGATTCCGAAGGGATTCCAAATCAGGCACCGGAGACGAATAAACCAATGATTTCAAATGGCCCCACAAGTAGAAATCGAGAGGGTTCAGATCAGGTGAGCGTGGAGGCCAAGCAATTGGGCCACCTCTACCTATCCATCGATCAGGAAACCTTCGATCCAAGTACCGGCGAGCCGTACGACTGAAGTGTGCAGGAGCGCCATCATGCAAGAAGTGAATGTGTTGACGATTGATTAGTGGAGTGTCTTCTAAAACATGAGGTATGGTTCTTGTGAATTTCAATGTTGTGAAGGCCATACCTCGGTAATAAAGCATTTCCGGACACATGTTGTAATGAACTATTTTTATTGTCTACATGTGGGAAATATATACCTGAAATCATGCCCCGTATTTTTAAACACCCTGTATAAGACTCAAAAAGGTTCATAATATCATTATTTTATACTGTCCCTAAGTATATTTGTTAGTCAGTATTAAATTTCAGTGTTTCTCAGCAGCTACTATAAATGGGTTTTTAAGATTCAACATTGAATTAACTTTTTTTTTAAGAAAGTGTGACTTTGATCGTTATTGCCCTGGATTCTTCATTTTGTAATCATTTAAATGATCAGTAAAATAAGTTTCAATAGTTTTCGTAAGAATTAAGCCTATGTTTTACGTTAATGTTTTGTTTATTTTAAAAGTTTATGTATGCATACCGTACAGTGTACAGTAGTATAGATTTTATGTTTCCTGCAATTTCGACATTATAAAATTTATCTTAAAATTTTTACAGTGCAATATTTTTATTCTTGGACTTCCTTTTTCTATAATAATGTATTTAAAACGTACACTACATAACAAACATTTATAAAGTACAGGCCTTTCTAACTCCGAGTGGAGAGATGCGCTAAAGATGACCGGTAATGTTCCTGTACGCGCTATTCCAGGCAGAACTCAAGACAATAACCACTGTAGGTGATGACACAGTGAGGTTGAAACTTTGGCTCATGTCTTGGGTTCATGCCCATTTGGCGAAACTCTTCGTAACAGCAGACATCACAAGATCAGGTCTGTAATCGCAACATGCCTTAAGTCCAATTGTTACACTACCTATGAAGAAGTCCATGGAACAGCGGATACCGGAAGTCATCGGCGTATTGATATTAAACATTTAAACTTGGAGAGACAAAAGGTTATATTCTGGATCCGATCATCAGATTCAAGACGCATCAGAATCAACCTGAGAATGTTAATCTAGGAAAAAGGACAATTTATGAACCAACTATCCCTTATTACAAAACATTATATAAACTCAGGAATATAGAAGTCATCGCTAGAGGGACCATAACAAAACAATTCGTTCGTTCTGTCATAAATTTGGAGTCCCAACAACAACAACAATTAAGGAAATTTGTATGATAGCTTTGAAGGGTTCTCTGCAGATTTTACGGCGACACTTGTATTTCAGTTCAAATTATAGTTGAATTTTCTCATTTTATCTTGTTATCTGCATTTTTTATTTTACTGCAATTTTCATTATGTGAAATATTATCTACTGCAAATTTTAGTTTATTGTAAACAAATTTCTTGCAAGACATTTTTAATGTCATCTTAAGGTACGGTCACACGTCGCACTTTTGCAGCGCTACTTTTGTACTGCAGCTGCAAAAGTTGCGTGTCGTGTTCACACGTAAGCCAAAAGTAGCGCGCTGCACGCTACTTTTCGTGCTGCGCAACCCGAATGCTGCAAAAGTTGCAACTGGAGGTTGCGAATCTGTTCACACACAAGGCGCTACTTTTGCAGCCGCAGTCATGCTGCAGGTTTCCATCTCCGTGTTGACTTCTCAATATACATTTTGTGGTTATGTTCGCATTATTAAGAAACTCATGCGAAAGCTTACTTATCTATTATTTGCTTTTCTGTCGTATCTGGTATTCAGAAATTGACATTATTTTTACTATAAAGCTTTTAAAAACGCCTATATACTTAAATGATAACCAACAGTATATTCACGTAATTAATGTTGGCAACCCTCCTGTTTGAAACTACGCTACGGTAAATTAAAAAAATGAATTATATCGTCACCAATTATGCTCAGACTGTGTTGTGTATTTAATAACTGTTACAAATAATTTATTTTCATCACATTTAACATTAAAATATATCCAAACAATAAAAGTATCATTGACACATTTGGGTGGTAACACTGGTTGCAACCGCAGCAAAAGTTTCAACAAAACCGACATCAAAAATGCTGCGGCTGCAACCCTGAGAACCCTGTTCACACGTCGCTACTTTTAAGTTGCGCGCAGCATGGAAAAGTAGCGGGCAGCAGGTTCGGCAGCCGCTACTTTTCGGGTTGCACCGTTGTTCACACGTCGCAGTACAAGAGTTGCGCAGTTTTTTGTACTGCAGCGCTGCAAAAGTAGCGACGTGTGATCGTACCTTTAAATGTTACTGTTTAACATTTTTTTTGTCATCTTGCCTGCCCTTCCGCCACATTAGACCGGATAGCCGAGAATCTAGTGTAACATAATTATTACTGTGTTTACAACCCACCAGTGTACTGCACATTTTATGTTGTATGAACAAAATAATGTTTTATTATCACGTGGCTATGAAAGCTTCAGTAGTTATGTAAATACTGTTCGTTTATCTACTGTAATTTAAATGTTAATTCACTTGTGCAACTGCCTTTGCATGTTTTCTGAACGTCAGTATGTTCATTGACACTGTTTGTTCATTACCCGTTTAGTGTCTTCGTTAATTATCATATTATCACGCACGGAAAAATTATATCAGACTGACCGGGTTGCCTTGAGCTTGAGGTCCTACTGTGCACGAGAGTTTTTGAGAGTTGACTGTACGCACCTGATGCATAAGCTTGCCAACCGTCCCGTTTTTCCCGGGACAGCTCCGATTTCGACCATTGCGTCCGCGTCCCGAAATATTTTGCACACGGTGTCAAAATGTCCCGATTTCATAGCATATTAGACATTTACAGCTGATTTTCGTTCCTATCAGATTGTTGGATTTAGTGTGGATTAGAAGATATTTCCACACAGTCCCATACAGGCATGCTTCCAATATGTGACGAAAGGGAAAAATTGCTCTAGTACGAATGTTCATTTATACGACCACTTCCACGACAGATCCAGACATCAACGAGCACAACAACAAAGACTTGTAAAAATACTGCAGTTCCTCAAGTGTGATAAGATCTGATAGCTCTGGGGATAAATCACGTGAACGTCTCTGTATTTTCCGAGAAGAGTGGTTGAAATCTATTGTGTAGGTAGGTTAGGTTAATTCGGGTTAGTTCAGATTATGTTAGATTAGTTTATATTAGATTAGTAATTACATCAATAACATGGGTTCATAGTTTCCAACAAGTTAACATTAAAGCAGAGGTCTCCAAAAAGCGTATCGTCATTCGTGCTCTCGATACTGCCCGCCGTAAGGCTAGAGAAGGGGGAGAGACTCGTACCTCAACAGATGGAAGCGATCAGTGTGGGATCGCGACAACAGTCTGCTTATGTTTACAAATAATAACATCAAAAGAATAAGAAATATCATACGTTTGTATATTATTTGACATACTATGAAGCTGGAGTCCCGTCTATTGCTATTGACACAAGCCACTGCAAATTCAACTTCTTCTGTTCTATGGTGCCTTTAGTGCCTGGAAAAGATCTTCTCCAGTTGTATTTTGTAATTACATCTAGAAGACATTCAGACACAGTAAAATGTTCATTAACTCCTCGGATGAAAGTTGGCAAGCCTACTGATGCTTGACGGAGCTGTAAACAGACGTACTACTACACGTTGCGGACTAGAATATTAAGGGCTAAGCCTTCGGACTTTACTGATGGGTCAGGTAACACCGCCAAACTGTATCACTCAGCTTGGCTGTTTTTGCAACCGTTGCCGGACTCTACTCACAATTGAGGGGTTGACTGGAAGAAGGACGTAATTCGAATTACGGGGTTTATCCGTAAAATGGCTATATGCGTTCTTTGGCGGCGTTTCTACCAACCACCACAATATTATGCGTCTACTCCCACTAGATTGCAACAGAGAGGTGTTATTGAATTGTGTCTGTCTTCTATCTCACTACTGTGGTTCGAGGACCGGCGGTGGTACCTGTAAGGGTGTTCGCGTTGTCTGACGAATGTTCTGATCTATCCTATCTTTCGCCTAATGGCAGGGAATAGGGTAAACTGTATAGTGATTGACCACTTAAGCTAATGAATAATAAAACAATGAAATAGCGGAAAACAGTGGTAACTTATTGAGAGAATTTTAAAGACATTGGGTCAAGTGAAGATTCAGAAACAAATCAAAATCAATAAACAAAAGAAATAGTAATATGTTACAAGAGCGGTATGTTGACGTTGTCATGGTCGAGGAAAAGATTGAAAAAGCGAAACGTAGTTGAGCTTTTCTAATGTCTGATAACATGAAAACAAACATACCGCTCGTGTATCGTACATTATTTTGTGCGAAGATCGTTTATTACATGCCTGGAAGACGAATTTCTAATTAGTTGCAATGAAATCTCCATCTTGGTTTCTGTTTAATGACGGCAACTTCGGAAAACCAAAATATCTTTCTTCAACATTGTTGCTATAAAATGTTTTCTGTGTTTACTACACTCCAGCAGGCCGTGATATACGTCTGTCTTTTTTTCCCCCCCAGTCTATTAATGCGAACTTAAAACAAACGGTAAGGTTATGTAATGATTTATTTTTCATTTTAATATTTTAACAATATTATTTATATAACATATTGCAGTAATAACATCGGCATCTGGAATCTTGTTGATTCTTTCACGGCTTCCTTAATGTTACTTGTATCAGGAATGCAATAAGTTTCGTGGAGTAGTAGAATTTACTTAATTTTTGAAAATATTTAAAAACAATAATTAACATTGCAATTTAGGTAAAATTGCAGTGGTAAGTTTCCAACTTATAATTATTACTATGTTAAACGTCTCTAAAAATAATATGTTCAAAGCCTAAAGCAGTAAAATGAATGTCGCGCTTAAGCGGTAAGAAGAGGGAAATTGTTATGTGTGTTACGTTGGGAATACTGAATGTGGTATTTCACACTTACAGCGTATTGGTTCTGTGCGGAAAACAAGCAAATACGCACGATCTCGCACAAAAATAAAATGCTAATGCAAAGGTAAATTAAATAAACACAACAAGTCCACTTTTACAGTTATTGACCGTCTACTGCACAGTTATTGACCACACGCTTATTAGTGATTGACCGTCTACTGCACGGTTATTGACCACACACTTATTAGTGATTGACCTTATACTGCACAGTTATTGACCACACGCTTATTAGTGGTTGACCGTCTACTGCACGGTTATTGACCACACACTTATTAGTGATTGACCTTATACTGCACAGTTATTGACCACACGCTTATTAGTGATTGACCGTCTACTGCACGGTTATTGACCACACACTTATTAGTGATTGACCTTATACTGCACAGTTATTGACCACACGCTTATTAGTGGTTGACCGTCTACTGCGCGGTTATTGACCACACACTTATTAGTGATTGACCTTATACTGCACAGTTAATGACCACACGCTTATTAGTGATTGACCGTCTACTGCACGGTTATTGACCACACACTTATTAGTGATTGACCTTCTACTGCACGGTTATTAACCACTCGCCTATTAGTGATTGACAGTCTACTGCACGGTTATTGACCACACACTTATTAGTGATTGACCGTCTACTGCACAGTTATTGACCACACGCTTATTAGTGATTGACTGTCTACTGCACGGTTATTGACCACACACTTATTAGTGATTGACCTTATACTGCACAGTTATTGACCACACGCTTATTAGTGATTGACCGTCTACTGCACGGTTATTGACCACACACTTATTAGTGATTGACCTTCTACTGCACAGTTATTGACCACACGCTTATTAGTGATTGACTGTCTACTGCACGGTTATTGACCACACACTTATTAGTGATTGACCTTATACTGCACAGTTATTGACCACACGCTTATTAGTGATTGACTGTCTACTGCACGGTTATTGACCACACACTTATTAGTGATTGACCTTCTACTACAGTTATTGACCACACGTTATTAGTGATTGACCGTCTATACTGCACATTGACCACACGCTTATTAGTGATTGACCTTGACTTATTGACACATTAGTGATTGACCTTCTACTGCACAGTTATTGACCACTCGCTTATTAGTGATTGACTGTCTACTTTATTAGTGATTGACCGTCTACTGCACGGTTATTGACCACATTAGTGATTGACCGTCTATTAGTTATTGACCACACGCTTATTAGTGATTGACTGTCTACTGCACGGTTATTGACCACACACTTATTAGTGATTGACCTTATACTGCACAGTTATTGACCACACGCTTATTAGTGATTGACCGTCTACTTATTGACCACACACTTATTAGTGATTGACCGTTACTTGACCACACGCTTATTAGTGATTGACCTTCTACTGCACGGTTATTGACCACACACTTATTAGTGATTGACCTTATACTGCACGGTTATTGACTAGTGATTGACACTGCACAGTTATTGACCACACGCTTATTAGTGATTGACCTTCTACTGCACGGTTATTGACCACACACTTATTAGTGATTGACCGTCTACTGCACGGTTATTGACCACACACTTATTAGTGATTGACCGTCTACTGCACAGTTATTGACCACACGCTTATTAGTGATTGACTGTCTACTGCACGGTTATTGACCACACACTTATTAGTGATTGACCTTATACTGCACAGTTATTGACCACACGCTTATTAGTGATTGACCTACTGTTATTGACCACACACTTATTAGTGATTGACCTTATACTACTGCACGGTTATTGACCACACACTTATTAGTGATTGACCTCTACTGCACGGTTATTGACCACACATTAGTTATTACCACACGTGATTGACCTTATTAGTGATTGACCTTATACTGCACAGTTATTGACCGTCTACACGCTTATTAGTGATTGACACGCTTATTAGTGATTGACCTTCTACTGCACGGTTATTGACCACACGCTTATTAGTGATTGACCGTCTACTGCACAGTTATTGACCACACGCTTATTAGTGATTGACTGTCTACTGCACGGTTATTGATTGACCACTGCACACTTATTAGTGATTGACCGTCTACTGCACGGTTATTGACCACACACTTATTAGTGATTGACCGTCTACTGCACAGTTATTGACCACACGCTTATTAGTGATTGACCTTCTACTGCACGGTTATTGACCACACACTTATTAGTGATTGACCTTATACTGCACAGTTATTGACCACACGCTTTAGTGATTGACCGTGATTGACCACACGCTTATTAGTGATTGACTACTGCACGGTTATTGACCACACACTTATTAGTGATTGACCTTACTACTTATTGACCACACACTTATTAGTGATTGACCTTCTACAGTTATTGACCACACGCTTATTAGTGATTGACCGTCTACTGCACGGTTATTGACCACACACTTATTAGTGATTGACCTTATACTGCACAGTTATTGACCACACGCTTTAGTGATTGACCTTCTACTGCACAGTTATTGACCACACTCGCTTATTAGTGACCGTCTACTGCACGTTGACCGTCTACTGCACGGTTATTGACCACACACTTATTAGTGATTGACCTTATACTGCACAGTTAATGACCACACGCTTATTAGTGATTGACCGTCTACTGCACGGTTATTGACCACACACTTATTAGTGATTGACCTTCTACTGCACGGTTATTAACCACTCGCCTATTAGTGATTGACAGTCTACTGCACGGTTATTGACCACACACTTATTAGTAATTGACCTTCTACTGCACAGTTATTGACCACACGCTTATTAGTGATTGACCTTCTACTGCACGGTTATTGACCACACACTTATTAGTGATTGACCTTCTACTGCACAGTTATTGACCACACGCTTATTAGTGATTGACCTTCTACTGCACAGTTATTGACCACACGCTTATTAGTGATTGACCGTCTACTGCACGGTTATTGACCACACACTTATTAGTGATTGACCTTCTACTGCACGTTATTGACCACACGCTTATTAGTGATTGACATTCTACTGCACAGTTATTGACCACACACTTATTAGTGATTGACCTTCTACTGCACAGTTATTGACCACACGCTTATTAGTGATTGACCGTCTACTGCACGGTTATTGACCACACACTTATTAGTGATTGACCGTCTACTGCACAGTTATTGACCACACGCTTATTAGTGATTGACCTTCTACTGCACGGTTATTGACCACACGCTTATTAGTGATTGACCTTCTACTTTATTGACCACACGCTTATTAGTGATTGACAGTTGCACAGTTATTGACCACACGCTTATTAGTGATTGACCTTCTACTGCACGGTTATTGACCACACACTTATTAGTGATTGACCTTCTACTGCACGGTTATTGACCACACACTTATTAGTGATTGACCGTCTACTGCACGGTTATTGACCACACTTATTAGTGATTGACTTCTACTGCACAGTTATTGACCACACGCTTATTAGTGATTGACTGTCTACTGCACGGTTATTGACCACACACTTATTAGTGATTGACCTTATACTGTTATTGACACACGTTATTGACCACACTGCACTTATTGAGTGATTGACCGTCTACTGCACAGTTATTGACCACACGCTTATTAGTGATTGACCTCTACTGCACGGTTATTGACCACACGCTTATTAGTGATTGACCTTCTACTGCACGTTATTGACCACACGCTTATTAGTGATTGACCTTCTACTGCACGGTTATTGACCACACACTTTGATTGACCGTCTACTGCACGTTATTGACCACACGCTTATTAGTGATTGACCGTCTACTGCACGGTTATTGACCACACGCTTATTAGTGATTGACTGCACTTACTGACACACGTTATTGATTGACCTTCTACTGCACATTGACCACACGCTTATTAGTGATTGACCGTCTACTGCACGGTTATTGACCACACGCTTATTAGTGATTGACCTTCTACTGCACGGTTATTGACCACACGCTTATTAGTGATTGACCTTCTACTGCACGGTTATTGACCACACACTTATTAGTGATTGACCTTGACCCACACGCTTATTAGTCTACTGCACGGTTATTGACCACACGCTTATTAGTGATTGACTGTCTACTGCACGGTTATTGACCACACACTTATTAGTGATTGACCTTATACTGCACAGTTATTGACCACACGCTTATTAGTGATTGACTGTCTACTGCACGGTTATTGACCACACACTTATTAGTGATTGACCTTATACTGCACAGTTATTGACCACACGCTTATTAGTGATTGACCGTCTACTGCACGGTTATTGACCACACACTTATTAGTGATTGACCTTCTACTGCACAGTTATTGACCACACGCTTATTAGTGATTGACCTTCTACTGCACAGTTATTGACCACACACTTATTAGTGATTGACCGTCTACTGCACAGTTATTGAATACTCACTTATTAGTGATTAAACAACAGATTTTCACAGTTTTCACTTTTTTCTTGTCTGTTTCGTTTCTCTTGTTCTGATCTTTGTAAGAACTCTTCGCCACCGGCGTAGATCTGTCGGCTAAGGCGTTTGCTTGCAGACCCGGAGTTTCGTTCGGGCGCGGGTTCAATTCCCGCTTGGGCTAATTATCTGGTTGGGTTTTTTCCGAGGTTTTGCCCAACCATAAGGCAAATTTCAGGTAATCTATGACGAAACCTCGGCCTTATCTCGCCAAATACCATCTCGCGATCATCAATCCCATCGACGCTAAAAAAAATCTCGTAGTTCATACAGTGTCGTTAAATAACCAAGTTAAAAAAAATAAAAAATAATAAAAAAAGAACACTTCTCGCTGCCTTTTCTTTCATCTCTTATTCGCTTCCTTTCTTCTCTTGCCTCTTCTTCCATTTTTCTCTTTTTGTGCCTTATTAGAAGCAAGTGTGTTTCATTTCTCTGATGTTATTACAAACGGCTTCACCCAGCACTGGACGAGGACCAAAGAACACTTTTCCTTCAACGGGATATTTATTTCTGAACGCTAAGGTTGCTTTTAGGACACCAAACTTCTTGGCAGCTTCAATTAAACCAATTCTACTGCTGACAGGTTCTGTAGCGTTTCGTAACGCTTCCTCTGTATAATGCACTTTACCTGGGTTAGGCATTATAATATTGTATCAGTCCTGTAAATATCCCCGTCATTTAACCAATAACATAGGGATAGAATTGGAGCAAATTGGTCCATATTCTAACAAATAATTTATAAACGACCAATCACTGTAGTTTGCGGACTTTCACTTTATAGTGATTGACCACGGGGCATTTTTATGTCATATAAAAACTTTTACAGGGACATAATTTTATTTTTACTAACATTTGTGATATTAACCTGTATATACCTTTGAATCAACGGTTGCTAACCCCTTCCATGACTGGAGTTCGATGGTGTAATATACAAACAAATCACTTTACTAGGTATAGGAGGGAAGAAAATTAATTCATCTATTTACGTAAAGTAGGAAATATCAAACTTTTGAGTTTGATAATTTTCATTAGGTTTTTGTTTAATCAAAATACAGTACAGTATTAACAATGAGTGTTTTTACTCACGAACTGAGCTATCCATACGGACATATTCATTATGCAGTGTATATTATACTGTCTATAGCACATTAGCGTACACTATAGAGAATGAAGTTAAATTGAAAAATAATAATATGGATATTTAAACACATTTCTCAAAATGATGGCGGTTCATTTCGATTAATGTATGTAATTCCAATTACCAGTTTCGTCCTTCGTACTAGTAGGCCTAACTCATGTTGAAATAATTCTGTACCTACTTTGTAAAAGAGTACCTTACGTACTGTTAATTCAATCTTCACTTCTGCTTTATCCGAAAAGATAAAATTACTCAGAGATGCTATCTACTGTCCGTCCAAGTGATTATGTCGCAGGATCGTAGAAAGGAGGGAAATCACGTGACAGTGAATTACTCAACGAGGCCTGTTATTTAAGTTATTTTAAACAGTTGTATGGGTATAATATTACTTATATGTCCAATTCCTAACAGAAATTAATGTTCTCAGAAAAGAGCTAAGACAGCCCAGCCACTAGCCTTTACCGAGAGGCGAATAGAAGCTGGTGGGGAAAACCGGAATGCGACGTAGGCAAATGGACGACAGTACCTTTGCGAAAATGATGCAATATTGAAAGCTATTTCGTCATTGGAAAACGCGAACATATTATTGGAACGTACTGTGACGGTAAGGCTACTATGACTTGGATCTGTGTGGAAGACGGTTGAACTTCATTCGTAGAAGGGGTGGGAGTGAAGTACATTCAAAAACTCAGGTACAATAAAAATTGAAGTAAAAATAAAATGATGTCCCTGTACAAAATAATATTCTGTAGACGGAAACCTTATACCTTTTCTCACGCTATGAGTGTAAAAACGAGCACCAGAATTTATTTATTCTTTGCAGAATAAATAAATTGTTGTGTGCATTATTCTTAGCAATTATTCTAGTTACTTACACTTGTTTACGTTGAGCTGCATTTCCAATCGATTTCAGTCCTCTCAGTGGGATGAACAGCGACAAATAACCACAAATAAGTGTTGTTACTAGAGATATATGCAGCAAAAAGTGAAATCAAGATCGTGGTTTATTCACAATATGTTTGAAAAAAGGAAGCGGTCAGTCACCATATACTGGTCAATAACTACCTAGTTTACCCTATAACATTTCTGATGTTGAAAGTATCAGCAAAAATGAATTACATACGGAAAGATAGAAAACGGAAACGGTTTAACAAACTGTGAAACAATAATCTAACAAGCCACGACGAAAGCAAAGCTTACACAAGTAGGTCAGGAAGAATAGTGAAAGAAATACAGTATTACTATTTATTTTTGTCAATGGAGAATGAATATAAGGTACTAATAATATAGACGTATGAAGTGCTATAAAATGTTAGATCCAGGCTAGCAGTCAGTCATTTAGGAACGACCGTATTTCTGACAAGTTAGCAGCAAAACATTTAAGCCAGTTGCTACCGGAAGAAATATGAGATGTTTACAGAGGAACAAGCCATTTTCCATTGAGGATTTTGGGAAACTGGAATCAAAAACCAACAGAATACATTTCTTATGGAATATTTGGAGAGGAGGACCATTAAGCAACGTCAAATGACTGTAAAACAACAGCACCGAGAATGTTGTTGGGTATACAGAATCACGACTGAGAATAATTTTTATGCAAGTTCTTTATTCTGTCATTATTTAAAATATCTAAGGAATGAGTGATAACTGTACAAAATATAGTGAAACTTGATGTTACTGTAATGACAGATATGAAAGCTAAACACTTCAATAGGCCTCACAAGATTCTAGATGTTGTTTACGTTAATAATAATAATAATAATAATAATAATAATGTTTTATTTTCGCTGGCAGAGTTAAGGCCATAAGGCCTTCTCTTCCACTCAACCAGCCTTAATCAATACAATACATAAATTTAAATTACAAATATTTTCACTACACTTAAAAGGTTCTCCAGCAATAATCTTCACTACACATTTATTTAAATTTAGATAAATCTATAAGGTAAAGTAGTAACTTAATTTATGAGCTAATTTAATTCAATCAATTATAATTAATTTAATATTTGAGATAGCTAGTAAAATGATGAAAATTAATTTAATATAAGCTTACTAGGACTATGTTACAGGGACAATATATATATTTCTATTTCTATAATGAGAATATTAATGTAATTGTCATTAGAGGTTTTGTAAATCTATTTAGAGAAATTAAAGATAATAATAATAAGAATGGACAGATGTTAGTTTCATTATAAGTAACAAATATTAATCAGCAATTCATCTGTTAAGTAAGAATTTATGTAATTTTGACCTAAATAAAGCTATTGTCCAACAACCCCTTATATCACTCGGAAGCGAGTTCCAATTTCTAGCAACTGAAACTGTATAGGATGAAGAATATAAAGATGTCTTGTGGTAGGGTATAATGAGTAAATTGTTATAATGAGATCTTGTACTTAGCTGATGATATGCGGATAAATTTTGAAAACGAGAAGCCAAATATATTGGGGTAGCGGTGCGCAGAATTTGAAACAAGAGAACAAGGGAATGCAGAGCTCGTCGATCGCTTAGCCTTAGCCAAGACAGAGTTTGGAAAGACGGGGAAACATGATCATACTTACGAATATTACAAATATAACGGACGCACGCATTATGCACACGTTGTAGCCTGTTGCTCAAATTTGCATTTAGGTTACTTAATATAATATCGCAGTAGTCAAAGTGTGGCATCACGAGTGTTTGTACAAGGATTAATTTTACGTTAGGTTATTAGATGACTTAAAGTGGTATAATATTTACAAGCCTATATTCTAGGTACTTTTAGTTAAAATGATAATGTGAAATAAGTGGGATTAATTATGTTTAATGTTGTGATAACTATTTAGTAAATGAACATATATACAGGGTTAGTTAAAAGTCCCGCACCACCTAAATAACTTTTGAAACATACGGTTCAGTGACATGAAACTTGGTATGTGAGGATAACCATATACTAAGAACTCAGTACTGGTATTACCGAGTTTTTTCTAGTTCCGGAAGTAACTCCAACTCTCTTATTTTAAATGGAACACCCAACATATTTTTCTATTTTTGAATAGTGCTCATTAAGAGCTGTTCAAAAAGTACCCACACTCGATACTTCTGTACAAATTCAGTGTTGCTAAGTCAAGAAAACAGAAATGTGTATCGAATATTAAAATAATAAAATACTCCTTCCTTAACAAAAACAAAACAAAGCTAGTCCACCTTCTAAATTATGTGTTCAAATTGGTAGCCCTCAGCTGCTTTACAATGTGTCACTCGATCATAGAAACCGTTTAAGGAATGATTTAACCAGGCTTTAGGAATATCTTGCACTACTTCCATTCTTATTTAGCAACGCTGAATTTGTACAGAAGTATCAAGTGTGGGTACTTTTTGAAAAGCTCATAATGAGCTTTATTCAAAAATAAAAATATATATTGGGTGTTCGATTTAAAATAAGGGAGTTGGAGTTACTTCCGGTTAAACCGGAAGTAGAAAAAACTCGGTAATACCATTATTGAGTTCTTAGCATATGGTTAGCCTCACATACCAAGTTTCATATCACTGAACCGTATACTTCAAAAGTTATTTAGGTAGTGCATTTATTATTTAAATATTCGATACACTTTTCTGTTTTCTTGACTTAGCAACACTGAATTTGTACAGAAGTATCAAGAGTGGATAATTTTTGAAAAGCTCTTAATGAGCTTTATTCAAAAATAAAAAAATATATATTGGGTGTTCCATTTAAAATAAGAGAGTTGGAGTTACTTCCAGTTAAACCGGAAGTAGAAAAAACTCAGTAATACCATTATTGAGTTCTTAGCATATGGTTAACCTCACATACCAAGTTTCATATCACTGAACCGTATGCTTCAAAAGTTATTTAGGTAGTGCATTTATTATTTAAATATTCGATACACTTTTCTGTTTTCTTGACTTAGCATCACTGAATTTGTACAGAAGTATCAAGAGTGGGTAATTTTTTAAAAGCTCTTAATGAGCTTTATTCAAAAATAAAAAATATATATTGGGTGTTCCATTTAAAATAAGAGAGTTGGAGTTACTTCCAGTTAAACCGGAAGTAGAAAAAACTCGGTAATACCATTATTGAGTTCTTAGTATATGGTTATCCCCACATACCAAGTTTCATGTCACTGAACCACATGCTTCAAAAGTTATTTAGGTGGTGCGGGACTTTTAACTAACCCTGTATATTTGTAGAACATGCATTGTAATTGTCTTCATTATTGTAGTATAGACCTAAATCTAGCCTTTCCTATAGAAATATAGAAAAGTTAACAATATTGCAGTATTTTCAACCCTCTTCTATGGAAGAAGGGCGTAATTAAAAAATTGAAAGCTTCGTTCTCGTACAATATTTGAACATTAACCATGGAACTCATTGTAATCACTAAGAAGCGGATTCCTATCCAATTAAATATTCTTTTTGCGTGTGATAAAACACAATTAACAAAGTTAAAAATTCCGAACATGAAATTTCAGGTTTAAAACCCGAATTTTATTTCACATAAAAACACATATTTTCACAAAAAATTATGTAAATACATATTTTCAGGAAATCTATTATAAACACATAAATATTGGAGTTTTTTTACTTAAATAATTGTTTTACAAGAACTTTGTAATATTTTAAAACTAAATCAATTATATCACTCAGAAGTACATCATCTTTTTTAAGAATTCTTGGTTGCTTCGTGTTTCTAAGCGCCATGTGGTGTATCCGTGATCCATTTTCGTAATAGTATCGCCTCAAGTTCTGAGAACTACGAGGCATCATATCAGTGTTATTATTAGAGAATAAATTAACATGGACAAGGAGAAGAGATCTTGTAACACATAATTAGGAATGTTTATTGTTGCTGAAGATGATTTCATTCCACGCTTTGTTTGTGAAACACAACAGATAAGACCTCGGGTATGAACATTATTTAATTTAAACAAATCTCTCGCCTCTCGCTCATGTCTAGCAAGTAAGACAATATATCTTGTTGTGACTCCCTGTTATCGGGCTTCGTCAATTGATATCCTTCAAGATACACTGAAAGATGGTAAAAAAAAAAACTATTTGGCTTTCCTATTAGTAAATTTAAGCTTTTTGTGTGACACCATAAAAAACTCGAAACATCCAAAAATCTGTTGTCTGAAACAGGTAGGTGCGTGGCGTGGAAATTAAAGTAGACTCGCTACCAGGTTCAGAAGCACAATTACTAAGGGACTAATCCCAGAATGTGTTTTAGAATAAAAACAGTGGATATAAAAAAAGGTGTAAAGTTGCTCAAGTATTGGAGGATGTGCCTGTAGGTGAAATTGACGGTGTTTGTGTTTGTGACCTTTCTCTCTTTAAATATGCACGTCTGACGTCTTGTGATGTGGAAAGATCGTTTTCACAGTATAAGTCGTTGTTCAGAGATAATCGGCATGCATTTGTGATGGAGAATTTGGAGATGACCTTTGTTGTTCACTGCAATTCTCGGCCAACCACTAGCACTCAAGTGTGGTAGGTGAGTACTTAGTAACATTTTTTTTCAAGCTAAGTAAGGTATTTTTGTCAAATTAAAAAAATATATATATATATATATTTTTTTATTTTTAGAAAATATTTTCGAACTACTTAGCACATAAATAAATATATTAAAAATGTTTAGCACATAAAAATCCGCATCCCTAGTAATCACAAGAGAACATATTACCCTACAATATATATGAATAGTGTCATATTCCAGCAAGAGATGCAGGGTACAGATAGTTTTTGTTGATTATCTCAAAACTATGTTTTCTAACGATGTAAGAGTAATGGAACGGAGAAAAATTCTCTCCGGCGCCGGGATTTGAACCCGGGTTTTCAGCTCTACGTGCTGATGCTTTATCCACTAAGCCCCACCGGATACCACCCCGGCATCGGACAGAATCGTCTCAGATTAAGCTCCAACTCTTGGGTTCCCTCTAGTGGCCGCCCTCTGCACTACGTCATAGATGTATATGAACGTAGGACCGAAGTCCACACATGTGCTGAGGTGCACTCGTTATGAGTGACTAGTTGGCCGGGATCCGACGGAATAAGCGCCGTCTTAAATCACGAAGTGATTTACGCTTATCATATATATTATTTTAATGTACCGAAGTACATATGATATTTCCATGCAGATATTCTGCGTCATCATACGATGAAAGAGTAATGGAACGGAGAAAAATTCTCTCCGGCGCCGGGATTTGAACCCGGATTTTCAGCTCTACGTGCTGATGCTTTATCCACTAAGCCACACTGGATACCACCCCGGCGTCGGACAGAATCTGATGCTTTATCCACTAAGCCACACCGGATACCACCCCGGCGTCGGACAGAATCTGATGCTTTATCCACTAAGCCACACCGGATACCACCCCGGCGTCGGACAGAATCGTCTGTCCGACGCCGGGGTGGTATCCGGTGTGGCTTAGTGGATAAGGCATCAGCACGTAGAGCTGAAAACCCGGGTTCAAATCCCGGCGCCGGAGAGAATTTTTCTCCGTTCCATTACTCTCTCATCGTATGATGACGCGGAATATCTGCATGGAAATATCATATGTACTTCGGTACATTAAAATAATATATATGTTTTCTGAGTTACGGCCTTCTTACAGCTAACCCCTCAATTTTATTTTTCACTATATCTAAGTAATTTATAGATTAAAATATAATGCAATTAATCTTTAAACTTACACGATATTAGCAGTAGAAGTCCCCTAGTAGGCCTACACTTCACCATTTTGCCCGTACTACCATAAGCTAGAAGCTGAAAAACAGAAATATATAGGTAATGTATTTCATTTATGCAACTCATTTCTGAAAACATTTACATATATTTACTCGAGGCAGGCTCATAAAACAAAAGGATTACGTGCATTACTTGTTAAGTTGAGTGAAATGTCCAGTTTTACTACAGGCCATTGCACATCAAGGTGCTAATTTTTGTAGAAGTGAGACTTTCCCTGCCTTGGACTCTGACTTTTGTGATTATGACTGTAGATAGTGATGCTATTTGTGTGGGTTGGTCTTTCTGTGACTTTGGGCCTTATTATTGTAGCCTTTAAGCTGCACAGTGATATGGTTATGAGTTGGCGGTGAATATGTTAACTATTATTATTATTATTATTGTTATTATTATTATTATTATTATTATTATTATTATTATTATTATTATTATTATTATTATTATTATTTATAAGGAGCGTATTTTCTCCCGGAATGCTACAAAATTCAGTATTATTGGGAGTTTTTAAGTAGACGACGCGCGTGTATCTGGCAAGCGACGTACTTGACTGACGGCTCACACGACACTTCTTTCGTAAATTGGGGCAGAACAAAACATGGACCACGTTAATAAGTACACTAATATTTATAATTTAAATCATTTAAGTCCACACCTGTGGAGTAAGGGTCAGTGCGTCTGGCCGCGAAACCAGGTGGCCCGGGTTCGAATCCCGGTCGGGGAAAGTTACCTGATTGAGATTTTTCCGGAGTTTTCCCTCAACCCAATACGAGCAAATGCTGGGTAACTTTCGGTGCTGGACCCCGGACTCATTTCATCAGCATTATCACCTTTATTTCATTCAGACGCTAAATAACCTAGATGTTGATACAGCGTCGTAAAATAACCCAATAAAATAAGTAAATAAATTAAATCATTTCCGCTATGCACACTAAAGGACATTATTTTTACTATTTACACTACAATAAAGAATGTATCATTAATTGCATTATTATGCTTATGCACAGTGTTGTGTATTATAATGCAAGTCACTTTATTTCATAACTAGCCGTACCCGTGCGCTCCGCTGCACCCGTTAGGAATAAATATAAAGTAATTACATAATTAAAATAGGACGTTTGATCCAGGGAATATTCGTGTTTGTTAGAAGGATAAATCGTTTAATATGTTACTTAATTTAAATTGCATCCAAATAATTAAAATGCGATCATTTTGGTCCAGAGACACTCATTTGGTGCAATGACAATTCCTTTAACCTGTTTCTTAATTTTTATTACATGCAACCATAGTTTATTTTTAATGTGTATATTTTATTTTACTTGTTATAGGTTTCCATTGAATTATGGTAATAACATAATTTTAACCCTTGTTTTCTACGTATTCAGTAAATGGCGCTTGGCCCACTATGGTTCTGAACCCTTCAAATAACTTAAATTATATTATATAATATTGCATATTATATTATATTATATTATATTATATTATATTATATTATATTATATTATATTATATCAGAAGTTATTGTAATAACATTATAGCATTATGTCCATCTAGAGAAACTGCACTTTCCAATGGTGAAATAATAATTAATTATACAAATCGGTTAATTTAGCTTCCGATATTACTTCATACAAACACAGAAACATTCTCTGAAGGCTATCTTTCATAGCTTTCGATTGTTGCTGTCCAAGGCCCCTTATAGACGAAGTCATTTGTTTTTTATTTCATCACACCGCCTTAGATGGCAGTTATTTTAATTTTAAAACTCATTTATCTCATTAAATATCTGTCCTATCAAACTTTTTCAAGGAATAAAACTTATCGCAAATGTTTTTTTAAAGAAACTTTTGTTATGTAACATTTTTCACAAAAATCAATAATAAGCGAGATATTTCTATTTATTTAATTCAGGCCCCCTTATAAAACCCCTTTTAAATAATGTATTTTGAATGCCATATAGCCTAAAATCTAAGTTACAACGAACTTAATTTATATTCCAGTTTTGATCGAAATCCGTTCAGCCATTATCGCGTGAAAAGGTAACAAACATACAGACAGACATACAAACAAAAATGTCAAAAAGGCGATTTTCGGTTTCAGGGTGGTTAATTATGTATGTTAGGACTAATTATTTTTCGAAAATCGAAAATTACCAGAAAAATTTCGGCTAAAGATTTATTATTATTATAGATACTATAGCCTACTTATTATGTAAATTGTGTATAATAGAGTAATTGTCTGACCAATGTAGGCCTTAATTCTTTATGATAGTGTAATAGTGAAACTAGCGTATTTTAGTGTACATAGTGTAAAGGGCTGTCAGACATTGACTACTTTCAAAAGCCGATTGTCAGAAAGATTGCTTTCAATCTCTAGAATATGATTTTTTCAAATATTAGTTTTGTAGATATTTATTTTTAATATATCAAATTTCCTTCATTATGTTAATCATTCCCTCGATCCAAATTGTCTTATTTAACACTAAATTGTAATTATTTAACTCTTACAATTACATTTATCTAAACACATCTACATTTTGCTCTTAGTATTATTATCATTGTTATTGAACTGTATCTAGAAGAAAGAGTAATGGAACGGAGAAAAATTCTCTCCGGCGCCGGGATTTGAACCCGGGTTTTCAGCTCTACGTGCTGATGCTTTTATCCACTAAGCCACACCGGATACAACTCCGACGCCGGTCAGAATCGTCTCAGATTAAGCTCCAACTCTTGGGTTCCCTCTAGTGGCCGCCCTCTGCACCACGTCATAGATGTCTATGAACGCAGGACCGAAGTCCACGCATGTGCTGAGGTGCACTCGTTATGAGTGACTAGTTGGCCGGGATCCGACGGAATAAGCGCCGTCTTAAATCACGAAGTGATTTACGCATATCATATATATTATTTTAATGTACCGAAGTACATATGATATTTCCATGCAGATATTCTGCGTCATGATACGATGAAAGAGTAATGGAACGGAGAGAAATTCTCTCCGGCGCCGGGATTTGAACCCGGGTTTTCAGCTCTACGTGCTGATGCTTTTATCCACTAAGCCACACCGGATACAACTCCGACGCCGGTTAAAATCGTCTCAGATTAAGCTCTAACTCTTGGGTTCCCTCTAGTGGCCGCCCTCTGCACTACGTCATAGATGTCTATGAACGCAGGACCGAAGTCCACGCATGTGCTGAGGTGCACATGATATGATATGATATATGATATGATATGATATGATATGATATGATATGATATGATATGATATGATATGATATGATATGATATGATACGATATGATATGCTGAGGTGCACTGAGGTACATTAAAAAAATATATATGTATCTAGAAGGCTTGGGTTCGACGCACAGTGAACTTGAGTGAGTGAGCGAGCTAGAAGAACTAGCCAAGGCGAACGAACTCTGAACTTAGAACTGACAGTTTTGTTCTGTACATAGTGCTTTGTGAACATTAATTGAAATTAGGAGTAAATTGTTGTTCTTCTCAATAATACACGTGAATTGTCATTGTCGCTGGGTGGAGTGCAATAACGACTACTGTGTTGAGTGGAATACACTTTGTTGACGGGTGTGTGGTTAAAGGTAGGAATAAAAGTCACATTGTTGTAGGGTGGATTAAAGAGAATAAACGTTACAATATAAATAACAGCAATGCAGAAAACAAGGGAATAATAATTATGATGATGCTGATAATAATAATAATAATAATAATAATAATAATAATAATAATAATAATATACGTAAAACTTCTGTATAAAACAGGGCCGGGCAAGAGAGCGGCTCCATATATCCGGCCAGAGCTGCTCTCGTTCCGCAAGGCACTTCAATTCCAAGCCGGAGCAGAACGCTCACGCAGTGGCGGACTCGCATTACAGCTACCTTCCCTGCATTAATGTAACAAGAGCCACGGTTGTTCTAGTCATTCAGTCTGTCAGTACATAATAGTTTATAAGGATATTACATCAATCCATTGTACAGTACAGGATTTATAACACTCTTATTAATTTAATGGAATAAACTTCGCTCTATGCACACACACAAATCATTAGGCTTATTTATATAACCTATACGCACATACTGCAATCTCCTCACCACGGTTCTACGAGACAGGCGCATGGCTTCCACTTCCCCTACTTGCTGTGGACAGAGTTCATCTGCCAATATAATTAAACATCGCTTGCTGAATTCATCTTCGTTGAATGTTTTCAATTCCCTTGCAATTTCGTGGCAAATTTTGTAGCTAATTCTCATAGCCGATTCACTAAGTGCATTATTATCATCCTGTTAATACATAATATAATATAATATAATATAATATAATATAATATAATATAATATAATATAATATAATATAATATAATATACGATACGATATAATATGATATAATATAATATAACATGAGATATAATATGATATGATATGATATGATATGATATGATATGATATGATATGATATGATATGATATGATATATGATAAACTGTAACATACTATACTGTGATATAAAATAATACTTGTATAATTTAAAATTATATATTACTAAATGTATAATAACTTATAATGCAATATAAATATAAAATAGATACTCTGATATAAAATACCTGAGAAACATTTTCTTTAAGTTTTATTAATTTATGGCAGCCGTAGCGAAAAGGCCATGGTGCGCCGAGCCACTGTGTAAGCTGCAACGTGCAAAGCACCTATGGAGGGAGGCGGACAACCGAAGGGGAAGTTAATGTTTAGTACGTGTAACGAAGAAAGAAATGAACAAGAAAACATAGGACACATTATCACAACCTAAAATTAACTGTTTTCAGAATGTCTCTGCGACAAAGTTTCAAAATCAGGAATTATGTCACTTACTGCCAGTCGTAGTTGATCACGAAGGTATTTGTCTGTCAGTCATGATCTAAATTAGATTTTTACTATTTTCATTGTTGAAAATAATTTTTCACAAACGTAAGTTACAGCGAACATGGCTTCAAGAGAGCAAGCGAAAGAACGAACCTTCAAATATTTATTTTTTTCCAAAGATTTGAAAAGTTCAATATCTGTCAAGTCCTTACATCTAGCTTTCATTTAACGTCACATTGTAAATCTGTGAGTTTAAATTGAAAATCTAACCGCATTATTCGTACATCTGCTGTAAAAGAATCGACGTACAGAGATGATAATGATAATAATAATAATAATAATAATAATAATAATAATAATAATAATAATAATAATAACACTTAACCTTTTAATGCTTCATCAGTAACATGTAGTAACTTATAATGCCGTTTTATGTTATACAACCGTTTTCCTAGTAATATTTGTGAACAAATCATACATTTAATATTTTTATCATATTGTAAGCAAAAGAATACAGCCTCCCATCCTACTTGAAACTTTCGTTTTTTATAGAGGTACATGGTTTCGAGAGAGATATTGCGACGATACGCCACTCGCAGGTCCGAGACAAATACAAATAGAACGGAGTTTGACTCCAGTGAGTAAGAGGGTGGGGGTTGTAGGTAGGAAGCGAGAGAAAAGCACTGCGAGCCACAATGTGCTCGTGAGTCGCATTTTCGCAGCGGCTGATTTATGGCGTTCATTACCAACATATTTGTCATATTCAGTAGCATGTTGTAAAGAATAATGCCGTTGGATATTGAACTTCTTAATCAGTTAGGTTATATTAAAAAAAATACTGCATTACTAATGTCATTTCGGAATATTCTGTGATATAGTACTTATCATCATCATTATCATGTTCATCAGCCGCTTTAATGTATGAGCGGAAGATCCTTCTTCAAAGTTCGCCATCATATTGCAGAGTCACCACTGCACCGACACTGAATGACGTACAGTATGCATACGTCACCACGCTCGCAAGGACCGCTCTTTAAAGCACACAGCGCTCATTTCTCAGAATCACGTAATGTACCCAGCCCTGGTATAAATGTAACTCACCTCCAGTATCCGACACGTTGTGCCAATTCTTCCGCGGCAGTTTGTCACTGACTTATTTCAGTGTCTAAGGTTAACATTTTGTTAAAGAAATGCTATCGAAATGCACACTCACGTAGGTTGGGTTTCAAAGGTAATCGCTATGCAAATATATTGTTTGACTTCCCATTGCGTATAAAATACACAAGCAGTTGTAACATCAGAATATATAATTAGTTTCCTGGTATTGCTTTTGAACATGATTATTCTGTTGAAGTTTTCATGTTATATCCAGAAAATTATACTTAATTTGAATATTATCTAATAGAAAAGTAGATAGCAGGAACTGAAATATATAGAGTACGAAAAAAATACGTACGAAGAAAATTTCAGAGTAGGAAGAGGGCACAAAACTATTTTAAGAGTAGAAGCAAAAGGTCTCATACTCTTCAGTATGGAGCTGTATGTATTGGTATGTTAATAATAGTAATAATAATAATAATAATAATAATAATAATAATAATAATACTTACTTACTGGCTTTTAAGGAACCCGAAGGTTCATTGCCGCCCTCACATAAGCCCGCCATAGGTCCCTATCCTGAGCAACAACAATCCAGTCTCTATCATCATATCCCACCTCCCTCAAATCCATTTTAATATTATCCTCCCATCTACGTCTCGGCCTCCCTAAAGGTCTTTTTCCCTCCGGTCTCCTAACTAACACTCTATATGCATTTCTGGATTCGCCCATACGTGCTACATACCCTGCCCATCGCAAATGTCTGCATTTAATGTTCCTAATTATGTCAGGTGAAGAATACAATGTGTGCAGTTCTGCGTTGTGTAACTTTCTCCATTCTCCTGTAACTTCATCCCTCTTAGCCCCAAATATTTTCCTAAGCACCTTAGTCTCAAACATCCTTAACCTATATTCCTCTCTCAGAGCGAGAGTCCAAGTTTAACAACCATAAAGAACAACCGGCAATATATTAACTGTTTTATAAATACTAACTTTCAGATTTTTTGACAGCAGACTGGATGATAAAAGCTTCTCAACCGAATAATAACAGACATTTCCCATGTTTATTCTGTGTTTAATTTTCTCCCGAGTATCATTTATATTTGTTACTGTTGCTCCCAGGGATTTGAATTTTTCCACCTCTTCAAAGGATAAGTTTCCAATTTTTATATTTCCATTTCGTACAATATTCTCGTCACGAGACATAATAATATACTTTGTATTTTCGGGATGTACTCTCCTTACTTGCTTCAAGTAAAATTCCCGTCTTTTCCCTAATCGTTTGTGGATTTTCTCCTAACATATTCACGTCATCCTCATAGACAAGCAGCTGATGTAACCCTTTCAATTCCAAACCCTCTCTGTTATCCTGGACTTGCCTAATGGCATATTCTAGAGCAAAGTTAAAAAGTAAAGGTGATAGTGCATATCCTTCTTTAGCCTACAGTGAATTGGAAATGCATCTGACAGAAACTGACCTATACGGACTCTGCTGTACGTTTCACTGAGACACATTTTAGTTAATCTAACTAGTTTCTTGGGAATACCAAATTCAATAAGAATATCATATAAAACTTCAATAATAATAATAATAATAATAATAATAATAATAATAATAATAATAATAATAATAATAATAATAATAATAATAGTAATAATAATAATAGCCTAATAATAATAATAATAATAATAATAATAATAAAAATAATAATAATAGCCTAATAATAATAACTGAAGAAGTCTGATTAACGTAATATGTTATTGGTCAGCAATGTGATGGTTTTATCGGGTCACTTCTGAGGTTCAAACCTGTCTTCGGACAGTTGATGGACAACAAATGAAAGTTTTATCTATTATAATTTCGATCTTCGTTCACTTGTTTCAAAGAAATATTTAATGTCGAAACAACAGTAGAAAATGTTTATCTCTACTTTTAAAGGGGAGGGGGTATCTGACCCAACCCTTAAAAACACCACTGCCCTAAATTTAATAAAATTCTTGATTAACTGCTAATCGATTTTTTATAAAGTGTAGATTTAAATCGCCATGTATTGTGGGTCCCTATCACCACGGCATGGCGCGTCCTCAGGTTGCAGATAGAGGAGACGGCCTCCAGATATGGAGGGTAGCTGTGAATATATTGAATAAGCAGTCGTGGACAGCCGATAAGGGGTGGTCCTCCAACTTGGGGGTTGGGCGAAGGGCTAACAACCCATCACCGTAAAAGCAGCTAATTACGAAACAGTGCAATAAATCCCGAAAAGACAAAGTATATGATTATGTCTCGTGACCAGAATATTGTATGAAATGGAAAATATAAAAATTGGAGATTTATTCTTCGAAGAGATGGAAAAATTCAAATATCTTGGAGCAACAGTAACAAATATAAATGACACTGGGGAGGAAATTAAACGCAGAATAAATATGGGAAATGCCTGTTATTATTCGGTTGAGAAGCTTTTGTCATCTAGTCTGCTCTCAAAAATTCTGAAAGTTGGAATTTATAAAACAGTTATAATACCGGTTGTTCTGTATGGTTGTGAAACTTCGACTCTCACTTTGAGAGAGGAACAGAGATTAAGGGTGTTTGAGAATAAGTTCTTAGGAAAATATTTGGGGCTAAGAGGGATAAAGTTACAGGAGAATGGAGAAAGTTACACAACACAGAACTGCACGCATTGTATTCTTCACCTGACATAATTAGGAACATTAAATCCAGACGTTTGAGATGGACAAGGCATGTAGTACGTATGAACGAATCCAGAAATCCATATAGAACGTTAGTTGGTTAGGCCGGAGGGAAAAAGACCTTTGAGGAGGCCGAGACATAGATGGTAGGTTTTATTATTATGGATTTGAGGGAGGTGGGATATTATGATAGAGACTGAATTAACCTTGCACAGGATAGGGACCGATGGCGGGTTTATTTGAGGACGGCAATGAACCTCCGTGTTCCTTAAAAGCCATTTGTGGGTAAGTCGATTTAAATCGAGTGACGTATAGAGAAGTACAACCACTATCGAGCATGGTCCGTCGATAGGCTGTTAGACAGTGACATCTAGAAACCTTGATTAGGAAATACTTTTTCTGCCCTCTTTTGGCGAATCTTTAAACTGAAAGGTGAACGATGTGAAACGAGACTGAAAAATGCTGTATTATGCTGCCATCTATGGTGTTTCTCTTCAAACGTTGGTGCACACGCGAAATATAATAGGTCATCGTGTACTTTCAACTCAACAAGTCTCGCTTAAATTTTCAATTATTTCCAAAGCAGCATATAAAATGTGTAAGGTCGAAGAAATACTGCATTGTCATATCATAAATGGAAGTCAAAACTACAAGCTTGATCTTCTCATTACAAGAATTGAAGGCAATATATCCTGGAACCTTTTCCGGAAAATTCGAGATGCTCACATTAACATTCATAGTTAAATAAAATGGAGTAATAAAATAAAAGCATTGGGCTGCTTCACGTGGTCCCTAGATGGTCTGACACGAGAAGAAGAAAAAGAAAAAAGCGTAATGGCTTCAAAACTGGAACTTAAAGGTAAATACTTGAAATATCTCAACCGTAATTTTCACCAGAGGACGCCCTAAAATAATAGTTTGAATTAAAACTTTTGTATGTCTTTATTCCCAGAAAAAATTAAACAAAATATATATTTAGAGATCATATTAGACCATATACTTACTTTTAATTCAAATCCAAGCCACCGGTGTAGCTAGTCGTCTAAGACGCTTGCCTGTCGATCGCGGGTTCGATTCCAGCTTTGACTAATTACTTGGTTAAGTTTTTTCCGAGGTTTTCTCAACAGTAAGGCGAATTTCAGGTAAATATGGTGAATACTCGGCCTCTTCTAACCAAATACAATCTCGCTATCACCAATTCCATCGACGTAAATAACCTAGTAGTTGATACAGTGTCGTTAAATAATAAGCTAAATAAAATTAATTCACATTTAACGAAAATGTCGTAGCATTCAAACTTTTATATCCTATTTTCAGATCACCATAATTGAGTTTACGGTAAAAAAAACTATCACATGATGTTAATGCGATTGAGGATGTATAGGGTATTAAAAATATTTAATATTTTGAGAGGTGATAGTAGGCCCTAATCATCACAACAAGAAAAAATATTTCTCGAAATATGAGTATTTGTTTATCAATATCATTTTCATTTCAATGTTCTGAAAGGTTATCATATTCTTCAATACAAAGAAAAAAGTATAATGAATATAGGTCCGAAAAGTAAATGCTTTACAAAACAAGGGTTTTGGAATTGGTACTGTAAGAACAGCATATCTTCTACAGGGACATCATTTTATTTTTACTTGCATTTTTATTGTACCTGCATTTCTGAATGTACTTCACTCTCACCCCTTCACTAATGTCCTTGCTCCCGTCAGACACACAAACTTACGGCCGCTGTTGCATTCGAAGTCTTCAAGCAGTGAAGTAAACACTGCAGTGTATTGTGTGTTTCAGAAATATGGTTGCGTTTTCTATAGAAGAAAGAACTTATATTAATAATATCGTACTAAAAATTATATTGAAGAAACGATAAATTAAATTTCAGAGAATATGCTTCACAATGTTTTTAATAATATGCGTAAAGAATTGAAGCCTGCATTGTAATGAACGGCAACCATTTTCAGCAACTTGTTTAAAAATTCAGATTAGCTTATTTTTAATTGAGGTGGCTAGAAGCAAAGGAATGCTAGTGACATTTGTAATAACATGAGTTAAGTGCATCCAGTGTAAGCTAAAGTATCTAAAATTTTAGTGGCAAAGGGATATTTTAATCGCATCACACATTAAAATTTAAATGAAAATTTCACCGGTTTTACGAAAGCTTAAATATGTAAACCCCATTTTCTCAAAAGTAACTTAAGTGCACTTACAGCCCTTTACTTATGACCCCCTCAATTTAAATGCTCTCTCTATATTGTATGTTAACACCAATAATTAATATGCTAAGTAAAGTAGACATTACATAACGAACATAGCCGCCTGAAAAGTTCAGTTTTTGAAAAAAAAATGTTAGTACTCTACTGTATTTTGATAAATTCCGTAAAAGTGATGATCAAACTGAAAATCGTAATATCGTATTTCCCTACAACATAAATGGATACACTACTTTTCTCTCCTCCTATACCTAGTAAAATAATTTGTTTATATATTGCACTAGTAACATCAAACTCCTGTAATGGAAGGGGGCAACAGTGTTTCCGAGTATAGCCAGGTTAATGTTAAAAATGTTAGTAAAAATAAAGTGATGTCCCTGTATTTGGCGTCTTTGCATATTTGTTATTGGGTATACAACATTTTTTTTCGGAAATGCAGTAAACAAAAGGGTAAAGTGAACAAGGTGTGATTCCCTAATGATGCGTTATGAGTGAAAGAAAATATAACTTCTAGAATTTCCTACCAGGGGCAGAGATACGGACCCGCAACATTCGCGACTGCGGTGAATGGAAGGGACGCAGTAAAAAGTTTGAAAACATATAAAGTTAATATTATCAAATTTTAAATTCCAAATCGTCTATTTAAGTTATTCAAAATTTTAGACAGAGTTATTGACGGTGAGCTTTACCGCTCATCAAAATGTTTAAGTGACTAATGTAAGTGTTGGATTCTTTCCCTCAAAAAATGGTTAGCTTCCATTTAATTCTGAGAAAAGAGATAAAAAAACGCCATAAATATCACACAACTGGCTAAAGCCATTATATGTCAAAATTCAACTTAGTCCGCCAGCTTCCCCGACGTTTGTACAGCTTACATTTTATTTACGACATTGCCCGTAACGAATTCGACGACTGAGAAGGACGTAGGACCGAATCCTCCCTTCCGACCTGGGTGGCGTAAGCGGTAGATGCACGAAATGTCTATATCGCTTCGTCTGAACGGTTATGGGTTCGAGTCCCGCCTCGAGCATGGGTGTTGTGTTTCGTAGTAGTAGTTTAAGAAAACGGAAACGGAGAAAGGAAAATAAAAGAAAAACTTTAGCAAAATGGCCCCTGGCCGGTAAAAAAAAATCCTACCGCGGTCATTAAACAGCTTTGAATTCTCCCGAACACTAAAGGGTTAGTAAGGGAGCATAGCCCTAAATCCTCTCGGGTAATTCCTGACAACACAGCGTTTTCTGTTAACATCAAACGAAAATGACTGAAATTCGACTATCTAAATTTTCATTAGTGTTTTTCTCCCATTTCGTTCAGGGTGCACCGCGAGGCATGCCTGTTGTACTTCTCTGCCTACTGCAACTCAATTCTGCGCACACGGAAGGAGGAAAAAGTGCTTTTTCTTCTATGTACGTTTCAATTAAATAGCCACAAAGCGTTTGTAGTTTTGCTGAGTCAGGCTTCATTGACATGAAGTTCTCAATAAAACAGTCACCAACCATATCAGGGTCTAACATTTTACAGCGCTGTCGAACTGTAAGTACCTTTGACAGAAACATTTTACAGAGTCATCTAACTATAAGTGATCTTTGATAGATACATTTTATGGCGCCATCAAACTGTAAGTAACGTTTGGTAGAAATATTTTACAGCGCCTTGGAACTGTAAGTGATCTTTGATAGATACATTTTACGGCGCCATCGAACTGTAAGTGACCTTTGATAGAAACATTTTACAGCGTCATCGAACTGTAAGTGACCTTTGATAGAAATATTTTACAGCGTCATCGAACTGTAAGTGATCTTTGACAGAAACATTTTACAGCGTCATCGAACTGTAAGTGACCTTTGATAGAAACATTTTACAGCGTTATCGAACTGTAAGTGACCTTTGATAGAAACATTTTACAGCGTCATCGAATTGTAAGTGATCTTTGATAGAAACATTTTACTGCGTCATCGAACTGTAAGTGACCTTTGATAGAAACATTTTACAGCGTCATCGAACTGTAAGTGACCTTTGATAGAAACATTTTACAGCGTCATCGAACTGTAAGTGACCTTTGATAGAAACATTTTAAAGCGTCATCGAACTGTAAGTGACCTTTGATAGAAACATTTTACAGCGTTAGCGAACTGTAAGTGACCTTTGATAGAAACATTTTACAGCGTCATCGAACTGTAAGTGATCTTTGATAGAAACATTTTACAGCGTCATCGAACTGTAAGTGACCTTTGATAGAAACATTTTACAGCGTCATCGAACTGTAAGTGACCTTTGATAGAAACATTTTACAGCGTCATCGAACTGTAAGTGACCTTTGATAGAAACATTTTACAGCGTTATCGAACTGTAAGTGACCTTTGATAGAAACATTACAGCGTCATCGAACTGTAAGTAACCTTTGATAGAAACATTTTACAGCTTCATCGAACTGTAAGTGACCTTTGATAGAAACATTTTACAGCGTTATCGAACTGTAAGTGACCTTTGATACAAACATTTTACAGCGTCATCGAACTGTAAGTGATCTTTGATAGAAACATTTTACAGCGTCATCGAACTGTAAGTGACCTTTGATAGATACATTTTACAGCGTCATCGAACTGTAAGTGACCTTTGATAGAAACATTTTGCAGTGCCATCGAACTGTAAGTGACCTTTAATAGAAACATTTTACAGCGTCATCGAACTATAAATGACCTTTGATAGAAACATTTTACAGCGTCATCGAACTGTAAGTGACCTTCGATAGAAACATTTTACAGCGTCATCGAACTGTAAGTGACCTTTGATAGAAACATTTTACAGCGTCATCGAACTATAAGTGACCTTTGATAGAAATATTTTACAGCGCCAACTGTAAGTGATATTTGATAGAAACATTTTTCAGTACCATCGAACTGTAAGTGACTTTTGATAGAAACATTTTACAGCGTCATCGAACTGTAAGTGACCTTTGATAGAAACATTTTACGTGTCATCGAACTGTAAGTGACCTTTGATAGAAACATTTGTCCACACCTGTGGAGTAACGGTTAGCGCGTCTAGCTGCGAAACCAGGTGGCCCGGGTTCGATTCCCGTTTGGGGCAAGTTATCTGGTTGAGGTTTTTCCGGGGTTTTCCCTCAACCCAATATGAGCAAATGCTGGGTAACTTTCGGTGCTGGACCCCGGACTCATTTCACCGGCATTATCACCTTCATCTCATTCAGACGCTAAATAACCAAAGATGTTGATAAAGCGTCGTAAAATAACCCAATAAAAAATAGAAACATTTTACAGCGTCATCGAACTGTAAGTGACCTTTGATAGAAACATTTTATAGCGTCATCGAACTGTAAGTGACCTTTGATAGAAACATTTTGCAGCGTCATCGAACTATAAGTGACCTTTGATAGAAACATTTTACGGCGCCATCGAACTTTAAATGACCTTCGATAGGAACATTTTACGGCGCCATCGAACTGTAAGTGACCTTTGATAGAAACATTTTACAGTCCCGATGTTTCTGTGTAAGGGTGCCTATTCGAACGTGAATTGCTTTTCTTGGAAGCCAATGCGAAAACATTTTTGGGGGCCAATCCGGACACTATATTTTCTTCTCGGAGCCAATTCGGATGCAGTCTCCGAGAACGCACAGATAGTGTCAGAAGTCTACAGAGCTGCTTATTTGGTGGACCTGAAGCATCCATAAACACTTTAGTCCAACTAGACTTCTTGTGTATCCGTGTCGATTGTGCTCTCTGCTAAGCCGGCTCCACCAACCGCCACATCACGCACTCCGTGTACCACAGCTCAGATTGTAGTCTACCATACTTCACATTTCTCCATGAGCCATTTCTCCGTCAGGCAAGGACTAAGATGGTTGAGGGTTGGCTTCGATGCCTTCTCTTGAGACCTATGAGTCTTCTAGAATCCACCGCCACTGACATATAGGGGAGAGTTGGGTAGTATCGTACATCGGGTAATATCGAATTCAAAATTCATAATTTACATTTGAAATGAATACATATGAATAGATACCCGAAATGAGCATATGCTCGTGCTCGGGTTCAGTCCAGTAGTGTACATAAATTTTACAGAGATCAATAATACTGTAATGTTGATGACAGAAATAATAATAATAATAATAATAATAATAATAATAATAATAATAATAATAGAATAACCGTGACGGAGATGATACAAAGATAGTAATACAAATTAATTCATTAATAATGATAATAATAATAATAATAATAATAATAATAATAATAATAATAATAATAGTAATAAAACAAAAATATTTACAATAATAAAATAAATACTGAAACGGATAAAATAAAATATAAAACCACTTAGCGAGAGTTAACACAGCTTAAATAAGCATATAATAACCGGAAAAAAATGACGAACTCGAAAATAAACAGAAAAGTTCGTTGTATCGCAGACGACAGCAACCGCCGTATTGACATTGTTTTATGCATTATTGTAGTAGGGGGGAGCCGAAAGTCTACGTAACTGCCGTTCTCTTCGAATCTTCTCATAAAATCATGGCAAGTTAATGCTGAAAAACAAAATGTCTACGAGTCAAACTGTTCATTATTACCAGGATACATACAAATAATACTGAAATATATTAATCAAGTTTCAGTTATAGATCTCCCCTTTTGTGCAAGAGGTATCATATCAAAATATTTTATGAATGGCGGGGAAAATATAAATTTCAAGAACTCTCTAGTGACAGAGATAGTGACAAGTACAGGGACATCACTTTATTTTTACCGACATTTTTAACATTAACCTGGCTATACTCGGAAACACTGTTATCCCGTTCCATTACAGGAGTTTGGTGTTACTAGTACAATATGTAAACAAATCATTTTACTAGTTACAGGAGGAGAGAAAAGTAGTGTATCCATTTATGTTGCAGGGAAATACGATATTAGGATTTTCAGTTTGATCATTACTTTTACGGTATTTTATCAAAATATAGTAGAGTAGTAATATATATATTTTTTTTTTCCAGAAACTCAACTCCTCAGGCGGTTTTATTCATTATAAATGGCTACTTTATTCAGCATATTACCGTACTTTCGGTAACTCTAATCTTCACCTCTGCTCAGTCCACACAGATAAAGTTATTCAGTCATGCTACACACCGTACCTGTGCGAAATAAGCAGGGGGGTATTTACGGAGATCGCGAAAATCAAGACATAGGCCTACTAGGCTAGATATACAATAGATTTTTACTGATCTTTACGAATTAAGTGATTCTGATTAATAATATGCGGATAAAACAATCACGACAAATCGCGAAATAGAGTTGTAATAGCAAAATATGAACACATTCGTGAAATTATTATTGTGTCGTTTTATAGCGAATTTCATATTCTGAGTTTTTTTCGGACATTTTTTTCATTTGAATTTGTTGCACATTCAAGTAGGCTACATTACATGGTATTCCAGGTGTTCTAATTACATTAGTGAACTCAAAAGACGGAGAATTCAACATTTCACTAATAATTTTAAAGTATTATTTGAAGGCTGCAAGTTTTTTTTTTTCCGTTTTTAATGAATGTGTGTTAAATACAGTCTCAATCCAACAAATATTGTCTATTGGCCATACCGCACCTTTACCTGAATCCAATGAATCTTTAATGTTAATTATTTGGAAAGTAATATTCATACTGAGTTAATACTCCAATTTCAAAATAGTTGTATTTTCCAAAATTTCCATTAATATCCAACAAGAGTACAAATCAATCTCCAACAATCTCCGGCGACACCAATATTGAAAAACAAAAATGTTAAAATTAATCTCCATAAATACCTGCCCCTGGAAATAAGCTTCAATAATATAGGCTCTCCCTTCTATGGAAAACGCAACAATATTTCTGAAACACACTATATTCTGTACTATTTACTTCACTGCTAGCAGACTTCGTTTGCTACAACGGCCGTAAGTTTGTGTGGCTGACGGGAGCAAGAACACTAGTGAAAGGGGTGGGAGTCAAGTACATTCAGAAACGCAGGTACAAAAAAATACAAGTAAAAATAAAGTGATGTCCCTGTAGAATCAAGTTTATCTGTAGCGATGCTAAGAAAATCATTTATTGGAGATATACACTGTTATTAATTATGAAAATGATCCATTTATATTTATTACAATGTTTTATCTTGTAGGTTACATGCATCAGATAAATACAATAAATATTAGTACCATATAATGCTAGTAACACTTAAAATAATAATAAAATTTATCAAATATCATATCGGACAGTGATGTTTCTTTCATCTACCACCAGATTGTAGCAGCAGTGTTCAGATGTCGCATACAGAAAAGTAACCATGTCACTTAGGTACTACCATCTGGTGGTAGATGAAAGAAACATCACTGTCCGATTTTTTTTTCTCCAGAAATGTATATTTTTAAGTACCAGGTCGCAAAATGGACCCATGCTTTTTACAAGATGTATGTAACTTAATACATGATTGAGTATAAAAAAAATATAATTTACATTCAACGCTTTCACCAGGAGTGAAGTGTTTTACAAGAAATCACTCATACATTAAACACTAGAAATTACTAAACTATTGAGCAGTGGATTTGGATGTGTTTTTACAGATTTTATAAATTTGGTTCTGGCATTTTGAATATAATCACTAAATAGCATTATATTTAGTGACTCATATAGTTGAGAGTTATGATGTCATAGTTTGCTTCCGTGATTGTCCTACATACTTATCTTTGTATTCCATCCAGTCGTTTAATATGACGTATATGTGTATTTGGCCAGATTTTGCAAGCATATAGCATGTATGAACGGATCAGACAAGTGTATAATAAAACTTTGACTTTAAAAGAGATCCGACTTTTGAAAAGAGGGTACAGCAGCATGAAACGTTGAAAAGCTCTGTTTCTGATTAAACCTATATGTTGTCTGTCAGTCTTCTATCAAGATAAACGCCGAGATATTTTGCAGCCGAATTGAAAGATATGTTTTGTTGTTGAACTGTGAGTTCTTCTGGTAAGTGTGGGAATCTTTTAGTGAAAACCACTGCCTGTGATTTAGTTCCATTAATCTTTATTCGCCATTTTGTTGACCATTGTGTAAGTAAATCAAGAGCTGCTTGCATTTGTTGACAGGCGAAAATAATATTATACTGTCTTGTATTGAGAACTGTGTCATCTGCATAGAGCATATGTAAGCATTCAGGTTTCTTTGGAAGATCTTGTACGTAAATGGAGTACAAAGTAGGTCCCAGAACTGATCATTGAGGAATCCCAGCTTCAATGACTCGAGAACTTGAAAGTGTTAATCCACATCGAACTCTGAAGGTTCTGTTGTATAAGTATTTAGAAATGAATTGAATGTAGACATTAGGTATGTTAAGTTTAAGAAGTTTATATAATAACCCATCGTGCCAAACGGTGTCAAAAGCTAGCTCAACGTCAAGAAAAGTAGCAACAGTATGCTGTTGATGATTGAAACTATCTTGAATATAAGACGTAAGTATGAATAACGGTTCCTTGGTACTGTGTAAAATTTTGAAGCCAAATTGTTCATGATGAATGCGCTCAGGTGTATTTAAGAGTGGATTAAGGCGAGACAAAACTAGCCGCTCAAGAATTTTACCAAAATAATCCAAGAGACTGATCGGTCTGTAATTTTGTGGCAGTATAGGATCCTTTCACTGTCCGATATTACCCGATGTCCGATACTACCCAACTTTCCCCTACCAGTTTTTGGACAATCCTCGAGGAATACCTACCATGGCGGGCAGTCAATCCACATTCAGTTGAATTGTCTGAAACAGAAGTACACATTTTAGCTATAGTCTAATCGCTGTGTAATTTGTAAATAAATAAATATATATATATATATATATATATATATATATATATATATATATATATATATATGATTTTATTTAACGACGCTCGCCACTGCAGACGTTATATCAGCGTCGCCGGATGTGCCGGAATTTTGTCTCACAGGAGTTATTTTACATGCCAGTAAATCTACTGACATGAGCCTGTCGCATTTGAACACACTTAATTGTCACCGGCCTGGGCCTATATCGAAACCGCAACCTCGAGCATGGAAAGCCAGCGCTATACCAACTACGCTACTGAGGCCGACCGTAATTTGTAATAATAGACTAAATTGACATACAATTTATCTGACTACCTATCGTGTTGCACACAATGTGTTTCATTTAGTCTAAAATATTAACTTCTAATCACAAATTTCTCCATTTTTCAAGATATTACGATTCTTAACACGGGGATGCGAAAGTATTGTCACATTTTCTTTGTTACGCGGTGTTTTCGTCTCCTATTACATTTTTTTTCAAACGATGTTTTGGTCACATATATTTTATCATACAGTATTTTGGCCACATATTACCAGTCCTCGGTTTTTAGGTTAAATGCCTATTTTTTTTCTATAGGGTTAAACTAAAACTAGTTAAATATCTTCACATTTTATATACAATACGAACGTTTGAGAGCGATTTAATAGCACCTAAAATGACTGTTTTGCCCATTGAGACCTATTTTTTTAAGGTTTAGAGCCTAAAATTGCCTATTTCTATTTGTTACGTTTATATTTTTTAAATTTTCATGTAGAAGTGAAAGAGAAAGTTTTGAATGTCATGGGGTGGGTTTTATTCTGTAATAGTTTTGTTGTAGGAATAAAGAAATTCATGGAAGATGTCTGGTTTTGTTGAGCACTCGAGCAGACAGGAGAAATATGATGGATTGGGAGAATGTAGTTCTCCCTAAATAAATCAGCATTGCAAATATTGCTATAGTCCCGTCGCTCTAATTTCCGGCAGCCAATCGCGTTGCAGGTCGGCTACATTTAAACGTGTGCGTCTTGTGATTCGCTTATAAAGACGTTATTCATTTCTTAAGGCTCGACAAATGCTTAATATAATCGCCCGCCATTTTCGCTCTTTCGTTGGCGTTCTCAGAAAGCACACGAGGACGTTATTTGCCGCTCAATTATTTGCTCAATTACAGTGCGTTTGATTTATTATCATAGGAGCTACGACATGATAATGCTTAACGGTGTGGAAAATATATTCCTCGTCTGGTAGCTCGGCAACGAAAGAACAAAAAATGGCGAACGATAATACCTACCTAGAATTTATAGAGCCTTGACTTCTTAAGACGTAAACAAAGAGGAGGAGTCACGCGGGGAATAACAGTGTCGCGACTATAGATTTAAATATCCATCCATTGTTTCGATATCATTGGGAAGAAATTTTTTTGCTTATAAAATCGTTGTGTAAGAAAAGGCAAAGTTTCACAATAAAAAATTAGGGAAAAACGTTATGTATTGCAATGCCAAATATGAATAGTGTGTTAATTGTAAATTAATTGATAAATTAATTAATTAAATTGTAATATGATCACTTGTGTATTAGCAGCCTTAGAGCAATGAGACCTATGAATTCATTAAAAATTACGTACCAGTATTCATAATATTTAAGACTTAACAAAAAACAGCAATATTTTTTACTCTTTTTGTCACTATATACCGTAATGATTAATACTCACTAATTAATTGCATTTTTACAGTTACTGTAGTTTGTGTAGGTAGAAATTACATTTTAGCTGCTTGAAATTGTATTTTTAGGTGCCTAAATCTATGTTTTAGAGCCTATTGTGATAAATCGAGGGCCTATATTAGGTGCCTAAAAGTTAGTTTTTATGTGCCAAAAAATCCGAGGTCTACATATTACATAATGTTAATAGTTTCATAACAATATATACCGGGAAAGAATATTTAACTCTTTTTCATAGTATCAGCATTGCTACTAGCTGTTTGTTTCTTTTAGTTAGTTATTAAACGACGCTGTATCTACTACTAGGTTAGTTAGCGTCGATGGGATTCGTGATAGCGAGATGGTACTAGGCGAAATGAGACCGAGGGTTCGCCAAAGATTACTTGACATTCGCCTTACGGTTGGGGAAAACCTCGGAAAATACCAACCAGGTAATCAGCCCAAGAGGGATACGAACCCACGCTCGAGCGCAGCTTTGGATCGGCACGCAAAGCCTACTAGCTGTTGTCACATTTCATGAGGTATAATCACGTAATGTGTACTCATACATAAAAGTACATAAAAGTTGTGGTGAAAATGTTGCTTTGGGGATTGAACCAAGATCGCTGACGTAGAAGAATATATGTTAGTTATGTTGATAATAACAATATATGACTTAGGTTTTGCCTTGTGAAATTCCGAGATAGTAAACCGATTATAATATACGGGATTAATGAAAAGCAGAAATAGGCCTAATTGCTTTGTAACTTTTACCAAGATGTTTGAGATCAAACCCGCAAATCAGACACACAATACCAGACAATTCTCTTTGAAATATGCGGCTACTGGGATTGAAAGGTATAGGAAACAAATAAGTTATAAAAGAGTAGAAGTTTCGAATGTTTGATTTAAATGTAATAATGTTATAACCAGGGAACGGATTTATATGGACTAAAAATATATGAAATATGTAAATATATATGTAGTTATTTTTACCAAAATATGGAATTAAATATGGATTTTTACCAAAATATGGAATTAAATATGGACTTAAAATTATAAAAATGACTATGTACGTTAAATATTGGTACATTTTAATCAAACTAAACAAAAATATAATGGACGTACCTTATCTTCCAATGTAGTTTCAACAAAACACAATTTTTATTGTCTGTTACCATAACAATAGGTTACAAACATTTCTTTCAAGTGCTGAAAAGTGAATCTTCTTCTATTGTCTCTGAGGATAGATTTATACTGACTAAAAGAGCGTTCGACGTCACAAGAAGTAACTGGTACATAATTCAATTTCACAATGTCTGCTGGGGATAAGTCCAAGTTAATCTTCACTGTTGATTCACCACTCATCACAGCAACAACCTTTTTGTAGTTCTTCATATCCAGGGTTTTTGAAAGTACAGTGTCCACCTTAGCTCTTACTGCATCTGCAACTTTACCTCTACCACGATTCAGTTGTTCCACAGTACTATTTATAATTTCAAAACTTTCAGATAGTGAAAGGTGCCTATTTTGGAGACTTTTGAGCGTTTTTATGATGCATGAAAATGTATGCTGAATGTGAGCTAAGTCATTCTTCACACTTATGTCACAGGTAACTGTTTTCGCAGTATCAATTAAGACTGCATCTTCAGAGTCCAATGCAAGGAGAACATTGTTAATAGAGTCTATATGTTCGGCATAATATTCAACTGCTTCTAGCCATGTACCCCATCTAGTTAAAATTGGCTTTGGTGGCAATGGAATTTCAGGGTACATTTCTTTCAACACATTAACTCTACTGGGAGCTTTGAGAAATACTTTTTCACTGATGAAATCAACAAATCTACTTTAGGAAATTGTCTCTGACCACTTCTGCCACACGATGAAATGCATGCGCCACACAAGTAAAATGAGTCAATTTAGGATATACAACAGATAATGCTTGTCCAGCTTTGACCATATAAGGGGCAGCATCGCTAATAAAGAATAACACATTATCGTACATAATACCCTTTGGCCATAGGATACCCATAGCTTCGTTGAACAGTTTAACTATAGTTTTGTTATTGCACTTTTCTAGAACATCACAATGTAAAAGAATTCGTTCAGAATATTGTTCACTTAACAAACCGATAACTACATTACCAACAAGTCTACCTTCTTTGTCGGGAGTCTCATCAATGGAAACCCAAATTGAACTATCTTTAATTTCATCTCTTATCTTCTGTATTGTCTCATCGTAGATGGATGGAGCATACGTCTTCCTAAGTGTTGACTCATCCGGGATTGTATGTTGAGTATATTTTTCAAGGAATTCCCTGAAGACCTTATTCTTTAGTTTGTAGAGAGGAATATCAGCAGAGATGAGAGAACGGCACAGGTCGATGTTAAACTCAGATCTTACATTCGATGTTGTTGGTTGTGTTAAAAACAATTGTCTCTGCTTGGAATTTAGTTGTTTGTTGGCCTGATGTTTACTAGTTGTAATGTGTTGTTGCACCAGGAACTTTTGTGTAGATGATACTGCACACTGACACAAATTACAAAATAATATTTTATTGTCAGTTGATAAACCATCTTCTTTAAATTCTGAAATGTAACTTGTTAGTTTTGATTTTAAATTGACTGAATGACGTACTTTTGGCATATTTACCGTCTTTATAGTATGATTTACAAAACTGAACCTATGTGTACTCTGACTGGCATTTAACTGTTGAGCTGCACAACTGAAGTCTGTTAAAAATTTTAAATTAAATTAATACAGTTTTGTAACTTACTTTCCCATTGTTGATAGGACTGCTAATTTTCAAATAACTCTGATGTTAAAGGGATTACTGAACATGTGTTTAAATCTCTATTGTTGAAATGTATTTTTAAAAGTTAATGGAATTTTGTTTTGTTTTATTGTTAAACCTAATATAATATGGACTGTTTTATATGAAATATGGAAAATATATGGAAATTAACGAAAATATGTACTAAACTCTAAAATATGGAAAAATATGGAAAATAAAAGTAGGATTTTTCAACCCTACACATTGTGAAACATAAAGATAATGCAAAATATAAATTATATTAGCTTTATAAGTAAATATGTATTTACATATAAATCCTTTCCCTGGTTATAACTGAACTTGGAAAATATAGATGACTCAAATTTTATTAGTAGGTCTGTACGTACAATGTAGGCCTACTTAATACCATTTATTTCTGTTGCAGTCTATTAAATGCTTTCGTCTGGAACAATGTTGCATGTCGCAGTGTCATTCATAAGCGGTTAAACGTTAACATTATTGGAAGCTCTGTGCTTACTTTCTGTAATTGCAGCTTTATTGCATATCGAATATTTTCAGTACATTATTATACGGGGGTTTCATATTACTCAAGATACCCGCCAGGTAGGGCTGATATCGACTGTATGGTGCTGCTCTCTGGTGGCTGCTGATACAAGCATATTTAGGTATTTAGTTGCGGAACAGCACTGGTTATGGCGAGTTGATAGGAGTGAGTTTGTAAGAATAGTGTGATTTTACGTGTCAAAATGACGTTTAGACGTGGTGCTAGTTGTGCCTGCTATGTAGGCGTCTTCTATTTTTTGTACCTCATCAATATTGGAAACACACAGCTTCTTATTAATGTGAAAAATCAGGTAAACTACGACTCCAATTATTGTCACAAATAGGGTTAGAATGTCGTGTGAGATACACAAGCAGTGGGTTTGACGTGCAACATTCGAAAAGTCACGCAAAATTAGAGGATGCAATTAGTTTGTTGTTGATGACAACTGTCAAATAACGTATGGGATAGTACTGACTGACACATTTCGTGTTCTAATCATCATTTGATTCAGCGTTTAGGTTATGTTGACACTGATAGAAAATGCATACCATTTAACGTTTTCTACTCAATATCGATACATACGAAGATGTTCTAACTTGTGTTGTTGCTTAATATTGGCATTATTTTAATGCATATTTTACAGAAACGTAATTGTGTATCTAAAATGTGATCTTACGGTACCTGTTTATATTCAGACAACTATGTCAGTATGTTGTACTACTACACACGTTGGTACAAATCAATTTCAAATCATTCTATTAATTCTGTAACTAATATTTTGATAACATACAATTAAATCCCAGATTAACTCTCAGTTACATGTGTTCATAGTATGGTTGTCATGGCAAAGTTCTTATAACGTCATAAAACATTAACTTATGTTTAATATTTTAATATCACTGAACACATTATTATTAATATATTATGGAATTAGTGTAGATAATCATGACTGGTCTTTGATAGAATATACATTAAGCTAAAAGCAAACAGTATTAAAAGAACACATATCAGTACAATTAATTGTATTTTTTAATACGGTTTGATTTTAACTTAATGTATATTTTATGATTCAGTGAAAAACACTGTTGCTTTTAACGACTAATAAACACAACTATGTCAACTGGTCCTTCTGTTGCTAAAATGTAAACATGCCTTCACTGTTGCCACCATTATAATATAATGCTAGCTATGAAAATAATTACAAATTGGCCAGCAGAACTGCGTTCTATATCATGTTTGTATATAAGCTTAAATATTGTTGATAAGTTTCGTAATTTTCAAGGCAAATAATTCTGTTTTGAGTGTGAAATACTGGAAAATAATTCAGTCAGAATTACGTAAAAGAGTGTTTGAATTAAATAACTTGGAAGACAGCAAGGAGACATTTATTTATGTGTGTCGAACGAAATTACAGCTCAGTAGCAATGTATTGGAATAGTAACGGTTAATACTTGTATTTACTAGATTATTTTGCCAATGACCACATTTCAAGTTGTCTTATAAACTGACTTTATTACTCCTATGTATGACTTAGCCACAAATAGGTTGCAGTATAATCAGTTTTGTTAGCTAAATATGAGGTACTAAAAACATTTTAGACAATATGTACTGAGAGATAAAATACCTACCACATGGTGTGGTGTGAAAGTGAAAAACACTTCAGTTGTCATATAACAACAAACTATTTGTAGACATAATAGGTAGTATTTTAAGTACTTTCATATAACATGTATGCTGCATGCTCAAGTTTTTTAAGTTCTTAACTATATGATATAAGTAACCTTTTGTTTGAATTCACAGAACTACATGTGCCATTAAATAAATTGAAAACATTGTAAGCTGACTGTGACATTATCCTTTTATTGTAGGCATCTAAACACTTTTATTATTGAAAGCTTTTAGATTACAGTAGGTGATCTTATTATGGATAATAATCTAAGAAATTATTTTGTTAGACAATGTTATGAATATATATCTGAAAGTCCATTGGAAGACTGAAATTGAAAAATGTTGTTACTGGTACTAAGTTTCAGAGAGAGAATGTTGAATATATTCTGTGAAGAAGAGTTCCTGTGGTAGATTCTTGGGCTATATTGTTTTTGTTAATAACTTAATAAAGTCTGCAGTTCGATTATCTTTTGTATGCTTAAAATAGGAAACATTTATTTTACTTTTAATATTGATATATGTATTGGCCTACACGTTCATGCCTGAGAGTAATACACATTTTTAAAGTAATGTCAAAGTATTATATTTGATTGAAAATCATTCAACTAAACTTTATGATCCTCTCGTATTAGTTTTAAAAACAAAACAATAGGTAGTGTTAAGTAAACAGGAAAAAACACTGTTGAAATAATTGGAATAGCCTTAAAAATCACAAACAGCAAACCGATCTGAAATTAGGCTAATGACTAGACGAGGAATATTATGATAATTCTATCGAATTAGATGTTAAGTTTCTGAAATGTTAGGGCTTTAGATTAACGAAGAAGTTAATAAATTGTTTAAAATGTTAACATGTTATTGAGGGGATTTTCTTGTAATATAGGCTATATAGTTATTTTTGTAGTTAGAATAAGTTACTGTCTTGAGAATAATTTTTAATAGGCTATAACCTTCAATTCCATTTTAGTTTACTTCAATATACTTCATCAACTGTCTTGGCTGTTCCATATTTGTTATGTTATTAAATTCTGTCGTTTGTCCTGCTGCTATAAAGATGAATAATTCTCGCTTGACATGTGATTTGATTGTATGTAATTGAATTTTGATGACAAATTAGCCTTCCTAACCTCAAAGTTGAAGTGAATCGTTACGTTTGTCATCTTCAGCTACCTAGCCTATAAAGTATTTAGTAGGGTTTGTTATTTCTTGACACATCACTAAGAGAGATCATATAATGATTAGCCTACATATCCTGCTAAGTGGTATCGTGAAAGGAACTACTGATTTGAGGTTGAACATTGAGAGGTACTCCACAATTTAAAATAGCTTCCTCTGAGTAGAGGTATTAAATTGGCTGTAGCCTATATAGGTCACAGATGTATCACTCCATATAAAACTTCTACTTGATGTTATTGAGGGTTGATTTTTGTTCAGCCTTACATTAGGGCTACTGGATTATTTAAAACTAGCCGTACCCGTGCACTCCGCTGCACCCATTAGAAATAAAGTAATTAAGCCTACATAATTAAAATAGGACATTTGATCCAGGGAATATTCGTGTTTGATAGAAGGATAATTGGTTTAATATGTTACTTAATTTAAATTGTATTTAAATAATTAAAATGCGATCATTTTGGTCCAGAGACCACACATTTGGTGCAATGACAATTCCTTTAACATGTTTCTTAATTTTTATTTCATGCAACTATAGCTTAATGAACAGTGACATCATTTAGATTTAATGTGTATACTTCATATTACTTGCTATATGTTTCCATTGAATTATGGTAATAACTTAAATTTAACCCTTGTTTTCTACGTCATGGCGCTTGGCCCACCATGGTTCTGAACACTTCAAATAACTTAAATAGTGATGCATCATAAACAGTGATATGTAATTATATTTCTTTCATTCGAAAATGTAAGAATTCACGATCTCCTATGTACCATTGCCATGGAATGAATAAATGTGTTTTTTCTTCCTACTCAAAAATTTTATATTTTGCACATAGGAGTTACTACAGGAACAACAACGCTATAATCTGAGGGGGCGGTGAAAATGTATTCTATTGTTATTTTAAAACTCTTGTATATCCTTAAATTTCACTCAGAAGTTACTGTAATAACATTGTAGAATTATGTCCATCTAGAGAAACTACACTTTCCAAAGGTGAAATCGTAATTAAACAATTAATTAGCTTTCGATATTATTTCATACAAACACAAAAATATTCTCTGTAGGCTATGTTTAATAGCTTTCGATTGTTGGTGTCCAAGGCCCCTTATAGACGAAGTCATTTGTTTTTATTTCAATACAGCACCTTAGATGGCGTTGTTATTGTAATTTTAAAACTCACTTATCTCATTAAATATCAGTCCTATCAAAATTTTGTATAGAATAAAACTTATCGGAAATCATTTTTAAAGAAACGTTTGTTATGTAACATTTTTCATGAAAATTAATAATAAGGGAGTTATTTCGATTTATTTAATTCAAGGCCTCCTTATAACCCCCCTTTTAAATAAAGTATTTTCAATGCCATATAGCCTAAACTCTAAGTTACAACGAACTTAATTTATATTCCAATTTTCATCAAAATCCATTCAGCCATTATCGCTTGAAAAGGTAACAAACATCCAGACAGACAGACAAAAATGTCAAAAAAGCGATTTTCGGTTTCAGGATGATTAATTATACATGTTAACACCAATTATTTTTGGAAAATCGAAAATTACCAGAAAATTTCGCTTACAGATTTATTATTAGTATAGATTTTCCTGGAACAGTACAGAGCCTTTTTTCCAATGAACGGTAGTGAAAGTTTTCTGACTGGGCGATAAATAATCATTAAGAAGTAACTTACCTACATTTCATTTGATTTTAGGCTTATGGTAACATGTCCAATTAGATTTCAGATAAGAATTTATAGTCTAGTTGTAAGTTATAGTATATTTTAAGTTCTTGCTTTCTCATGTGTAAGAAATACAGAGAAATTAGCAATTTATGTCGAATTTGAAGGATGATTAACTGATTTTATGTGATATAACAACTGAGTATTTTCACATCTTGTGCACATCACTAAGTACTTACTTACAAATTGCTTTTAGAGAATCTGGATAGTTATTGCCGCCCTCACATAAACCCACCATCGGCCTCCCCAAAGATCTTTTTCTCTCAGGTCTCCCAACTAACACTCTATACGCATTTCTGGATTCGCCCATACGTGCTACATGCCCTGCCCATCTCAAAAGTCTGGATTTAATGTTCCTAATTATGTCAGGTGAAGAATACAATGCGTGCAGTTCTGCATTGTGTAACTTTCTCCATTCTCCTGTAACTTCATCCCTCTTAACCCCAAATATTTTCCTAAGCACCTTATTTTCAAACACCATTCTCAAAGTGAGAGTCCAAGTTTCACAACCATACAGAACCACCGGTAATAGGTAACTGTTTTATAAATTCAGTTTGTTACTGTTGCTCCAAGATATTTGACACATTTTCTTTGTTTGTTGGGAAGGTAAATTTAATAATGTGGCAAGGGAAGGTGTTTAATTAATTTTTATAATTGTCTAAATTTAAGTGGAAATATTCTATACATTATCTAGATATTCATAGAATTGTTTTCTAACATCTCTTTTGTACAGATTGATTAATAATAAATAGAATGTAACTCAAATATAATCGATGTGAACATACTCAGTTTCTATAATTACTTACAAATAGCTTTCAAGGAACCCGGAGGTTCATTGCCGTCCTCACATAAGCCATTCGTCCCTATCCTGAGCAAGATTAATCCAGTCCCTACCATCATATCCCACCTCCCTCAAATTCATTTTAATATTATCCTTCCATCTACGTCTCAACCTCCCTTAGGTCTTCCAACTAATACTCTATATTCATTTCTGGATTCACCCATAAGCTACGTGCTACATGCCCTGCCCATCTCAAACGTCTGGATTTAATGTTCCTAATTATGTCACGTGACGAATACAATGCGTGCAGCTCTGCGTTGTGTAACTTTCTCCATTCTCCTGTAACTTCATCCCTCTTAGCCCCAAATATTTTCCTGATCACCTTATTCTCAAACATCCTTAGCCTCTGTTTCTGTCTGAAAGTGAGAGTCCAAGTTTCACAACCATAGAGAACAACCGGTGATATAATTGTTTTATAAATTCTAACTTTGAGCTTTTTTGAGAGCAGACTAGATGACAAAAGCTTCTGAACCGAATAACAGCAGGCATTTCACATATTTATTCTGTGTTTAACTTCCTCCGGAGTGTCATTTATATTTGTAACTTTTGATCCATGATAATTGAAGGTGAATAAGTCTTGAAAAATTTTTTTATGTTTGCGAAGAAGATACATTTAAAAATGTAGCAAAAATGTGTATAATTAATTTTTATGATAGGCGACATTTAAGTGGAAAGCTTCTATACATTATCTAGACATATTCATAAGTTGTTTCACAACATCTCTCATTTGCTGATCGATTAATAATAAATAGAATACACCCCGAATATAGTCGGCATAAGATATTCTGTTCCTCTATATAAGCCTATTATATTATTATTTATAATAGATTCTTATAAAACTGTTGAAACTTCTGTCGGTTATTATTTAACTTACTGTTTGAAATAGATATTAATACAGTTATACTTGTGTTGGGTAAATATGTTATTTAGTATTGGAAGCATAAAGTTGGCCCCACTCCGTAACTGCATTGTCTAAAATGTCGTATCTTGAACTATCGTTGCAGCATGAACGCTGGTTCAACTCTTTATGAGGGAAGAAATTTTCTTAGAAATTTCGTTTAGTATTATATAAGTCCGGTGCCCACTCATATATAGTAGTGGTTAATTTGGAGAGCTACAATGAGTAGCGAATCACAGTTTAACAAGTCACAATGGGGAGATCATTGTGCTAACCACACATTACCCCATTCTTGTTGGATGATCGTTCACCTCTGCTGAGGCCAGCAGTCGGATTGTAGTCCTTAGCCCTCCATGGGCTGTAGCACAACGTATTTGTATTCGATTTACATTATGTTTATTTTCAGTAACTGAAAGAGAGGTAGACAAACTATAGTAATATCCATTGTAGCTGTAAAGAGTAACGATTTTATGGAATATTTTTCTGTCAGTCATTTGCATATATTAGATGGCATTTAAATGTTAAAATTTGTTTAGTGTAATATTGTCAGGTATTCGCCCATCTTAGTTCTGTGGATATCATGTGCTCTTTGTGTTCAAGCGGACAGCTGTTTGATTCCCAGTGTAGGTAGTGGAAGATATTTATTTATCTTCCGTCAACGGTACGGTATTTGTCTCATGTCTTGTACTTGTCCTGTAACGCATCCGCGGTGGTCCCGTATCGTGCTGACCACACGATTAGGGAGGCCCGCATTGTGAGGACACCACCTTGTGTTGGTAGCAGTTCTACACAACATTGTACTGTAAGTAGGTAAAATGAGGAGATTAAAATAATAATAGAAAGAAGAAAAAGTGTAGACTATTCTATCTGGTGATTGCTGAATTAGACGTTTTACTTTGACTTCTTGTTTAACGCAATGACATAATGCATATGTTCAGAGTTATTGTAATATTAAACTAATTTGAGCTCTTATTAGGTCTACCTTCGAATCGCACAGAGCATTTGTTAAGATTAAGACGAATTAATAACAGAAAAGAGTGAGAATATTCTACGTGTAATGTTCCGTTCCATTGAAAAAGTGCTTAAATCCAGTAGTGAGGTGTATAAAGGAGACAGTGTAGATAGCGTCTACCCCGTACAAACTCTTTCAAACATTTAATACTGTGTTAATGTAGGCCTAGAACAGCGGTGACCAAAGCGGGTGTCGTGATTACATCGTGTAATCACAGACATTCAAACGGGTACGAGGAGTTTCCTGTACATTGCTGTGTGTTTCATTCACGTACTGAAGGCAAGCAGTGGCGGTATCATGTCGCTCTACAAACTCTGTCTCTACAAGCAGTAAGAGGTGGTTTCGTAAAGAATGAGAAGGAGAACTTTTTTGTTGTTCTGTTGGACAAAATGTAATATGTTTACTTTGCTCAACGTTTCAATTAGGAGTGTATAGAAATATTAATTGCCACACTGAATAATGTATTATTATTATTATTATTATTATTATTATTATTATTATTATTATTATTATTATTATTATTGACCACTAAGTATGTGTTTCTATAATTCTTCTGTACGTGCATGAATATTGATATTTTTATATCTTCTTCCTAGAAGGCTAACATTTATTACGTTTTATCTCAATTTTAATCTTCTTAATCTTTAGATGAGGGTAACTATTTATCAGTTATTCATTTAATAATAATATTGTAGAAAAATTGATTCAGTATTATGTGCCAACGAACTGTTAAACACCAGGAATTGACATGTCTTAAATCATAGCCAAGAAGAGAAAGATAACATAAATAAATGTAAGGAAGTCGGCTGCCTAATGGAGTTTGAAATATCTCGTGCTCTAAAGTCTTTTAATAGAACAGAATTTCTCAAAAGAGTAATGATTAAAATAACTTAAATAACTTGTCCATAAGAAGTTTTTAATTTTGAAAAACTATGAATTTCTCGACCAAGTATCGAGAGAAGAATTTAGAAAATTCCTGATTATATTCAAGAGGGAGGTTAAGAAAAGAAGGAAGAAAAATTGTATATTATTCACTGGCTCTTGATGGCAGCAGTGATATTACTGATACAGCAAAGCTTGAGATTTTTATCCGCGGGATTGATCAAGATGTTAGTGCACGAACCACCACTGGTTGTAGGCCTACGTAGTTTTTATGGCAACTGCCTTTCCTCCGTCTCCTTACTTCATAGGCTGTCTGTCGCATGTAATCACTGCAGCTCGAGTTTTGATCACCGCTGGCCTAGAAGTAAAGTAGAATGTGCCTTACATAATAATAATTTATTTATTCGTTTATTTTACTTTTTTAGTTACTTCGATGAAACTAGATCCCTCACTATCAGAATGAATCTGTGAGCAAGACAAACTGCCGTACGTGAAACGCAATCCTTCCTCAAATCCTATTGAAAAATAAGCAGGTCTGGTACGCAAAACCCCGCTGCTTCAATACTGCTAGCACGTGGTTTGACACTCTAAAGACGTGTCTACTGAGATATTAGTGGCTTATTTTCCCGCTCTTTTTTTTTTGTCAGTGACACCAAACTGTCTAAGTACATAATCCGTTAGTTTTCATGCATGTTTGTGTGAAATGGTTGATTTTATGGTGGCTTGTGATTTTAACAGTCCTGATTTCGATTCTGTGGCGTTTTTGTTGAATAACAGTGCTTCTACTTTAACATTTAAAGAAAAAAGATCACGTTCAGAAATAAAATAAGCAAACTCAGTTTAAATTTCTACCAGAAAGATAGAAAATCTATTCGTAAATTTACAAAGAAACCACAATAATATTGAAGCCACTGTTGTCCGTCCGTCTCGGTTACCTCTTCTTCTAGCGAGCGTGCAATGAGTGTTATGGAAAGGGTAAAACATATTTAAAGAAACTGTAATATGGCGAACAAAAGACTGTCGAATCTAAGAATATAGAAAAATAACTATTGTGAAACTCTACCATACTGGCGGAATTGAAAGACAGAATAATGCACACTTTTGCAGAAATGAAGACTAGACACATCAAACTAATTTACAAGACAATCAAGGTGAGATACCAACATTAAAAAAATCACAATTTTTTTTATTGCGTTTCCGTTTGCTAAAGTACTTCCTTAGAATCTGTGTAGCAAATAAATTAATGGAATTGCATTGTCGGTACCAAAATAATAAATTATAGTAATTATAATATAGGCCTGTAATACTGATTTAGGGGGAAGGAACTGTCACCCTACTCCATTACTCCTGGTCTAGTTGCCTCATGAGTGGTGCCTTGTTGGTATCACTTGTGAGGTTCAGACCTGTCTTCGGACAGTTGAGTAAATAACAACAATACTGGTTTATTATTATTATTAGCAGTAGTAGTAGTAGTAGTAGTAGTAGTAGTAGTAGTAGTAGTGTAGACTGTTAGGGTGCTAATCATAGACATTTCGCAGCACGCGCTACGAGCGTATTAAGCTAGCCCCGGCTATCCACTGGTTACTAGTACAGAATTCAAATCATATCCTATCGCTAACACTGGTTTATGAATACGAAAAACGCTGATCATCCACCGGAAGCCCGCGCAAAAAATGTCTATGAATACGGCCCTAAGTGATTATTACACTCTTACTACGTCATACTACTTTTGTCAAATAAAATGTTACGGAACGACATGTTTGAACCAATCGTGGCTGCTTATCCTATAATTTTTATCACCTCCCTAACATATATTTTTTATCATCTCCCTAGCATTTGTTTCTTTGTTTGCCAACATTGTACTGTGAATAATTCTACCTTTTAAATGATTCATGTTTATTTCATCACTCTTAATTAAAACTTTTCTATCATGTATCTTTTTTTATATTATTTAGGTTATGTTATACTTAGTTTCTGGTGTATGAGATTGTAGATAGTCACGTATTATCGCCGCGGCCTCATACTTAACATGCCGGCATCATACAATAACATGCGGTGAGCTTTTAAAACATAATTTTGCCGACCGATTGTTGCTCTGTAGGTTTCACTCTAAGCGTCACGTTGTCACGTCTACTTCCTCGATAAGAATAAGCACTAGTTTGTTATATTGTTAAATGGCTATTATTATTATTATTATTATTATTATTATTATTATTATTATTATTATTATTATTATTGTTGTTGTTATTCTTTCATATACGAGTACGTTGACATTCTTAGCTCTTAACAATAACTCTTTAATAATAATTTTTAATCACATACCTTAATGTTCTTCCTCAGCACAAGACATTGCAACCTCGGTTTTAGTCCACGTGGATTAGACAAGTAGATGTCATGTTATAATGGAAGCAGCTTATTGGTTGCAACATTGAAATTGAGGCGAGTGATTGGAGCGGCGACACAAGAAATTGAAAACAATAAAACAATTAAATTTCAAACACCTGCCGAATGTTATGCAAGAGACCGCGGCGATAATATCAGAGATTGTTTAATATATATTGTTAATTGAAGTGGAATGGAACTGTTTTAATAAAAATGAAAGTGAATCAACAAAGCCTTCTTAACTAGTAATCGTCCAAAGAGTTCAATGAAGATTGTATAGTTGGCACAACTGGTAGGCCTAACAAGAGAACAACTATTCATAACACACTACTGCCATCTAGTGGAATGTTTGAAATGATGAGATGGTACAATAATACATTTTCAAAACAGTTTAGTATATTTATAAGTCAATATATATTATATTGTACTAGAGTGCTTTATTTCTTGTAATATTTATATACTTTCTTTTAATCGTGTAATAGTCAACTAAATCTCTAGATAATGAAAACCTCTAGTGAGATTACTATAGATAACTGCACTATAAGCTATAAAATCAGTATTGATAGTGAGATAAACTAAAATGCTACTGTCTATCCTAGTAAATATAGCACGCTTTTCCACTGCTTAAATCAAAGATAGTTGACTTGTAATGGTCTATCAGTGATAAAGAAAACCGCCTTCTTCTCGTCATTACAGAATATTGATCCATAATGTGTTTTCAGAGGGTTATTCCTTGAGATATTTCCAACAAAAAAAGTTTAATACAATTTTGCTTCCTTTTCGAGATAAAAATTGTTCTATATGAAACATTTCATAACGGTGTTTTGGGAAAGCCAGCGATTGAATTCCAATATGCTCAGTCAATTCAAGACAGCAGTGGATTATGATAATAAACGATTGAAATGATTTTAGTTTTATTCTTTACATGTGCAGAAATTTGACCGGAACAAATGTAACTTTTCGATCTCAAAAGGAATTTTAAAATGTTGCTCGGATCTAATTTCTGAATATTTAAAGAACGATACTAAAATTGGTTCAATCATGCATTATCATAAAACTCTGCTCTCTTCAATTGGCTGAGCATATTGGGAATTAAATCAATGACTTTCTGAAAACACGCTATGAAATGTTCATATAAAACAATTTTTATCTCGGAAAGGAAGCAAAAACGAGCAAAATCTTATTAAACTTTTTCTTTGAAATGTCACAAGGAATGAATGGATGAAGCCACTGTGTCCCATGAAGGGCTAGGGCTTCCTACAGGAGGGGAAGCTCGGTTGGTGTGGTTCACATGATGAGCTATATCACGTGAACAATATTTACATTCACATTCACTATGTGAGATACACTAGAGTTTGTCAAATTTTAGTTCTGTATGAGTTCGTTCGCTATCTGTCTCCATTCGTTCCTGTTGCGGGCGATGGTTGACCAGTTCCCTCCCAGCTGCTGCTTGAATGTATCTGCCCATCTTCTTCTTGGCCTGCCTTGTGTTCTCCTTCCTATGTGCGGGTCCCACATGGTGGTTTCTCGCGCCCATCTGCCTTGTTGCTGCCTTGCTACATGACCACCCCACTTCCACTTCGTTATGAGGGCTTTTTCTGTGATGTTCTCAGAAGCTGTAATTTTCTGCAGTGCCGTGTTGGAGACCTTGTCTTTCAGTGAAACTCCAACTATCTTCCTCTCCATTTTCCTTTGGCATATTTCGATGTTCATCTTTTGCCTCTCTGTGGGGATCCAGGTTTGGCAGCCGTATGTTAGCACCGGGAATACACAGGAGTTAAGAGCCTCTAGTCTGAGTCCGCGGTTTATGGACCTGTGGAGGAGTATAAACTTTAGCGCCCAGAAGGCTTTCCAGGATTGTGTTGTTCTCCTTTGCATTTCTTTCTCCATCCCTTGGTTCAGTGAGACGGTCTGCCCTAGGTAGATGTAATCGTCCACGTGTTCTATCTCTGTCCCTAGTACTGAGATTGGTGTTGGCGTTCTATTTGACATTATTTTTGTTTTGCTGTAATTAATTGAGAGCCCAACACAGGTGCTGAGCTCGTTCAGTTCGATAAGCATTTGCTGTAGTTCGTTTGGCGACCTGGCAAACAGTACAACATCATCCGCGAATCTTAGGTTGGTTAATCTTCTGCCATTTGTTATAATGCCATATTTTGTATCCCGTAAGGAATAACCAAAAAAATCAAGGACATTACTTAGGGTTCACTCTGTAGTATACCCCATATATTTGAAGCTGTCCACTTGTTCCACTGCCTCGAATTCGCAAGTTTATCTTCTTTAGTTTTATTATTATTAATTTGTATGCAGATGAAATTTTCGTAAGATATCGTATGTCAGTGTTATATACATGGTGAGGTTGCCACCTCATTGACTAGAGACATTTTCTCCTCAATTTCCTGTGCTGAAACATTTGCAATACTACGAAGGCGTGCACAGTCTTCTTAGTGAAAAATGAATTGAGGGGTAAACTGGTTACGAGAAGTTATTAGATGTGTTGATGTCACATTCTTTTTAGAGTGTCATAACCTCAGTAGACTTAATTTAACTCCATATAGGGAAACTAGGGGCGGGCGGAACTATCCATTTATTTGCATTGTAATATAGTGCAGTCTAGGAAACTTTCAGGTATTACTATTCCAGCGGTAAGGAAGAAGAGAAGCCATTTGACTCCTTGCTTGTTGTAATTGAAGCCTGTAGTGCGTTTTTCTTCGTTTCTTCTGTGTGAGTTGTAACTTGCATGAATATTTACTAACAAGGTACGTAAAATGTATCAGTGCTGCATTGGAGTTAAATCGCTCGCTTGAACTCGGTCGAATGTCGCACCCTCGAGTGAGATACGATCGGTCGTGATACGCTCGTAATAAATAGAAGCACAGTACAAGGTCATCTCACCGACATGTCTTATCTTGTGTGGAAGGCGACAGAATAAGATACACATATGTTTTGCCCACACGGTAAAAATAAGGCTTTATTTTCTGCGTTTATGACAAACGTTAATGGAAAGTCTAATGGAACGTACCAAAACAGTAACATGAAGTTATAAATAAAATATTATGAAAAACTTCGATATACAGTTATTATTCCTAATTAATAATTATTCAATATTTGATTTACCACATATATATTATGATAGGTCCATACATAGTGTTCCGCCTATATACTGCGACAATGTAGAAACGTTTTACAAAATATTATTGATATAGCAGTAGATTAATAACAATATTAGTACAGAGATAACGTCACAGAAAATATAATAAAACGAATAATCACGCTGCACAACTGTTCAGACGCAAAGATTGATACACTAATTATTAGAGATTATTATTATTACTAGAAAACTTGATGCGGTTCTTGCATTATCGTGATTGTGTTCTCCGTTTATAATAATTGCATTTACATCCAATAACATCTATAAGATGTGGCAAAAACAAAATCACTCCTGTGAAAAAAAAAAAAAAACATTTACCTACAACATTTATATTGCCGGTACATTTTAAAGCAAGTTTTGTAGTTGTACTATGTAGAGGTTAGTTAAACACTGCAAAATTTTGAAATGATAAATATCTATGATATTACTACACAGTTCATCACTGTAACAAGAACGAATGCCTAATGCTCGGCTTATACCGTTCGAGGATTTATCGCTCGCGACCACTTTACCCATCATGCATGTGCGCTACCTATCGGATTATGCTGTGAACTACTTGGCGCTCGAGCGAAAACGTCTGATGCAGACCTCTGAAATGTATTTAATTATTCATTTTTTTCTTTACATTTCCTTAAAATGGACATTGTTGTCTAAATTTTAACATGTTCAGAAATATTTCATTTCGCAAGGAATTTTGTGGATGAAACCTAATCTCAAAGTAGGGACAGAATGGAACGAGGTGGAATGGACCAGGGTTCCGTTTATCCCAGCACTACTATTGTTTGTTAGGTTTAATACCTTTCTTCCTTTTATCTATATTATCTTCTGACTCTTTCATATGTACTTGCTTATCTTATGAAAAATAAAACCTCCAAATATTCAAGGAAAACAACACAAGGATGAAACAAGGCTGTCCATTATCCCCACTATTATTTAATTTATATGTAGATGAGTTGGCCAGGGAATGGAAAGAACAATTGAACACATTATATGCTAAATGATACAACCTTAGACACATTACTGTTTGCAGATGACCAAATCGTAGTTGCAGACTCGGAAGATAATATGAAAAGAGCACTATACAAATTAGAAAAACTTTCGAAAACATATAATTTGGAAATTTCAACAAAAAAACTAAGGTTTTAGCATTCTCTGGGTCAAATTCCATCAGATCAAAAATAGTTGTAGATAATCATATATTAGAACAAGTTAACTCTTTTGATTATTTAGGTTGCAACTCATATTTCCCCTAAGGATTTTGACAATAAAATGGTTAAATATCAGCAACTCATAAGTACTAATAAAAGAACACTGTCGAAGAAGGTTAGAACACAGACTGTTTTAAAATTTTACAAAACACTAATCGTACCAACACTATTATATGGTTCTGAAACATGGACACTCACCTCACAGCAGATCAGAAGACTAAAAGCAGCAGAGATACGACTCCTAAGGCCACTCATTGTCACACCATAAATAATATTACACCACAGTCTAGTATATACAGTCGCGAAGCTCAATAGGTAGTAAATATGCAAATATTAGATAGTTGCTCACCACTAGGATCGCTAATATCGCCTCATTACAGGCAATGCAAAATAGAACCGTCACAGTCTATTGTTTCTAGCACCCTCAAAACTCAAGCTTCGTGACTGTATATAGTGGACTGTGATTACACCTTAACTCGCAAGTGAATTATGTCTGAAGTGTATCATAATCATTGTTTCAAATTTTTACTAATGGAATTAAACTACATTTTAGAGAAACATATGTTACTGTTTATGCATTCCAAATAATTTATATGGTTGAAACGCCGCCCTTCGTGATCGGGTTAAGCGAGTTACATGGTCTGCCCTAAGGCCTGTATTAGATCACGATGACTGTGGTACAGTCTATTGTTCGTAGTACTCACAGCGCTCCAAGCGGCTAGCAAGTACCGCGAGAAGGTTATACACTTCTTGATCACCAAAGAAACGAAGACATTCACAGCATATTAAAACACAAAACATAATTACAATTCTAGATACATACAGAAGAAGTTTGTACCACCATGTGATCAGAATGCCCCCAGAAAGAATACCACAAAATATCCTAAACTACACACCAAGAGGAAGGAGAAACATCGGCAGACCGAAGAAGCGTTGGAGGGACCAGCTGAATCCAGGAGACTGAACAGGCCCGACGGCCTAATCAGAAGAGCATTTGATGATGATCTTTTGGGATAGTAAATGAAAAAAATAATCATTTAAAAGGAATGTAGGCCTAAATAAATGAATAAACAAATTTGATAATATTATTAGTGATGACCGTTTTTTTTTTCTTGAAACAAATTCAACAAACACTGCAAGTTCGTCTGCTCCAACTGATGATCCTACTTTGACTACAGCCTCAGCTCGGAATACCCAAGAAGTACGGTTGAGTTAACTCCTGCGAAAGATGTGGTCGTATGTTCTGCATCAACTTCGACCAAATTTCCTCAGGTTTTTCCACAATAAATCTCCGCCATTTCAAAGATCAACACACAAGAGGCGAGAAGAAGAAGAAGAAGAAGAAGAAGAAGAAGAAGAAAGAAGGCTTATGCTGCAATTTTGACAGCATTACCTTACAAAAATGAACTCCAAGAAGCATTTTAAAGATGTAAAATATGGAGGAACAGGAAGAACGAGCTAGAAAATAGTTGAAATTCGTCTTTGGGACAAGGAAAGTAAAGTACAACGCAAAATAGTAACAAGGTAGAAGAAGAAAATTGAAGAGGAAGATGACGGTGAAGATGATGAGAGCGATGCAGAATGCCTGTACTGCAATGATTTGTTTTCTTGTTCGACAGAAGGATGGGTAGCTTGTGTCCACTGCCATAACTGGGCACATAATTCTTGTGCAGGAATCGATAGCGAAGATGATGAAGCGCAACACGTCTGTGCAAAATGTGTTGATCGTGATTGAATTCTTTTCTTTTTAATTTTATAATATTTTGATGTGCCCTTATTGTTGTTGATTTGAATGGATAATTAAGCTTTGGATACGCCTCACGAGAGATAGTTGTGTGAAATTTGATAATGTATCAATAGGGTTCCATTCTGCCACAGGGATTGGGCAGAACGATCACTTTCATATTAGTTTATTTTTTGTTATTGGTTGTCCCTATACATTTATAGTGTGTAACCTTTGTGGGTAATAGTAAAGATATATAGTATTAACCCTTAATTTGGAAGAAGTCTGTCTCCCACGCTCTTTTTCTTAAACCGCGTCGGACTGTAAAGAAAACTACTAATGCAATGTCTATACTATATTTGTTGTATATCTATAGATATAATTTGAACTGGTAATGGAGATTACGGGAAAACGGCTGAACGGATTTTAATAAATGACCCCTCATTTTGAAGCTTGGAACCCAAAGTTTTTCAGAAAAATAGTAGTTTTCAGTGAAATGTCAATTTTCCTACATTATTTTCTTATTTTCCAAAATCCATCTTCCTTCAGTTTTGAGAACTAATTGCATTTCTATATATTATTTTAATGTAGATATTTCCATGCAGATATTCTGCGTCATCATACGATGTAAGAGTAATGGAACGGAGAAAAATTCTGTCCGGCGCCGGGATTTGAACCCGGGTTTTCAGCTCTACGTGCTGATGCTTTATCCACTAAGCCACACCGGATACCACCCCGCGTCGGACAGAATCGTCTCAGATTAAGCTCCAACTCTTGGGTTCCCTCTAGTGGCTGCCCTCTGCACTACGTCATAGATTTCTATGAACGTAAGACCGAAGTGATTTACGCATATCATATATATTATTTTAATGTACCGAAGTACATATGATATTTCCATGCAGATATTCTGCGTCATCATACGATGTAAGAGTAATGGAACGGAAAAAAATTCTCTCCGGCGCCGGGATATAGAGATGTGTTAAATTAGATATCCGGTGTGGCTTAGTGGATAAAGCATCAGCACGTAGAGCTGAAAACCCGGGTTCAAATCCCGGCGCCGGAGAGAATTTTTCTCCGTTCCATTACTCTTACATCGTATAATTGCATTTCACCACGGCCGTGATTTCAGAATAAAACAAAACACACACTACAATAAACAATAGCTATTACACGAAGGCCATGACCTGCAGGATTGCTGACATATTTAGAGTTAAAATTCAATTGGTTATTAAAAACTTAAAGACTTAGGCCTACTAAACATAACTTACAGGCCTGATTCTGCGGTGTGTAATTTTCTGAGTACAGCTGTGTATTGGGTATTGAAATCTACAAAATGTGAAGTGGTTTGATGACATTAGAAATGAAATTTCTTTACAGTTAATGCCATGATGTGACTATTTTTCATTGATTATACATATTAATGCTATACTGATGATATGAAAGTGAAACGTTTTGGGGTTATGTAAGTAGATATAGAGATGTGTTAAATTAGATCTTCATTTCTGTTATTTACTGAGTGGCGGCTATTATATATATATATATATATATATATATATATATATATATATATATATATATATATATATATATATAACTACAAATCTTACGTAAGATAATAATATTGTTATAAAAACTCAAATATTTTTATAGTTATTAATCAAGTGGGGTTGCCTCTTTTTCATGTATTTAATGGCGGTGTGGTGTAGATACTTATATGCGTCATTCTCTTCGGTATTGGCTCGAGAGAGCGCAAAAATTAGAGTTCCTAAGGAAAGACAGTATTCCTATCTAATAAAATAAGAGGCCTACAAAATTTTGTAGTCTCTCGATCATTTCAGCAAGATGTCTTAGCAGGATAAAATGATTTTTCCCTATCTACATTTCAAGCTCTACATGCAGCAGCTATACCAAAATGCCCTGTGTATTGTTCGAAAGCATAGCAAACCTGACTTTTACAATCCACAATGACCTGAAATAGCTATTGCTTTACTCCCACATGAAAAACCCACTGATCGCCCTGACATTGTTACTTGCGTTTTCGCGTTGAATCTCAAGATACTAGGATACATAGGTTCAAGAAAAAGTATTTGACATAAAAACCATTCAGAGGGAGTACGTTTCATTATTATGGAAGCAAATAACTTTCAAAATGTCTGGATTCTTCATTGAAAATAAATCAGAAAAATTTTTATTTGAACGTCTAATGAACTTAGTTTAGAGCATTGGCTGCACAAGCCACTAGTTATTTTATAATTGGTTCAATTTATGTTTTCCTACCAATTTATTTTCTGTGATTTTATAAAAATTATAGCATAAATTAAAATATTGTATCCTATACGGTACTCTTGTCAATTTAAGGGTTAAAGAACATGTCTACAAAATTTGTGTTTTTTATTTATAATACGTAACATTTTATATCCATTTTCATGTTGAAGGTTCCGTTCCGCCCCTGGTTCCCCTACTATATCACAATGGGATTTCGTGACATTGGACCAATACGAGACCATACTTCCATCGAAGACAACACTGACTTATTCAGTCAGTACATAAATATAGACTAAAGATTTATGTTCAGTCAAAAGACAATAAATAAAAGTTAGTTTTTATAATTATTAGGCCTACTTTCTTTACGAATGTTAAGAGAAAGTGTTCTAATGCTTCAAAAATGGGATTCGAAATTTCCGTGAAAATACATGCTTCCAGCATTTGGTTCGGACGATTTTCTACAGTACGTTTGATCAGTATGAAAACGTAAATATGCACACTGTTCAGCGATACATGTGTTTAGAAATTTATCAGAGTTTGCAGTTTTTAATTCTATAACATACTGGAAATTAATAACCAAATTTCATTCTCTTTGTGTTGTACCATGTTACACATAACTGGCTTGTTGCTCTCAAATAGCGAAGCCATGCAATAAACATATGAATGTTTTTAATTGATTAGCCATGTATGTACATATGCAAAGAGTTGCAATTTGCTTTGCAAAACGTGAATAAATGTGGATAGAATAGAAGCAGCTGGTCAGTTAGTATAGCTGCCTATAGGCCTATATCCACTTTCAAATATTAATTTGTATAGCTTTCTCCTGTGGGACAGTAATTTATTCACTAGATGGCGCAAAAGTAAAAACAATGGAGCTCAGAATAACATCACAGTAATGCTTCAGAATCGTTGGCATTGTTTATTTTGACTTTCCACATTCGACTTGGATAACACCATTGTTCATGTCCAATAACAAAGTATTTTAGGTCCTTTTAAGTAATGGACTAGTTAGATTTTTTGTGTCTTCCGATAGCACGGAAGCATTTCACTTATATGGTTCAAAACCATTTTCTTTGGGTATTCTACTGAATTTGCTCTTAAGTATGACTTCTTAACGTTATGGTCATAATTTTCATCGTCCTCTTCGCAATCTTGATAATTAGCGTCCTTTTGGTAATTTTGGTCACAGTCGTCTTCGTCTTATTCGCAATTTAAGTCTTCGGCATCCTCTTGGTAATCATAGTCGTCACAATTGTCTTGATAATCTTAGTCGTTACAATCCTCGTGATAATGTTAGTTTTCACAGTCTTCTTGGTAATCTTAGTCGTTCTCGCTGTTTTACTCGTAAACAGTGTCAGTCGACATCGTCCACTTTGTAATCTCTGTCGTTATTTTTGTATTATTCGTAATCATAGTCTTAGTCGTCATATTTCCCTTTGTAATCTTGCTCGTCATCTTTCTCTTCGTAATCTTGATCATCTTCCTCTCGTAGTCTTGATACTAATCGATCTTTTCGAAATCTTAATCGTCATTGTCGTCTTCTTAGTTGTCGTCGTCGTCTTCGTAGTCTCAGTCTTAGTCATCGTCCTCTTCGTAACCTTAGTCGTCATCGTCCCCTTTGTAATTTTTGTCTTAGTAGTCGTCGTCTTCTTCGTAATCTTAGTCGTACTCTTCGTAGTCTTAAAAGTTGTAACTTTCTTCGTAATTTTAGTCTTTGAAGTCGTTCTCTTCGTAACCTTAGTCTTCATCGTCCTCTTCGTAGTCTTAGTCTTAGTAGTCGTCGCCCTCTTCGTAATTTTAGTCTTAGTAGTCGTCGCCATCTTCGTAATTTTAGTCTTAGTACTCGTCGCCCTCTTCGTAATCTTAGTCGTACTCTTCGTAGTCTTAGTAGTTGTCACCTTCGTAATTTTGGTCTTTGAAGTCGTTCTCTTCGTAACCTTAGTCTTCATCGTCCTCTTCGTAGCCTTAGTCGACATCGTCCTCTTCGTAGCCTTAGTCGACATCGTCCCCTTCGTAGTCTTAGTCTTAGTCGTCATCGTCCTCTTCGTAGCCTTAATCGTCATCGTCCTCTTCGTAGTCTAAGCCTTAGTCGTCATCGTCCTCTTCGTAGTCTTAGCCTTAGTCGTCATCGTCCTCTTCGTAACCTTAGTCGTCATCGTCCTGTTAGCCGTCTTAGCTTTAGTCGTCATCGTCCTCTTCGTAGCCTTAGTCGCCATCGTCCTCTTCATAGTCTTAGCTTTAGTCGTCATCGTCCTCTTCGTAGCCTTAGTCGCCATCGTCCTCTTCATAGTCTTAGCTTTAGTCGTCATCGTCCTCTTCGTAGCCTTAGTCGTCATCGTCCTCTTCATAGTCTTAGCTTTAGTCGTCATCGTCCTCTTCGTAGCCTTAGTCGTCATCGTCCTCTTCATAGTCTTAGCTTTAGTCGTCATCGTCCTCTTCATAGTCTTAGCTTTAGTCGTCATCGTCCTCTTCGTAGCATTAGTCGTCATCGCCCTCTTCATAATCTTAGCTTTAGTCGTCATCGTGCTCTTCGTAGCCTTAGTCGTCATGGTCCTCTTTATAGTCTTAGCTTTAGTCGTCATCGTCCCCTTCGTCGTCTTAGCTTTAGTCGTCATCGTCCTCTTCGTAGCCTTAGTCGTCATCGTCCTCTTCATAGTCTTAGCTTTAGTCGTCATCGTCCTCTTCGTAGCCTTAGTCGACATCGTTCTCTTCATAGTCTTAGCTTTAGTCTTCATAGTCTTAGCTTTAGTCGTCATCGTCCTCTTCGCCGTTTAACCTTTAGTCGTCATCGCCCTCTTCATAGTCTTAGCTTTAGTCGTCATCGTGCTCTTCGTAGCCTTAGTCGTCATCGTCCTCTTCATAGTCTTAGCTTTAGTCGTCATCGTCCCCTTCGTCGTCTTAGCTTTAGTCGTCATCGTCCTCTTCGTAGCCTTAGTCGTCATCGTCCTCTTCATAGTCTTAGCTTTAGTCGTCATCGTTCTCTTCGTCGTCTTACCTTTAGTCGTCATCGTCCTCTTCATAGCCTTAGTCGACATCGTCCTCTTCATAGTCTTAGCTTCATTCGTCATCGTCCTCTTCGTAGCCTTAGTCGTCATCGTCCTCTTCGTCGTTTAGCTTTAGTCGTCATCGTCCTCTTCGTCGTCTTAGCTTTAGTCGTCATCGTCCTCTTCGTAGCCTTAGTCGTCATCGTCCTCTTAGTCGTCTTAGCTTTAGTCGTCATCGTCCTCTTCGTCGTCTTAGCTTTAGTCGTCATCGTCCTCTTCGTAGCCTTAATCGTCATCGTCCTCTTCATAGTCTTAGCTTTAGTCGTCGTCGTCCTCTTCGTAGCCTTAGTCGTCATCGTCCTCTTCGTCGTCTTAGCTTTAGTCGTCATCGTCCTCTTCGTAGCCTTACTCGTCATCGTACTCTTCGTAGACTTAGCCTTAGTCGTCATCGTCCTCTTCATAGTCTTAGCTTTAGTCGTCATCGTCCCCTTCGTCGTCTTAGCTTTAGTCGTCATCGTCCTCTTCGTAGCCTTAGTCGTCATCGTCCTCTTCATAGTCTTAGCTTTAGTCGTCATCGTTCTCTTCGTCGTCTTACCTTTAGTCGTCATCGTCCTCTTCATAGCCTTAGTCGACATCGTCCTCTTCATAGTCTTAGCTTCATTCGTCATCGTCCTCTTCGTAGCCTTAGTCGTCATCGTCCTCTTCGTCGTTTAGCTTTAGTCGTCATCGTCCTCTTCGTCGTCTTAGCTTTAGTCGTCATCGTCCTCTTCGTAGCCTTAGTCGTCATCGTCCTCTTAGTCGTCTTAGCTTTAGTCGTCATCGTCCTCTTCGTCGTCTTAGCTTTAGTCGTCATCGTCCTCTTCGTAGCCTTAATCGTCATCGTCCTCTTCATAGTCTTAGCTTTAGTCGTCGTCGTCCTCTTCGTAGCCTTAGTCGTCATCGTCCTCTTCGTCGTCTTAGCTTTAGTCGTCATCGTCCTCTTCGTAGCCTTACTCGTCATCGTACTCTTCGTAGACTTAGCCTTAGTCGTCATCGTAATCTTCCTCGTCTGTTAATCGTCGCCCTCTTCGTAATTTTAGTCTTAGTAGTTGTCGCCCTCTTCGTAATCTTAGTCGTCATCGTACCCTTCGTAGTCTGAACCTTAGTCGTCATCGTACCCTTCGTAGTGTTAGCTTTAGTCGTCATCGTACTCTTCGTCGTCTTGTTAATCGTCACCCTCTTTGTAATTTTAGTCTTAGTAGTTGTCGCCCTCTTCGTAATCTTAGTCGTCATCGTACCCTTCGTAGTCTGAACCTTAGTCGTCATCGTACCCTCCGTAGTCTTAGACTTAGTAGTCGTCGTCCTCTTCGTAGTCTTAGACTTAGTAGTCGTCGTCCTCTTCGTAACCACATTTCAAATGCTTCTAATAGTTTCTCTTCACTTCGTCGTAATATCCATGTTTCTGTTCCATACAATGTAACACTCCACATAAAGCACTTCACTAGTCTCTTCCTTAGTTCTTTTTCAGAGATCCACTTCTTTTGCCATAGCTATCCTCCTTTTGACTTCCTGGCAGCAGCTCATGTTACTATTGTACTTATAGTACACCCCAAATGTTTAAATTGTCCATTTGTTCTACTGCCTCGTTTTGAATCCACACGCTTACCTTCCTTATTTTTCCTTTGATAACCATGGTCTTCGTCTTATGTGCATTGGTAGCATATCCCTTAGTATCGTCTCCTCTTTTGCTAACAACATCGTTTCATCAGCAAATCTTACGCACTTTATTATTCTTCCTCTTACTGTCACCCCTCCCATGTTACGAAAGCAGTTCTTCACTAAATCCTCCAAGTAAATGTTTAACAGGGTGGGTAATAAATGACATCCTTGTACTCTTCTCCCTATTTCACTTTTTTCTGACATTTCTTCTCGTTTCACATAAAGGTTACAGAATAGCCTTCATTATGCATCTCAAAAGTGTTTATTTAGTTGAAGTTTCACTTGCATTACAAAACAATATTACGTTGTTATTAATGTTATGGGAGAGATCAGTACGATCCAGCACTGCGACCTTGTGGATCTATTGCGCTTACCTCCAGCAAGGCGTGAACCCAATCCGCATCATTTGACTACGTTAAGGTTCGATGAATCTCCAGGTTTCTAGCAGCAAATTCTTCTCGTCTCTAGACCGACTTCCTCCGTGCTTCTCAATAGAATGGTTTGGGAATACTATGAAGTGATAATGGAGTGAAGACAGGACGAAATGATTTGACGAGGAAAAAGGCGCTAAAAAGACTCCAGTTGCTGCCTTGTCCTCCACAAAGGTCCCTATGAATTCTTAGACAGTAATCTGACTAGAGGTTTTGATTTATCTAGAGAAAATCAAAACTCGAGTGGGATTTAATTGACTATTACACGCTTAGAAGAAAGTCTATAAAGATTAGAAGTAACGAAGTACTCCAATACAATAAAATATTAATTGACTTACGAAAATACAACTTTCTTCAAATGTATTATTGTACCATCTCAGCATTACAAATATTACGCTAAATGGCAGTAGTGTGTAGGATTAGCTGTTTTCTTGTTATCAGTTGTGCCAACTATGGAATCTTCATTGAACTCTTGGACGGTTATTAGTCAAGAAGGCTTTGTTGATTCAGATTCATTTTTATTAAAACAGTTGCATTCCACTTCAATTATCCGGATCCCAGTAATCAATGTCACTTGACAGTTGATTTTTAATAAATCTTAGTATTCAACAATCTCTGATACGTAACTATCCATAATATAATATCGCAGAAGCTATAACATAATCTAAATAATATAAACAAGTGTTAGAAAAGTGTTAATTAGGGATGATGAAATAAACAAGAAAAGTTTCAATTAACGATGATGAAATAAAAAATAAACATGAATAATTTTAAAAGAAACAATTATTGAAAGTACTATTTTCAAATTTGAATGTTTTAGTGGTTTGGTTCAGTTTATGTTATATTGGACGTGTGCGTAAAAGAAGTGGAACTCGTTGATGTACATAATGTATTCCTCAATTTATTCGGGATTTCCGAATGGTGCTCTTCATTTATTTGTAAATGGGATTTCAGAGAAGATGCATAGCTATGACCAGTGATCTTTATTAATTCTTGCTCTTGAATGCCAATGTGAGTCATATTTGAAACTGCTGTGCATCGACTGGAGTGGTTTGTAATTTTCTGTTTTTTTTTTTCTTTTTTTTTGACGTCCAGACCAGTGCAGTTTGAAATGTTGGCAAACAAAGAAACAAATGTTAGGGTAGTGATAAAAATAAACAAATGCTAGAGAAGCAATGAAATTAAACAAATGCTAGGAACGCGATAAAATTGTGCGATAAGCAGCCGTGATTGATTGAAAGACGTCCTTTCGTAGCGTTTAATTGGTCAAAAATAGTGTGACGTAGTAAAAGTGTAATAATCAACAGTAATCTCACTAGACGTTTTGATTTATCTAGAGAAAATCAAAACTCGAGTGGGATTTAATTGACTATTACACGATTAGAAGAAAGTATATAAAGATTAGAAGTAACGAAGTACTCCAATACAATAAAATATTAATTGACTTACGAAAATACAACTGTCTTCAAATGTATTATTGTACCATCTCAACATTACAAATATTACGCTAGATGCATGGTAGATGGCAGTAGTGAGCAATGCCTTCTCGTCGAGAATTTCTCGATCTATTATACACGATGGCAATGTTACTAGTCAAGAAGGCTTTGTTGATTCAGCTTCATTTTTATTAAAATGCAACATTCCACTTCAATTATCCGAATCCCAGTAATCAACGTCACTTGACATATGATTTTCAATAAATCTTAATATTAAACAATCTCTGATACGTGCCTATCCATAATATCATATAGCAGAAGCTATAACATAACCTAACTAATATACACAAGTGTTAGAAAAGTTTTAATTAACGACGATGACATAAAAAATAAACATGAATAATTTTAAAAGGAATAATTATTGAATATACAATTTTCAAATTTGAATGTGGTTGGTGGTTCAATTGATGTTACAATATATTGGACGTGTGCGTAATAGAAGTGGAACTCGTTGATTTAGGCCTACATGGTGTATTCAACTTATTCAGAATTTCCGAATGAATAATTTTAAAAGGAATAATTATTGAATGTACAATTTTCAAATTTGAATGTGGTTGGTGGTTCAATTGATGTTATATTGGACATGTGCGTAATAGAAGTGGAACTCGTTGATTTAGGCCTACATGGTGTATTCAACTTATTCAGGATTTCCGAATGGTGCTCTTCATTTATTTGTAAATCGGATTTCAGAAGATGCATAGGTATGTCCAATGATTTTTATTAATTCTTGTTCTTGAATGCCAATGCGAGTCATATTTGAAACTGCTGTGCATCGACTGGAGTGGTTTGTAATTTTATATATATATATATATATATATATATATATATATATATATATATATATATATATATATATTTGACGTCCAGGCCAGCGCAGTTTCAAATGTTGGCAAACAAAGAAACAAATGCTAGGGACGCGATAAAATTGTGCGATAAGCAGCCATGATTGGTTGAAAGACGTCCTTTCGTAGCGTTTTATTGGTCAAAAGTAGTATGACGTAGTAAGAGTGTAATAGTCATTGAAATATCCCTGTTCGAACCCTGACCGCCTCGTGACAGGCTCAAGATCTAGGCTCTCAGCTACCACAGGGATAAACAATATGCTACTCTCAAATCATCTGTAATAACTGTATGTCCCTTGTCCGTTTAGTGAGTTCTAGGCTGATGGAGATTTCTTAACGTTTGGAGAAGTGTCAGGACAACATTTTAAGTGTTGCTTTGGCGAGTTAGAATATAGAATTTATAAACTCTCTCTTTGTGGCATTTTATTTGCAGAAGTTATGAATTTGTATCCTGAGTTTCTGGAACATCACAGTTTATCATTCAAAATATACATTCATTTTAGGGACATCTTGTTAATTCATCGTTGTATCATGTCAAAAGTTAATGGAAAATATGGCCATCATTGGAAACGGGTGCTGTTTTTCAAATATTCGTTAATTATTTCAAAATCCATTATTAACACAATGCAATAATTTGACTTACTTCATTGAGGATGAAATTTATTCGGATATGAATAATGTATACAGAAATCCATTAAAATATGACGTATAATATAATCAGAATGTTGTAATATGGAATAACAACATAAATATGCAAACACATACACTGCAAAACTTCACAGTTCAATTCACTGCATAAAGAAATGAGATACCTTCTCTTTCCTTCACATAACCATACACGCAACAATATAAATTAGCATAATCATACGATATCTGTAGGTGATTAAGAAGAAAGATTTTCTATTAAAGCATAAAATCTTGAGTAGACTAGGTTAAGTTTAGGTTGTTGATGTAGTGCTTCCAAATTAGCTGTAGAACTAAATGAACTGCTAAGTATTTCACTGTCTGATCTGGAGGTTTCCATGGGGTGGTAATATTGTCTATTAGGGATGGTGATATAGGACGACATAAAGTAGAAATTATAGTTTCTCATTTACTATAGCTATGAGATATACACCATTTTTAAGCCAAGTAGTTGTTGGTTTTAGAGCAGATTCTAAACGTTGTCCAACCATTAGGATATCTAGGTGAGTTGTATCATCTGCGTACAGTCATCCCTCCAGAAAAAAAAGAAAAAGAATGAGACGACTCTTGGTGATGCGAAAGTCCTAGTTCTATAGCACTGTTCACACTATATCGACGTAGTCACGTAGGAAGATATCTGACCCTATTCCAAAGTACACACCAATCAAAGAGTTTTCAGTTATCTGTCCATTTCTGTTACAAGGTCCTTGATTACATGCGTGATTTTTTTTTTTATCTTTTATGAGAGTGTTGCAGGATTCGATCCTGCGTTCCTACAATTAGTACACTGGCACCATAAAACCTCTCAGCCACAGCGACACCGTAAGTGAGATATTTCTTTATGAGTATGTTACGTATACAATTGGTAAAAAAAAAGTATTCATACACTACGTTCTACCTTGTTGGTGTCTATAATTTGTCTTTCAGCATTATGGCATTCAATAGATTTGTATAAGGATCTTATGGCAGTATATTATATACAAACACATTCTAGTAACTTGAACACAGTTAATAACGGAATAAAATGCATATTCGTTGGCAAAGAAAGTATTCATACGCTTCCATTGTTTGTAACCATTTGACTGTTACACATTCTTCTCCCGTCTTAGAGAGTGACAACAAGCGAAGGTCGACTCCAGTAGTGTTCTTAGATGAGACTGTTCAGTTTACGTCTGACAGCGGTACAATATGGGTCGTAAATCACAAGAATTGAGTGCCGCCTGCAAAGACCACCTAGTTTCATTATTTAAACAAGGATAGTTTCATTATTTAAACAAGGATAGTTTCATTATTTAAACAAGGATGCAGCTATCGGAAGATAGGGAAGCTGGTTAAACGATCTCATGCGACTGTCCAGTATATTATTAAAATGTTCAAGACTGGATCGACCGATAATGCAAGGCGACTGGGAAGACCAAGAGTCATTTCGCAACGAGAATCTCACCAACTGGATCGTGAAGCCTCAAAAAACCCTAGAATTAGTGCTACTGAACTAGTGCAACATCTTGCTTCAACTTCCGGGAAGATTGTTACAGCTCAAACTATCCGGAATCGTCTCCATGAAGCAAGCTATAAAGGCAGAGCAGCAAGAAAGAAGCCTTTTATAAGTGAGATAAACCGACAAAAGAGGTTGGAATTTGCTAAGAAGTATATAAACATGGGACAAGACTTCTGGTAGACTATTTTATTTTCGGACGAAAGTAAATTTAACATTTTTGGATCTCATGGTCGACAGTTTGTTTGGAGAAGATCAAATACAGAACTGGAAAGCAAAAATGTACTATCAGCAGTGAAGCATGGAGGAGCCATGTCATGGTATGGGGCTGCATGAATTGGTGAACTGGAAGTAATTGAAGATAACATGAATGCTGCGGGCTACATCAAAGTGCTCCGAGGTAATTCGTCTAAGAGTGTTGTGAAATTGGGCATACAAGACACCTATTTATTTCAACAGGACAACGACCCAAAGCGTACAGCAAGAGTGCTGTTGTACAACGCCCGAAAATTATTTGTCACGCCACTTCAATCTTCGGACGTCAACCGTATTGAAAATTTATGGGCCCATTTGGAAAACAAAATCCTAAAGTTAAAGTGTTCCTCCAAAACTCAACTGGTAGAAAATTTGAGAAAATGTTGATTTGAAATTACACCAGACTTCACGAACAAGCTTGTTGAATCCATGCCAAGGAGACTTCAGGCCATTATAAATGCAAAAGGTCTGCATACCAAATGTTAATTGTGTTTGTGTAGTGTAGAAAGTCTCATTTGTGTTGTGTATGAATACTTTTTTGTTGCTCCAAGAATGATTTTTTTTTTTCATATTGTAATACTTATTTTGTTTTAAAGGTTTTCTTTTTTTTCAGAAATGAATAGTTGTTACGTTTAGTTCTAAATAATGCAAAAATAAAGTTCTCTGTCAATAAATTAAACCAAAAATCAAATAAAACATGGTGTATGAATACTTTTTTTTACCAACTGTACTCTTGGTGCATGACACCCATCGCAAAGGATCGAAGAAAAACATAAAACGTTCTAGTATGAATGCAGCTTTATCCGAGTGCGCCCGAGATCTGTAGATCGGCACTTCGTTTCAGGAGCGTTCCTATTTTTTTTTGTCTCAAGGTATACATAATGATACAGTGTTATATTTATTTAATGAAATAGCATTGAGTAGTGTAACTTACATTGCTGCGTTGCTGAGTCGTAGCTGTGTACTTGTTGATATAACCTACTACTCTAAGAGGGTATACTAGGCAGGGGTAAAAGAAAAATAAAGGAAAAAGTTGCATATCGTTTTCAACTTCAACGTGGTATTGTACCTTTGCAAAGGACCCGTAAGTTATTCACAATATGAATCTGCACTAATGTAAGCCTTCAAATACAAGGTTCTTGCATGTGTGACTTCACTTTCACAGAAGTTTCTGATAAGAAGGGTGACGTGTTTAATGCTGCAAGGAACTATAGCTACTTGACGTTAATTGTTTACCAGTGGCCTTCGTTTAACATTTTATCTTGTTATTATTTCGTGTGCAGAAATACTTTATTTCTTATTTTACGGAAAATTATGCTAAAAGTTATTAATTGTACAGGTTAAATGGGAATTAAACAGCATGGACGAAAATTGTGGAAATTAACGCTTGTGTGCAGGAGACATTTTGCAAATACAGACCAACTTTATAGAAATACAGCTATCATTGCCATTGTAGCTAATAAAAAAGTAAATAATATTGGATATATAGTGTTGTCATTAAATAATAATAATAATAATAATAATAATAATAATAATAATAATAATAATAATAATAATAATAATAATAATAATAATAATAATAAGAAATTTCCCATACTGCAGTAGTTTTCCTTCATCAAAAATAAATTTTATTTTACCATAGTATTCTTTCTGCTGCATCTTTTCATTCAGTCCACGTCGATCCACACAGGATCGGAGGCTATCCATGCACTTTTCTTTTGGTCTCCCCTTCTTTTTTCCACATCCAACTAAAATTTTTCTTGGTAACTGTTCTGACTTAATCTAACAACAACAACAGCAACAACAATAATAATAATAATAATAATAATAATAATAATTGATATTATTATAATAATTAGGCCTATTGTCTTATATGTTGTTTCATGTTATTGTTTTTTTTTGTTATTAACAGGTTTACAATGTAAACTACATCTTCCTGTATCAAAAGTGTTTAAATTCTTATCTTCTTCCTCCATTCTTCTCATGCCTCCCAATCCCGTTCTTCCAAGCCTCTCTCCTTCATTCCACTTCTTATATCGTCCATCCAGGTTTTCCTTGGTCTTCCCCTGTTTCCTCTTCCTGGCGGAATCCATTCCAAAATCTGTCTGGGCAATCTTGTTTCTGGCATTCTACGTACGTGGCCATACCATTCTAATTGCTTGTAGCTAACGAAATCTAACAATGTACTATTAACTCCCATTTCTTATCTAACGGTTGTGTTTCGAATTTTTTCCAATTAAGAATGTCTAGTGCAGTGACCGGCATGTTCCGTGCTCTGTGACGTCATACCACGGAGCTGCCACGCTCTTTGCTCGGCAATCTCTGCATACTGAGCACAGCGAGGAGAGAAGGTTCAACTGAACAGTGGTGGTACGGCGCCTATGCACTGACAGAGTGCGATCCATTCGTCTGAGGTAGTATGGGAACAGCACAATTACAATACATTTGTACGAAAACAAAACTGTACATCCGTGATAAATCAATGTAACAAAATATTTTGGTTTGTAATCAAATTTAATATACTTATAATAATATGAAATTCATAATACAGCCAGCTGCAGAAGCGTTCGCATTATGTAAATGAGGCTCCGAAACTGCTATAAATATACAAATATAGAAATAAATAATTTAAGCAGTACTACAACACTTTGTCTACTCGGAAACTTGAAAACAGTTCAAGTGTTTTTAACAGACATTTTCCTACACAATATACAGATTGAACTATATAGGCCCTAACTTGGTGAGTAGTATGCAAAGTATATTTCAACTTTTGAAACACACCATCACTTTGTGTTACTACCTTGCCCAAGTTAAATGCTTTGTCGAGATCAAACTGTGTTATGGAGTATGGAGGAATGGCGAAGTGTTTGATTTGTGGCAAGCTGTTTCAGTATGTAAAGAAATTCAATATACAACGCCATTATTCTGTATGCCACACAAATGATTATGACAAATATGGGGGAGAATATCGACAAGTACTAGTGCAGCAATTGAAAGATAAATTGTTAAGTGAAGCTAGGGAACACACTGTCAGTGAATCAATGGTAAGCTTAAGGCTTAAGATATAGGAATTCACTAGCCATTGCAAAGAACATGCGTTCTTTTAATGACGGGGAATTTGCCAAGAATGTTGCCATCATGACCGCAGAGTAGTTATTCCCTAGCAAAATACAGGAATGTGATTCCATCAATTTATCTCCAAGATCTGGCGTATCATTGCTGCACTGACGCCACTGCGCTGGTGCGTGTTAACAGTAATACGACTCAACTGCTCGCTCTTCCAAGCTCTTGAGGCCAGACTGGCTCTTACGTCATAACTGCAGCATCTGCCGGCCACTGGTCTAGTGGAACGTCTAAAACAATTCATTTCAGTGGAGAGGAGTTTCAATCTCAGATTCGTCTTTAAATGCCACATTTCCGCCCCATATGTTATATTACTCCTTATTATAGATTTATAGATTTGGAATTTTGTTTCAATTGTTATTGTCTTATCCCACCAAACCCCATTTCACATAGCTATTGCCAATCTACCTTTCTGAATTCTATATTTTATGTCACTTTCCTGGCTGTATATTGAGTTAATTTTTACCCCCAAATATTCACACTCCTCACATCCTTTCATACATCCCATTCATGTTATTATTGATTCATGTTTTCGTGATTTTTGTGTACATTTTATAGCATACGCTAAGTGCAAAACAACATTTATGAACCTTTTAGGACTCGCGGAAACCCTAGGATTTGCCTACGAAACCCTGGAGTTCCACGGAACATACTCTGAGAAACGCTGCCCCTAGGTGAAGTGTTCGTATACGCGCCATTGGGGCGTACAGGATAGAGGGAAATAAAATTATCATACTCCCTGGACCTCGACACTAGAAGCTGATGATGCGATTAGCCATGCGCTTCGGTCGCCTTTTAGCTCCTGGTAAAACACGCTGCTTAGTTGTACAGATGGCGGAGTAGTTCTCATGACTTGTTTTTTGGAAGTGACGCTGACGGAGAGATGAAAAATTCTGTCATTCACTGGGCTCGAATCCGTACTCTTCTACTCTATTGTGTTGTTCGAAGGACAGTAATTAGGCTAATCATAGAATTTATGATATTTTTTAATATTTTCCTCATTATTCCTTCTTTAACTCTTCGACTCATAATTTTTGTAACAATTTCTCTTCTTTCCTGAATTTTGATCATATTTCCTTCCTTTCTCCTTACGACGCACAGGTATACTCGTAAATATATTTGACGTTCGGAAAACTTGTGACAAGTTTTTTGTCTTCTTCTTCTTCTTCTTCTTCTTCTTCTTCTTCTTCTTCTTCTTCTTCTTCTTCTTCTTCTTCTTCTTCTTCTTCTTCTTCAAGACTTGGGTAAATTCTGAAACCAAAGGGAATCAATTTAAATTGTTGTTTCCATCTTTTCCTCAGCCATCCTATATCCCATCTGCCTGAAGGTTTATAAAAGTAAGCTTGCAGTGGTAGCCTAGTTTTTTTTTATTCTAGTAGGCTATTTTACGACGCTTTATCAACATCTCAGGTTATTTAGCGTCTGAATGAGATGAAGGTGACTATTTCTTTTATACGACGTCATACCATTTTCGATTACTGAAGTGTAATGAAATTTTGAATTCCAACCAATCACAGTCACACTTTGCGATAATTTTTGCAGCTAGATGTATCGCTATCAATTTAGCGCATGGTTGTTCTTTTGTTTAGTCGTTGTCGCCAACTGTTTCCCCGTAAATTGATGATCATGAATACATTAAGATGCATCTACACGGTTAACCTTTTGTTTCAACTTGAAAGCAATGAATGCAAGATTGATATTTAATATTAATTAATATATTTACGCAGTGAAGACGCCGTTCAAAACGGCGCACCATGTAGACACAAAATCTTCATGCATCTTAATTGAACGTACCTTTCAAACTTGATTCTTTCAATATTCTTCTCAGATTGCACGCATACGCGATTGAAATATTGAACTGTGTAGATGCAGCTTTAGTTCCGTTACACATTACAGCGAGAATGCATTTGTCGAGCTATAAAAAATGCTTTCGTGTAGCACTGATCGTAACGGTCGAAATAAGGCAGAGCTGACATTGGTCCTGCTCCCACAGGTAACTTAACCTATAATTGTAGACTATAAAATTTGTATTTTGTGAATGAAATTAAACAATTAATAGAAACTCAAATGTTCAAATTTATGTAACATCATCGCATATCAATCCTAAAGAACTTGCATAGTAATAATAAGGTCTTTGATCAAACTGCCTTACGTATGGCGTAATAAAATTCGTGTTTTAATTATGCCTATTTATACAGAGATGGCTTCACTGTGTAGCAATATGTCTCGCTTTGAATACATAAGCATTGGTATATAGCTGTTCCCACTGTTACTGTTAAATTAAATTATGATTTCAGCAGATAATGAAAATGTATTTATGTTATAATAGTAAGAGAAAAGTGCAGTACATGTAATTAACATTGTTAAACCTGTATTTCGCTTTTCGCAATTGGCATTACTGAATAATAACATCGAATTTCTTTATTGCAGTAATCGATATTCATCTACGAGTATTTCAACTTCACAATGTCTGAATAGGTTAAGTATTCGTTAATGTACAATTACTAACTTTTGTGATCGAATTTTAGGGATATATTATTTACATTTTTATTTTATTCACGAAATAGTCCTAATAAATGTCACTCGAGGTCTGAGATTTCCCAGATATCGGCAAATCTCAGACCTCTCGTGACATTACTACAGATAATGCCAGTAAAATGAGTCCGGGGTCTAGCACCGAAAGTTACTCAGCATTTGCTCATATGGGGTTGAGGGAAAACCCCGGAAAAAACCTCAACCAGGTGACTTGCCCCGACCGGGATTTGAACCCGGGCCACCTGGTTTCGCGGCCAGACGCGCTAACCGTTACTCCACAGGTGTGGACCAGTGGTAGCCGTTCAGGGGACATTCTTCCCATATGGTTGAACCACTTATCCTGATATTTAACAAATACTTCTACCGTATTACTCGTTATAAGTTCTTTATCTTCATTTTCTTTAGCCTATTTAGTCTTTTCGGTTCACTCCTAGCAGCGATCTCCTGCCTTTTCAATGCGTCTTCTACCATTTGCCCTTAACACCCATCTTTCGCTAAGCGAATTTTTCGTCACAGGTATAATTCGTAACAAATTGATTTTTGACGCACCATATTGTATGTATGTATGTATGTATGTATGTATGTATGTATGTATGTATGTATGTATGTATGTATGTATGTATGTATGTATGTATGTATGTATGTATGTATGTATGTATGTATGTATGTGTGTGTATGTATGTATGTGTGTATGTGTGTATGTATGTATGTATGTATTAACACTACAATTTGGTATACACCCGGTGGCAGTGATATATAAATTCGTCACATAAATTCAATTCGTCATAAATAGCATTGATCATTAATAGAAAAATCTGCTAAGGCGCTTGTCTGCCGATCCAGAGCTGCTCTCGTGCGCGGGTTCGATTCCCGCTTGGGCTGATTACCTGGTTGGGTTTTTTCCGAGGTTTTCTCCTACCTTAAGGCTAATGTCAGGTAATCTATGGCGAATCCTCGGACTCATCTCGCCAAATACCATTTCACTATCACCAATTTTATCGACGCTAAATAACCTCATAGTTGATACAGCGTCGTTAAATAACCAAGTAAATAAATCACAAAATTGCGATTGGTTACGTAAGTTACAAGTCACTTTTTTTTTTTTTTTTTTTTTTTTTTTTAATTTCAGTTGAACAGTTTCGTCTCATCTTTAAATTTACCGTGGCATATTTTAAGTGTGAACGAAGAAATAATGTTCACTAAATCAGAGGAGGGAAAATCTAAATTAATTTACAGAGGATATATGTATAATAAGAACAAAAAAGTCTTCCCCTTCCTTCTTGGCTTTGCAATCTACGCTCAGAGTGTAACAACAGTATAGTATATGCAGTTACGAAGCTCAATATGTAGTAAATATGCATCCATAGATAGTTGCTAACCATTAGGATCGCTAATATTGCCTCATTACAGACAGTGCGAAATGGTACCGGCACAATCTATTGTTCCTAGCACCCTCACAACTCAAGCTTCCGGACTGTATATACTAGACTGTGGTGTAACTCGACTGTCACTATTTCTCGTGATGGGACTTCAGTTATCAAAGAACATTCAGCTGTTTCAAATCATCTTGTCGATTGACGCAGATTTCAGACAAAAGAGCAAAAGATGTGGGGTAACGGTTAGGATGGTGACTGTGAAGTGGGAGGGCCCGGCTTCAAATCTTGGTTGGGACAAGTTATTTGGTTGATTTGCTGGGTTTTACATTAACCCATTAGGTGCTAATGCTGGATAACTTTCGGCGCTGGACTCTGGACTCATTTCGCTGGCATTATCAACTTCATTTCATTCAGATGCTAGATATTCATCGTTGTTGATAAAGCGACGTAAAATAAGCCTGTAGAGAACCCATTCATTCATTCAGGGAGAGAGAGAAAGAGAGAGAGAGGGGGATATATATATATATATATATATACAGGGTGTTTCCGGGCTGGTGTTACAAACTTTCAGGGATGATGGGGAAGGGCAAATGCATCAATTTGAGATCAGGAACCCTGGTCCGGAAATGACTGAGTCGAAAGTTATAAGCAAAAATAGTTGTGTGGAAATGACATTGTAATTTGGCACCACGTGCCCTCCTTCCCTTAACCTTTGAAACAGTCGTGGAAAGATGGTATGGGCCGGATGTCTCCTACGTGGGTACTTGTACCCGATACAATCTGTGAGCTTGTCTACTGTTTCCATTGGCTCATCCGTAGTCGAAAATCATGTCTGCATATTCCGATCTCGTGTACTCCCCTATTTCAGTAGGACTAATCGACTGGACACTGCAACTTGTACACATACACTGCTGTCTACAGACGTGCATATCAGGACCGACCATGTCCGTTACATATTACGGTATCCGCATTGCTTTAGTGTAGTTTCCTGTCCCCATCCCTCAGACAGCGCACTGAATGGAATACTATAGGTAGACGACGTAAACAACGTCAGATGAATACAGTATGTGTAAGATGTACAGATAAATACACATAAATAAGATGTACAGAGGAATAAAATTACTTCATTTCCACACAACTATTTTTGGTAACTTTCGACTGTCATTCCCGGACCAGGGTTCCTTATCTGAAATTGATACATGTGCCCTTCCCCATCATCCTTGAAAGTTAGTAACACTAGCTCGGAAACACTCTGTATGTATGTATGTATGTATGTATGTATGTATGTATGTATGTATGTATATATATATATATATATATATATATATATATATATATATATATATAAAACAACAGACTGTACTGCGCAAAGTAGACAGTTCGACGTGCGTTTCTGGGGAAAATAGCAAGTCAAACATAAATTGCAATAAATAGATAAATAGATACATTTCTCAGATATTGGATGTGTTGGGGAACATATGGAAATAGAAGTTTCAGGTAATGACATTCCATTTTTAAATACTGTTATTGTGCAGTCAAATGTACGAAGACATGTTTGAACCTCGTAAGTCACACCAATAAGGCATCACTCATGAGACAACTAAGCCAGGAGATAATGGGGTACTGTAAGCTTTCAGGGTAGTTTGCAGAAATTCATTGTTACCCAGAGTTTTTACGAAACTAATTCATTGGGTTATGATTCTTGATGAAATTGTGTAGTGTTTGTCATTATATATCTTTAATGTGTATTTTATGTTTTAATGCGATTAATTGGTTAAAATATAATTTTATATAAGTTTGAAACTGTTTTGTGTATATTTTGGCGCAATATATTAGGCGTATAAATATTCCATATTTAGTATAGTCACAGTAAATAATAATAATAGTAGTAATAATAATAATAATAATAATAATAATAATAATAATAATAATAATAATTAGGGGGCGGATGTTGATGAAAAGTCTTCTTATTTTTCACATTAGGACGATGTCTATTAATATAGAAATCCTTTCTATACTAATATCAACGTAAAAAATAATTTCTTATATTGCATTTTTTGACGTTTTTGAACTAATAGGTAATTTTTATATTTTTTTTCGGCATTTTTTGGTCATTTTTAATACTTTGAATAACTTTTAGATCATTTGGAATGCATTTTACTTTCTTCTCTCCGATAGATCTGTTAAATCATTTTGTAAGCAAATGGGTCAGTAGTAATTACCTACTGAATAAGTGAATAACAGTGAAGTTTGAGTTTTATAGTTTGGAATAGACTCATTCCACTGAAGGCTTCACTTCACACAACGAAATTAATATAAAATGCTTTACAACAGCTTAGTTTAAGTGAGTGACTTGACCGACCACTCATGACTGAAAGACATTGTAAACCCTCATTAAAATCTTTAATTTTTCCCTAAAACCTTCATTTTGTTGCATGTTCTTTTCTTTTATCTTAGCTAAATTCCAGGAAGTTGTCTCCTCTCCCCGAGATTTGCAGGGCAGTCACTGAAACAAGGTGATGAATTTTTAAGAAGTTGTGGTGCGAGTTAATAATATTTAAATGTCATTTTCTCTTAATTCTATGTCATTTTTACATTACTTTAAGGGCATTTTAATGATCATTTTAAGTAGATGTTTAGGTCATCAACATCCGCTCCTAATAATAATAATAATAATAATAATAATAATAATAATAATAATAATACAATTCGTGTAATTTGAAATCATAATATGGGATATTTTAGGCGTTAAGAACTAGTTAGAATACATGTTATGAACTTTTTATTGAGAATAGCCTAATGTAATAATTTTGAAATATTTTCTTGTCAGTCTGTTAGTGTTATTGTGGTACAAACTGTCATGTTTTGCTAACAAACTTTTACAGTCCGACAGTAAATTCTGCTCTGCATTTCGTGTAAACATAAGTGGCATTCGCCACTCGTACTAGTTTAGACCTCGTGTATGCTTCGGTTCTTTTAAAGACTAGTGTGTCTCCTGTGTCCCCGTCTCGTGTAGGAAGTAATGAATTATTACGTAGAAACTGCTGTAAAGAGAATGGACGCAAGTTGCTTTGAGTTCTGTTCTTCAGTGAAAAATAAACAACTTAAAAAGTCCGACCCTTTCGTTTTCTGTAATTAAGAATTCACGTAGAGATGAGTCTGGCGGACGTATAAAACGGTGTAGTATTGCAATTTTTATGTTCCGTCATTATTTAGCTTTGAGGTATTATCATGCTAAAGCAAATAGCCAGCGTTGGACATCCTCCCATTTTTCATTAGGCTTGTCTCATCAGAGGCTTGCGTCGACTTTTATATCACAAAAATGACTATTGTAATGTTACATTTGAGTATTTAGTTTATAATTGTATTGGGAATGGTATGTTTTCCTGTAACAATTAGTTTATCTTGTTACAATACGATATTGTCGTAATTCACGCACTTTTTACCATACTTTTGTGTTTTAAAATCGGGGTGCGTAATTTATGCGAGGAAAGTTTCAAAATACTATATTTTACAAGAAAGATTTGAGATCCTACACTAGATTTTATCATACTATTTACAGTAAAACTTGTTTAAAGCGAAATCGCAAGGGACCGACGATTTTTTCCGAATTGTAAAAATTTTCGTATTATAGAAAACTACTCAAATCTTAAATAAATTTTGTTGAGAACCTGTATTAAAAATTATTACTATTACATACCCTTGTCTGTGAGTGAACGTTGACGACCCAAGCGAACGTGAGTGATGCACGTTTGTTATTACTTACTTACTGGCTTTTAAGGAACCCGGAGGTTCATTGCCGCCTTCACATAAGCCCGCCATTGGTCCCTATCCTGAGCAAGATTAATCCAGTCTCTATCATCATATCCCACCTCCCTCAAATCCATTTTAATATCATCTTCCCGTCTACGTCTCAGCCTTCCCAAAGGTCTTTTTCCGTCCGGCCTCCCAACTAACACTCTATATATACATTTCTGGATTCGCTCATACGTGCTACATGCCCTGCATATCTCGAACGTCTGGATTTAATGTTCCTAATTATGTCAGGTGAAGAATACAATGCGTGCAGTTCTGTGTTGTGTAACTTTCTCCATTACCCTATAACTTCATCCCTCTTAGCCCCAAATATTTTCCTAAGCACCTTATTCTCAAACAACCTTAAGCTATATTCCTCTCTCAAAGTGAGAGTCCAAGTTTCACAACCATAAAGAACAACCGGTAATATAACTGTTTTATAAATTCTAACTTTCAGATTTTTGGACAGCAGACTGGATGATAAAAGCTTCTCAACCGAATAATAACAGGCATTTCCCATATTTATTCTGCATTTAATTTCCTCCCGAGTATCATTTATATTTGTTACTGTTGCTTCCAGGTATTTGAATTTTTCCACCTCTTCAAAGGATAAATTTCTAATATTTATATTTCCATTTCGTACAATATTCTGGTCACGAGACATAAGCATATACTTTGACTTTTCGGGATTTACTTCCAAACCTATCTCTTTACTTGCTTCAAGTAAAATTCCCGTGTTTTTCCTAATCATTTGTGGATTTTCTCCTAACATATTCACATCATCCGCATAGACAAGCAGCTGATGTAACCCGTTCAATTCCAAATCCTCTCTGTTATCCTGGACTTTCCTAATAGCATACTCTAGAGCAAAGTTAAAAAGTAACGGTGATAGTGCATCTCCGTGCTTTAGCCCACAGTGAATTGGAAACGCATCTGACAGAAACTGACCTATACGGACTCTGCTGTACGTTTCACTGAGACACATTTTAATTACGTTTGTAATTAAAATGTGTCGGATTTATGTGCACTAAAAATATCTAAAATATGCATGGATGTATGCTGTCAAAATCTTTCAAATATGCTATATCATTTCCAAAGATATAAATTTGAATTTTAGGCTTATGCATTTTGGTGTTTAAAATATATATATATACTTCCTTAAACAGCATTCTGGTCGTTGCAATTTGATTTGCCGTAGCTACGCAATGATTATTTTTCCTAAATGCTCAGGTGTAAGTTTATGACGTTTATCGCTTAACGTAAGTTTGTATGCTGAGAAGGACCTTTCCACGTGTACAGATGTTATTGGGCAAAATTTGAAAGCACTTACTAGCTCTGGGAAAATTTCTTCTGGAAGCACAACGTTTTCACCTCTAAGATATTTGTCCACAAAACACAAAACTTTAATGTCAGGATCTCTCTCTGAGAAGTGCACAATTTATCATTTTGTACATACTTTAAAGGAGCGCTGTGAAATTTACTCTAAACCTCCTTGAGGATTGCTAAAGATTAATGTAAAGACAAACCCCATTTTTCGAGTTTTTATTGTGGGTTCAGCTATAACTGTGAAATGTGCCTTGATTACAGTTAGGTCACTTTGCAAATATTCACTATTAAAATAATCTGTGAACGTTGAATTGACAGAACTTCAGTTCCGTTTAGCGTACCAACAGTCTTTAACTGCATTGAAATTATCTGAATAGAGACAGCAGCTTCAATCCACGTACCCCAGCTGATAAGTATTGGCTCTGGTAAATTTTTCTTTGTAGGCATTAATTTTATTCTAGACTAGCCGTACCCGTGCGCTCCGCTGCACCCATTAGAAATAAATATAAAGTAATTACATAATTAAAATAGGACATTTGATCCAGGGAACATTCGTATTTGATAGAAGGATAAATCGTTTATTATGTTACTTAATTTAAATTCCATTAAGAAAATTATAATGCGATCATTTTGATCCAGTCATAAAAATTATTTTAGGAAATACAGGAAACCAATGCCTATCAAATTTTCTGTGCAGAAGAAGCTATTTTAATCTTACCTGTCCTCGATTCACTCAGAAGGTACTGTAATAACATTATAGCATTATGTCCATCTAGAGAAACTACACTTTCCAATAGTGAATTAATAATTAATTATACAAATCTGTTAATTTAACTTCCGATATTACTTCATACAAACACAGAAACATTCTCTGTAGGCTATGTTTCATAGCTTTCGATTGTTGTTGTCCAAGACCCCTTATAGACGAAGTCATTTGTTTTTTAATTCATTACACCGCCTTAGATGGCATTGTTATTGCAATTTTGAAACTCATTTATCTCATTAAATATCAGTCCTATCAAAATTTTGCATGGAATAAAACTTATCGGAAATTATTTTTAAAGAAACTTTTGTTATATAATATTTTTCATGAAAATTAATAATAAGGGAGATATTTCGATTTATTTAATTCATGGCCCCTTATAACCCCCCTTTTAAATAAAATATTTTGAATGCCATATAGCCTAAATTCTAAGTTACAACGAACTTAATTTATATTCCAATTTTCATATAAATCGGTTCAACCATTATCACGTGAAAAGGTAACAACATCCAGACAGACAGACAGACAGACAGACATACAAACAAAAATTTCAAAAAAGCGATTTTCGGTTTCAGGGCGGTTAATTATATATGTTAGTACCAATTATTTTTGGAAAATCGAAAATTACCAGAAACATTTCGGCTACAGATTTATTATTAGCATAGATGGGCTCGCAAACACTTCTGCTATTTAACTGTAAATAGGAATGTTATTCCTCAGTAACATCACGTGATTTTGTCAGTAGCGCTCGTGGAGGCTGCTTACGGGTGCCTCCATAGTAAGGACTTTATTATCTTGTCCCTAATGTGTTTAAATATTAATTTTAAGATTAAAAATGAAAAAAGACATTTATTATATGCTCGATGATGGAAAAATGATGAAATATGCAGCAACATCGGATATATGCAATTATATGCACTATAAAACTTCACATACACAAACAGAACAACATGAAACATATTGCAAAAGTTAATTACATATTACAAGTAAAAACAAACTAAATATGCATTTGCATATAAATGTGATGTATAGTTATTACTGTGGTATAATTGCTACCTCGTTATTTCCTTCCTTTTAACCCGACTGTATCCTTGCAACCACTCGTACGTTATTTTGTCTTTTTGTTTAAGGGGAGATGATGGTATTTTTTTCGTGAAAAATGAGTAAATTAAAAAAAAAATCTTTAAAATACTCTGTGATATATGTGGAATGCATAGCATACAGCTCGACCAAGTTAAGTCTGCGAGCCGAGAGGGGAAGTTGGAGGCAGTTCTGTAGTGAAAGGAGGCGGTAACGAGAGGAGACCAGTACAGTCTCATATGACAGCAAAGTTTTCCTACTGCGCTTCAGTTCATAGAGCGGTAACAATTTAAGACGCTTTGAAATAGACTGTACTTCTACTTCTGCTTGACAGTGAGGTTTGGCGTTCTGATTGGCAAGCGTGGAGAAATTTGCATGAGGGAGGGAGGCTGGGAGACAGCGTAACTGTTGCCTTTATCTGAAGACAAGGACAAAAGATGCGTGCGCTCCGTAGTGTATTTTAAACGATGTGCACACGTTGAAATCTGAGCGTCAAGTGACTTATGTGGCAACTGTGTTTTGCCCCTACATTCCTCTATATTCCATCCCGATATCCCCACTCGCAGACTTGACTTGGACAAGCTGTAACATTTTGTGGGTATTTGTGCCCTTATCGGATGTTGAGACGTCATTTTTGAACTACTTGCGTTATGGATTTTTAAATCGCTCGCCCACTTTTATTGTTGTTTCCCGTAAATTAAACTTTCAAATTTTTTTTTTCTGTAAAATGCCCTTTGATATGCGTGGAATGCATTGCATAACATTTTGTGGCTATTTGTGCCCTTATCGTTTGTTGAGACGTCATTTTTAAACTCCCTGCGCTATGGATTTTTAAATCACACGCCCGCTTTTATCGGTTTCCGGTAACTTCATTTTTTTTTTGCTACATTGCCAGACAAAAATGGATATAATTTCTGAACTATTAAATATACATGCATGAAATTTAGAACACACATTCTTTAGACTATTAGGAAACTTTTCTCTGTAAAAGAATTTTATTAATTGATTTCATTTTAAAAATACGTCCGTTTGTTTGCAAGAAAGGAAATCAGAAAATTGTTATTAAATTTTAATTGTTTATTTTACAAACGTAGGGACTAATATCAAAATTCTGTTACAGACAGCTTGTAGAACATGTTTTTGCAAATACATTGCAAAAAACTGTTTGAATCTATCTTTAAAAACGGTTTAGATATATCGGTTTTAGTACAATCCTGCATTGGGTATATATATATTTTTTTTCAAATTTGGGCCCCGAAATATATATATATTTTTTCAAAATATTTTTACTTGGTTGAGTTGCCACAGCTATGAGCTCTCTACATACAAAAAATTAATATTTTACACCAAATAGGAAAAAAGTTAAAAAAAATACCATCCTCTCCCCTTAAGCCAGTTAGGCGTGTTTTTTTTTTTGTGAATGTGCGTTTTGCTCAGTGAGCTGTATACAAAACTGGAGGCATAACTCAATGCTTTAAAAGCGTGAGTGCTGAGCGCCTGAGCGTATTGCTATCTCTTTCTAACATAGTGTTGTCCTTGTCTCTCTTGCAATGAATGCTATCTCAAATTAATCATAATTGATTGAATTAAATTAACTCATGAATTATGTTTTACTTTATCTTATAGGTTTATCTAAATTTAAATAAACATTTACTAGTCGTTAAAACTTATCTGAAGAATATTGCTGGAGAATCTTTTAAGTGTAGTGTAAATATTCGTAATTTAAATATGTATTTTATTGATTAAGGCTGGTTGAGTGGAACAGAAGGCCTTATGGCCTTAACTCTGCCAGCGAAAATAAATCATTGTATTGTATTCTATACAAATTGGAAATTTATCCTTTGAAGAGGTGGAAAAATTCAAATACCTGGGAGCAACAATAACAAATATAAATGATACTCGGGAGGAAATTAAACGCAGAATCAATATGGGAAATGGCTGCTGTTATTCGGTTGAGAAGCTCTTGTCATTTAGTTTGCTGTCAAAAAATCTGAAAGTTAGAATTTATAAAACAGTTATATTACCGGTTGTTCTTTATGGTTGTGAAACTTGGACTCTCATTTTGAGAGAGGAACATAGGTTAAGGGTGTTTGAGAATAAGGTTCTTAGGAAAATATTTGGGGCTAAAAGGTATGAAGTTACAGGAAAATGAAGAAAGTTACACAACGCAGAACTGCACGCATTGTATTCTTCACCTGACATAATTAGGAACTTTAAATCCAGACGTTTGAGATGGGCAGGACATGTAGCACGTATGGGCGAATCCAGAAATGCATATAGACTGTTAGATGGGAGGCCGGAGGGAAAAAGACCTTTAGGGTTGCCGAGACGTAGATGGGAGGATAATATTAAAATGGATTTGAGGGAGGTGGGATATGATGATAGAGACTGGATTGATCTTGCTCAGGATAGGGACCAATGGCGGGCTTATGTGAGGACGGCAATGAACCTTCGGGTTCCTTAAAAGCCAATAAGTAAGTAAGTATTCTATTCTATACATTCACACATATATTTCTATGAGCCAATTTAAGGTACTTCAGTTTTTCCAAGTTTCTACAACATCTTAAGAAATGGCATGATGAATATCATACTTGATTTGTCAACAACACCCATGTCAGATAATTTTTTGTTTCTCCTTAAAATTTATGTTTTTGGACTATGGTTGTTTTTTTAAAAATCCTTCATTTATAACAATTATTGCATTCAATTACTGAATGAACTCTGTCCTTGTTTAGTCAATGGTAGCAAATGTAGATCTAATGAAATATGCCCCTGAAATAATTTTCCTGTTTTCAGAAGCATGAATTACAGTTTTGTTGGTTACGTCATTACTCCGGGGAGGCCTTGAATTGTAAATCGTTCGCAATACTATGTAAATAAATTAAGTCAGAAGTTGAGGTTTTGTTCCACAAGGTGACTCCGTTGAATATTGCAGAAAGAACGTTTCTGTATCTTTAACATGGAAGCTGGTGATGCAGAAGAGATTCCAGCAGCGTCTGTATGTACTGGGCCAGGCTTTTTAAAACCCTGGCTGTATTCAAGTTGGAGTCTTACAAGTGTGTCTGCATGAGCGAGTACCAAGCAACCAGGTCCCATTATTTACTATTGCACATGAATTTCCCAGTGAAATAGGATAAGAAAAGGATTTTAGAAAGCGAAGTTTTATTTATTCTAGTAAATGGGGTCAGGCAATTTGCATGCATAGTAAAGAAACATGTGGTTACGTTTATTTTGAAAGTTTAATGCCGTGCAAGGAGAATTTATTCGCTTCCACTTTCAGAATCTCTCTTTCCATTGCTATGAATAGAAAGAATGTTGTTCAGTGTCAGCAACCTGTTAAAGCTTATTTTAATGCTGTTACTCAAGAAACTTGGTCCAAATATTTAGTACAAGTTTACTTTTGAGTTTATTTTTAAAATCACTGGAATTCGTTTTCATTCGTTGAAAGAATCGTATCAAACTTTAAGGTTTTGCATGAAATATTTAGTATGAAATTGACAACATCATTGCCATAATTTTTTTTATCATCGATATCATCTTCTATCTTCATCGATTGTTCCGAATACTTTACTTCGTTCCGTGTTCACGCTATGGAGATTTTCAGCCTCCAGCCTTCACAAGTTTATGGTCATGCGGTCGTATGTCGAGTACCTCCGTTATAACGGAATAAGGTTAACGAGAAATTCCCGTGGAATATGTATTTATTTCTGCTGAATCTTGTCTGGACATGGCGGAATTGATACAGTTCAGTAGAAATCCATAATATTACCAAATACAAATATCACATAATTTCACTAGTACCCTTGATCATATATATAACAGATTGCTCATCCCTATGTTAAAATCGGTAGCACTTTGAAGAAAACAACCGCCAGGATCGCCACCTGTCCACCGTAAACGAATACGAGCTGGCAGTACAGTCGCAATTGCAATTCAAAAGGGAGTTATGATGTGACTCCTTATGTAACAACTAGATGGCAGCATAGTAAACCTGACAAAAGTTGTTACCGTCAAAGCCTATAAGGCCGAGCAATCTGGGTATATATGATCTATGACCAACTTCTTAACTTAACTCTGCTAATAACAGTTCGTATACGCACTCTTCTACGTCGAGAGTGTTCTTTCCTCTCTCTCCCCTTCCCTTCAAAATAAAAAAAAGAATCAATATATAACGCAGTAAATACAGGATAACGCTTATCAACAATGATTTAGATCTTTTTAGGTATTAAGATCCAATTTAGTTTTTTTAGGTTCACATATACGACTCTTACGATTATGATTTGGAAAAGTATTGAAGAAATTAGGAGTTCAGAAGCAAGGAAAAAAATAGGTAAAAACCTATAAATCCGGTCCTTCTAATAAATCAATCGCATCATTGCAAACTACCCCTTAACTGCTCACTCCACCTTCCCCGGCTGACAAGCAAACATTCTTATGGGGGCAGATAAAAAAGTTATTTTTTTTTCTTTCATAATGTTCATAATGTTAAAAGAAGTGCTTACACAAATTTTGATCACTGGACCGCAATTACGAGGCCCGTAAAAAATACGTTCACCAGGAGCCGTTAACAGAAAGAAACACAAATTTATTGGAACAGACACAGGAATTGTTGAACTATTTTTCAACTTATTTTCCACCGGAATTGAGATATTTGTCATATTATGGGATCGACAGTGATGGCTGTCAAATGCTCGTTCCGATCCCAGGCGGCTGACTTCTACGACACAAGGATACAAAAATTGATCCCATGGTATGACAAATGTCTCAATTCCAGTGAGGAATATGTCGATAAATAGCGCAACAATTACTGTATCTGTTTCAATAAATATTTCCATGCAATTGTGCTTTTCTTCTGTAAACAACCCCAGGGAAAATCACTTTCTGGACGGTCTCGTAATTGCTGCCAAATGGCCAAAATTGGTATAAGCACGTCTTTTACCATTATTAACATGATGGAAGAAAAAAAATACTTTATCTGCCCCCATCAGATTGTTTGCTTGTGAGACGGGTAAGTTTCGGACCGATACGAGTAGGCAGGAAAGTGAACATCGCTCAGTGACGGATTGTGTAAGGCAGGCAGGGACTTTTGACTTTCGCTCGTCGCCTAAAATCCACCACTAATGCACAGTGCTTTACTGTGCGTTTGTTTCTAAGCGAAAAGGACATGGGTGGGGGTATCTCCTTTTCTTTCCCTTCCCTTTTATGCCCAAGGCTTGTATAGGAAGAAATTAGTAATATGTAAACTTCGATTTGCTCTCCAAGAATATAGTAGAAAGTGAAGCAGGAACAGGGTGAATAATAGCACAGTCTACTATATACAGTCACAAAGCTTGAGTTTAGAGGGTGCTAGAAACAATAGACTGTGACGGTTCTATTTTGCATTGCCTTTAATGAGGCGATATTAACGATCCTAGTGGTGAGCAACTATCTAATGTTTGCATATTTACTACGTATTGAGCTTCGCGACTGTATATACTAGACTGTGATAATAGGCCTATATCCACCAATAGAAAGAGGAATTACTTTGAGTATTACACCTGTAATGTAGACTACATAAGACTATTGGATTTTTATACCTTGGTAACCGATTTCTGTGAACCTGTTAATTTCTGAAGACCTACTGTAAGTTTAGAAAATGCTGAAATATGATTTCTTTTCTCATTAAAAGAACCAGTCTGCGAACGACTATGACATTTAGAGGCCCTGTGTGTAGATATTATGTTGAGTAGGTAATGATTGAGGTTTTGCGAAACATTATGTGTGTTTTTTGCATTGGAAATGTCCACCAATTCGGCATATATCTTTTTATGCTCGACCATGCCGAAATGTAGTAATTATACACCTGGTAGCAGCCCTTTAATGGACGTCATTAAAGTACACCTATTCATTAAAGTTCAGGTTTTCCACCAATCAGAAAGCAATATGAAAGCGCAAGTATCGATTATTCTCGGATATGCAATCAAAAGACAACTAGCGAAAAGTCACGGAGGCTGGAAATCCAATACTCTCGCAGAAGGTTATGTTCCGTTACTATAATAAGTAGTGTTAATTGTAAATAATATTCAAATAAATTCAATTTGTCATCTCGTTTTTCAATGTCTAAATCAATTTCCAGGTTATATCAAGATTAATGTTCATTTTACTCTCTAGATTATATCAAGGTCAATGATATTTGTTCCTCGGAAAAAATCAATACTTTCTCATCTGCTCACATCTCACAATTTAGGAGATATTGCACAAGGTCAGTTCCGCTCCCCAGTCAGATAAGAATAATATGAATAATTTCAAATTAGAAATATGGTAGAGCATAAAATGTCGTATGATACTTGCCTATAATGATAATTAAGACGCTCGTATGAAAATTATGAAACGATCGCAAGCGTCTTAATTACTACCATTATAGGCTCGTTGCATAATGTACTATAAATAACTGTTTGTACTTATTTTTTGATCGAAGGAACTACCAAAAATCAATCAGATTAGCTAGCTCCAGGATTTGAACTCTGATCTTCCTGAGTGCAAATCCAGTGTTTTACTACCTCGCTTGTTTTTTGGGGTTATTTTTGAGTGAATTTTGTAATTATTTATGCTTCTTGTCTTGTTTCTAGTATTCTTGATCATGTATGTGGCTCATAATTTGATGTTTTTCCAATTCTTGTGCTTTTATATTTGTAGTGTCATTGCCCAGTAAGTATTAGCACGTTTAAAAAAAAATATTGTAGTTAAGAGATACAAGCGAAGTCAAATAAAACTTACAACAGTATATCATGCGTAGCTCAGTCAGATGGTGTATTTTACCAAAGATGATTATAATTCGTCGGAAATCCTAAGATGATGCGAGATTTTCCATATACATTGCGGTTGTGGAGCATTTAAGGGGAATTGGACGTTATCGCATGCAAAGTAATGGTAAAAATAACCTATCTTCAAGCAGTCATAAATGTAATACTATTTATCAGAGCTCTTTCATTTTTAGTGATATATGTTTACACATTAAGCTTTAAAATGAAAGAAGAATGGTTAATCTAGTGTAAATCTTACCCTTAAATTAATTTTTGAATTTAAACATATTTTTTATAAAAATTTACTACTTACCTGTGATTAGGTACACTCTATTCACTTATCATAGCACACATTGAATTAAAATTTTGACCACTTACTGCTAATAGATACTAAAACATACCCTACTAAAATTATTAAAATATCTGTAATATTATGGGCATAGGGCTTATACTAATCTTCAATTTTTTTTTAAATTTATTGACGGTGATGATTACTATAAGCCCTATGCCCATAATATTACAGACACATGAATAATTTTAGTAGGATATGTTTTAGTATCTATTAGCAGTAAGTGGTCAAATTTTCAATTCAATATGTGCTATAATAAGTGAATAGAGTATACCTAATCACAGACATGTAGCGAATTTATAAAAAAATTTGTGCTTAATTAAAAAAATTAATTTGAGGATATTTACTCTAGAGTAACTATTCTTTTTCATTTTAAAACTTAATATGTATACACACATAGCTAACAAAAATGAAACAATTCTGATAAATAGTATTATATTTATGACTGCTTGAAGATAGGCTATTTTTTACCATTATTTTGCATGCGATAATGACCAACTCCCCTTAATTTTCTTTACCATTGTTTTATTGTCTTCATTATCGCTATATTATCACTTCATCTTTGAATATCCTCTTTAACTAGGGTTCGATAACTGAATTAATAGGAATTACACTGCTTTACATTACGTTACGTAGGCCTACTGTCTTGTGGGAGAGAAAATGACTCTCCCGCTTGTAGTTGAGTCATAATCCCCTCTTGTAAGACAGCTGCGGTTTTCACTAATATTGTATACTGTTGCCACAGGAATTAATTAATTCACATTAAGGATGCGGGAGGCAATTAACAACAGGTTTCAGGCGTCGGTAAGGAATGTAAATTACACTGCAAGTAAGCCTACTTCTTCACGAGTATGCGACTCGCTTGAGAATTGAGAGACCTTTTCTGTACTGCTTTGTGATCTACTACCATTATTATTATTACTACTACTACTATTATCACTACTACCACCACCACTACTAGTACCATTACCACTACTACTACTACTACTGCTACTACCACCACCACTACTATTACTACTACCACTACCACAACTACTACTACTACTACTACTACTACTACTACTAATAATAATAATAATCATAATAATAATAACAACAACAATATCTATAGATACGAGGGCTATTCATAAAGTAACTTCCGTTTTATATCGTCGCCTGAATGCAAGAACTAGGTAACTCGAAATTTGTGTTTTTTAGTTACCTCTTTTATAGCATAGCAAAACTCGCACAAAATGTAATCCAGGATCTATGTAACTAATCAAACGATACCAGCGACATCGACCTGGTTGGCGAGTTGGTATAGCGCTGGCCTTCTATGCCCAAGGTTGCGGGTTCGATCCCGGGCCAGGTCGATGGTATTTAAGTGTGCTTAAATGCGGCAGGCTCATGTCAGTAGATTTACTGGCATGTAAAAGAACTGCGGTACAAAATTCCGGCACATCGGCGATGCTGATATAACCTCTGCAGTTGCGAGCGTCGTTAAATAAAACATAACATTTAACATCTATTTTCCAATATAACAAATAGGTAAAAGAAAGCGAGACATATTCCTTAGTGCAATAAATAAGTAAATAGGCGATGTCACAAAATATGAAAAATCAAGTTACCTAGTTCTTGCATTCAGGCGACGATATAGCGTGCGTAACAAAGACAGTGGCGCCGCTCTTGCGGTGGAGTGTACCTTGAAGCAGTACGCGTCGAGCAGCGGTAGAGTCAAGGTCGTGTCTTTGTTCCTCTCTGAGCCACGTGCTGTCAAAATGTGTGCTGCAATCGCAAGTCCCGCCAGGTGTGAGGTACGTTCTGTAATAAGATTTCTTGTGGCCAAAAACTGTAAAGCTAGTGAAATCCATCGCCACCTTTGTGAAGTTTATGGGCCACACGTAATGAGTGAAGGTGGTGTAAGACAATGGTGCCGTATGTTCAAAAATGGGCGAACCAATGTCCATGATGAAGAGAGAAGTGGTCGACCGAGTATCGTGAATGGAGACCTGATTCGTTTGGTTGACGAAAGGGTTAGAGCAAACCGTAGGTTCACCATGTCGAAGCTTAGTGAGGATTTTCCACAGATTAGTCGTTCTCTTCTGCACAAAGTGATTACCGAAGATTTGGGTTACCGGAAACTTTCTGCCAGATGGGTGCCTAAAATCCTTTCTGAGGAACATAAGGCTCAGCGGATGGGAGCAGCACTATCCTATCTTGAGCGTTACGAAAGAGAAGGTGATGCTTTTCTCGATCAGATTGTGACAGGAGATGAGACCTGGGTGCGGTATGTGAATGCAGAAAGAAAGCTTCTATCAATGCAGTGGGGCCATACTCACTCCCCGAAAAAACCCACAAAGTGTCGTCAAACTCTTTCCACGAGGAAACTCATGGCAAGTGTCTTCTGGGACAGAAAAGGAATTTTGCTAGTGGAGTTCTTGGAGAGGAATGCCACAATTAACGCTGAGCGTCACTGTAACACACTAACAAACTTGAAAAGGGTCATTCAAAACAAACGTCTTGACATGTTGAGCTCTGGGGTGATTTTCCTGCATGACAACGCCCGGACGCATACAGCGCGTCGTACTGCGACCAAACAGCAAGAGTTCAACCGGGAAGTATTGGATCGTCCTCCCTATAGCCCAGATTTGGCGCCTAGCGATTACCATCTCTTCATTCACATGAAGACGTGGCTTGGCTCGAAGCGCTTTGACGATGACGAAGAGTTGAAAACCAGCGTCGTAGGTTGGCTTCAGTCGCAGGCGGCCGAATTCTACGCTTGCGGAATTTCAAAGCTCGTCAAACGCTATGACAAATGTCTCAAAGTGACTGGAAACTATGTGGAAAAATTGAGTGTATACTTTCAAACGTATTGTGACCCAATTCTGTAACGTCATTCACATGTTTGTAAAATGTGTGTATGATAAATATATATTATTTTAATGTACCGAAGTACATATGATATTTCCATGCAGATATTCTGCGTCATCGTGTATGATAAAGTTATGCAATTTGTGTTCATTTGTTTTGTGTGTTTTTGAAGAATATAATTTCAATTAATGCTCCGCCATGAATGTTGTAACTAAAACCTTGTGCATCCCTCGTGTTTATCGTACGGCTCGTCCTCTCCCACACGTTACCTGCACTTTGTTTACGGTTTCACTGTGCCTAAACGAGACGCTCTACTGCATTTGGTAACGTGTACAATTGCAATGTGAAAACAGTCGTATTATTTGCGTTCACCATTGACATCCTGTGATATTGTACAATCGTTCTTAAAATATAAAAACTGTTTGAGTAATCGCCTCAGGACGTTTCAGTTCGCAAATCTTCGGATGTATTTTGTTGTTCAATTTAATGCCGGCAACGAAACCGAAGAAGACGGAACCTTGCATATACAGGAACATCATTTTATTTTTACTTCAGTTTTTATTGTACCTGAGTTTTTTTAATGTACTTCACTCCCACCCCTTCTACTAATGAAATTCAACCGTCCCCCACCCAGAACCAAGTCCGCATATACAGTCATAGTAGTCTTACTGTCACAGTAAACAGTACGTTCCAAAAATATGTTCGCGTTTTCCAGTGACGAAAGAGCTTTCAGTATTTATCATTTTCGCACAGGTACTGTCGGCCATTTGCCTTCGTCGCATCCCGGTTTCCCCCACCTGCTTCTATTCGCCACTCTGTAAAGGCTAGTGGCTGGGCTGTCTTATCTCTTTTCTGAGAACATTAATTCTGTTAGGAATTGGACGTCTACGTAATATTATACCCATACAATTGTTTAAAATAACTTAAATAAAAGGGCCTTGTTAAGTAATTAACTGTCACGTGATTTCCTCCCTTTCTGCGACCCTGCGACATAACCATTTGGACGGACAGTAGATAGCATGTCTGAGTAATTTTATCTTTTCGAGTTGGGCAGAAGTGAAGATTGAATTTAGAGTACGTAAGGTACTCTTTTATGAGTAGGTACAGAATTATTTCAACATGAGTTACTGATACGAAGTACGAACCTGGTAATTGGAATTACGTACAATAGTCTATAGTGCGATAATTTGCACATTAAAACTGAAGCGTGTATCGAAATGAATAAAAAAAGTGTTTAAATATCCATAATATGATTATTTTTCAATTTAACGATTCTCTATAGTGTACGCTAATATGGTGTAGACAGTATAATACTCGTATACACTGCATAATGAATACGCCCGCATGGACAGCTTAGTTCGTGAGTAAAAACACTGAGTGTTAATACTGTACTGTATTTTGATTAAACAAAAACGTAATGAAAATTATCAAAATCAAAAGCGTGATATTTCCTAGTTTACGTAAATGGATGAACTACTTTTCTTCCCTCCTATACCTAGTAAAGTGATTTGTTTGTAAATTACGTCAGTATCATCGAGCTCCAGTCGTGGAAGGGGGTAGCAAACGGTGTTTCCAGTTCTCAAACTTTCATCCAAAGGTATAGCCAGGTTAATATTAGGAATGTTAGTAAAAATAAAATGATGTCCCTGTATAAGGTATGTATTCATGTACTTTATTTTCAATCATAACCAGACTGTACTACCTTTGTTTATCTCCGCAGTGTGTGCCCAGTACCGAGTGTGTAAAAGCTATAGTCAATGCTTGCGTATATTGATTGCTAAAGTATCCCGGTTCCACCCTCTAGTTGTGTGTCATAGTATGCAAATAAATTGAAGTATAAATGGTTTAGCATTTCGTGCGCCACCCTGTATTTGTACTCCACGCTCACCAGACTTCAGCCCGTTGCACTTCTTTCTGTGGGTGCATCTAAAGTAATTGATGTATTTGACTCCTGTGAATGGAACTCCCTGTTAGCGGATTCTGCATGGCCGTCAGACTTGAAGAGGACATTTTCAGCAGTTCATCTAAGGCAGTGATGTCAAAGGAAGCGCGGGCAGCAAGCGCTAAGTATGGAAAGAGGAAGTGTTGTGTATATGAATAAGCAACCTGTTGGATTAAGAAAACAGTGGTGCACAATCTTCAAACGGAACGTGAAATTTTATGTCGTTATTTTTATATGGCTTCTTTCTGTTTAATATTATCTATATTGTCTGTAAAACAAAAGTACTAACACTGATTTCTTAATATTGCACTTGTGTTTTAAATCTTAATAACATAATAGAGAGTTAAGAAGGAATATTCACTTAAATTCCATAGTAGTATAATATTATACTGTATTAAGTGGATGAAACACATCATTCATAAAGAAAGTGATATTCCAAAGAAAGAGATTGAGTACGACATGATAAGTTGGAATTTATATTGATGGTATCTTTAACCTTACAAAAGTAATCAATAAACTAATCAAAACAATATCACAGTACAAAGCAAAGTTACCTAGGTACTGTATCTGTTTTAAGTGTAACTAATATTACATAACAAAACTCTTATCGCATTATGCTTTTATGGTGATATTTGTGAGCAACTTCCTATCATCAGAATATTAAATTATTTTCTCGAAATCTGCTGAAGCTATAGAGCTGACATTTTTACAACACATGGGCACATATATTTTGCTTATGATGTAACAGTAGTTGCTTTGTTAATTCATTTCCTTACAAAGAATTTCCATGCGAATACTTTCAAAATTTTCAATACACTATGTTCAGTAATACGTATATACGGTATATTAGATTTACGAAAACATTCTGTAAGGCTACTAAATAAATAGGCCTATACCTGAAAATTTCACTTTTCTATACGAAAAGTTGAGAAAATATTTCTTTTGAATAAAAAATCAACTTGTGAAAATTGAGCATTAAAATTAAAACTTACATTCTTATAATGCACTTATACTTCTGAGACAAATCTAAAAATTAACATGGATACAGTATTAGTAAGTTCTCTTCACTTTATCTATTGAATCAGTGCTGGCCATCCCTGAATATTGCTCGACCTAGCGGCATATACTACTTGTTTCATCTGTCTCTTTCCTTTCCTCTGTAAAGCGCTCAGGCTCTCCTGGGCTCTAAAGCGCGCGCTTTTTCCTGTGGGCATCAATTGACATGCCTGATATAAGGGAATGTAAACAGAATGCATCAAAATATTTCCCACGAACACACGTACTGGGAAGCACCATGGTCATACTTGCAAGCCCTAGTTAGAATAAAGCATTTCTGGATCCATGAGGAATACATACTGAAGTTTTACCCACTTTTTTCGTTATACCCTATATTTTACATGTAAAGTATTAACTACGTAAATGTTAACTAATGGGCACGATATTTTTAATAGTAGTTAATGTAACGATGCGACTTTCATAATATTGTGTAATATTTCGAATTGTGTTTTGACGTAATGCAAATTTTAAAATCAAATGTACATTCAATAAAGTATGGGTTTTCAGAATTATGTATAACCACAGTTATATTCCTCAATTAATTTATAATTGAAAAGAGTGCATTATAACTACTAACCAATGCCTCCTCTGCTTTTAATTGCTTGTGGCGGAGAGTTAATTAAATTGTTTGTTTTGTATTGTAATGTACTGCATTCTTTTTGTTTGGAGAGTGCTCTGAAATGCTTCATTAATGTTCGATTTTATTAATAAAAATAAATTATTTAACTGTCTACTGCTGTGACTCATTGGGTCATTCCTGCACTTCTCAAGCAAACAGTCTATGGCTCGATTCCCGGCGACAGAGGGCATTTATATACAATCCACCGGGATTGAATGTTTATCCCTTGTTTTGTGCTTGTCCTGTGATGTCTTTGCAATGGCCCTGCATCGTACTGACAGCACGGTCGGGAGGTCCTGTGTTGGTCTACTGAAAGGCTAATGCCCACGTGCATCAACGTCGGTTAGTGTAACCACTAGTTAAAATTGTCATCTAACCTCTGGTTAAGCATTTTTACAGTGGATCGACCTCGGTTACGACTTAAATAGGAGGTTAACCACAGTAATCTATAACCGGCCATTTTCGAGCGGTTAAAGGAGATAACCAGTGATTAGTAGAGCAAGTAAAGCAAAATGGCGGCCAGAGCCACAGATGTTTACTTCGAAGACGATTATTATTGTACAGTACTTGAATTACTTGGATAGAGCGTGGGCGTGAAGTTTCTTTAGTGGAAAGAGAGAATCTTTACGAGGAATTAGGTGACAGAAAATTTCAGGAGGGATTTTGTTTATCAAAATCTACAAATGGCTCACTTGCAATAACTCAAAAACAGTCATATTTCTTCTGTTGATCAGCTCCTTATGTTAAGATTCTATGTAACTGTTATTTTCTGTATTGTAAGAGGGAATACTTGAATATCTCTTTCTCTGTCACTGGCTGAACAAAGAGAGGTTATGGATGGATCTTAGGATAATGAACAGTAACCTGGTGTAAATGGGATCTTTGGTCGTACACACATTTCTACTAATCTTCTGCATCCTTTTCCTTTATGGATATTCCTTCTTTATTATATAATATATTTAAATCTATTAAGTACGTCTATCGATACTTAACCTCACATTGGGATATAATCATTTTTGCATTCAATTTTCTATTTTGTACGATTTTAACCTAACAGCAATGAAAAACAAAGAAATGCAACTCGCAAATATAACAGCGCCCAAAGGCAAACAAATGCAACGCGAAAATGTAGGACATGTTCACTTCGATGTAGAACGGAGTGAGCGCAGTCGTTTTTAGATGTTGACTATTATCTTTGCTATGGTATGAATGCTTCCTTTAGTCATTTTGTAGAAACAGTGTACCATCATAGACTTTACTCTGGTTAAATGAAGTGTCAGCTAACTATGTTTAAGTAATCGGTGATTATGAATGGTGCACAGAAATTACATTTTAACCACGGTTACTGTTTAACCGTCGTTTCGTAATCTATGATTACTGCGTTTTTAACCGATGTTGATGCACTTCGCCATAAAATACGAATATCTAAATGATTTCTTAGCGCCTCCAGAAAAATATGTTCAACTTGGCTTGAACGTTATCGAATGAAACTGACTCCTAGCAAGAAAGTAGGAATTCGTCTCCTTCCAAACAACTGGATGTGTGTTATGTTTTCTTTGCGCATTTGATAAGATTCACAGGCTTATAGTGTTCGAAATATTGCAAACTGGAGGATATCCACAACATTTTTAAAATGATACAGAATTATAAAAGATCTCTGGAGTTATTGTAAATAATACAGGGACATGATTTTATTTTTACTTTAATTTTTATTGTACCTGGGCTTTTTTAATGTATTCCACTCTCACCCCGTCTACTAGTAAACTTCCAACAGTTGTCAACACATAACCAAGCGTATACAGTCAAAGTCGCTTTATGGTCATAGGAAACACAAACAGTACTGAGTTAGTGAGTATAGTACGTTCCAGAAATATGTTCGCGTTTTTCAGTGACGAAGAAGCTTCCAATATGAATCATATTTTCGCACAGATACTGTCGTCCTTTGCCTACGTCGCATCCCGATTTCTCCATCTGCTTCTGCTCGCCCCTCTGTAAAGGCTAATGGCTGGGCTGTGTGAGCTCTTTTCTGAAAACATTAATTTCTGTTAGGAATTGGACGTCTACGTAATATTATACAACTGTTTAAAATAACCTAAATAAAAGGTCCTCGTTAATTATTTAACTGTAACGTGATTTTCCCCCTTTCTACGATCCTGCGACATAACCACTTGGACGGACAGTAGATAGCATGTCTGAGTAATTTTATCTGTGCGGGTCGGGAAGAAGTGAAGATTGAATTTACAGTACGTAAGGTACTCTTTTATAGAGTAGGTACAGAATTATTTCAACATGAGTTACTCGTACGAAGGACGAAACTGGTAATTGGAATTGGATGCAATAGTCTGTATTGCTATAATATGCACAAAAGAACTGAAGGCTGTATCGAAATGAATGACCACCATTTTCAAAACTGTTTGAATATCCGTATTATGATTACTTTTCAACTTAACTTCATTCTCTATATTGTACGCTAATATGCTGTAGACAATAAAATATACACTGCATAATTAATACGTTCGCATGGATAACTCAGTTCTTGAGTAAAAACACTTATAGTTAATACTGTACTGTATTTTGATTAAACAAAAACCTAATAAAAATGATCAAACTCAAAATCGCGATATTTCCTAGTTTACGTAAATGGTTGAATTACTTTTCTTCCCTCCTATACCTAGTAAAGTGATTTGTTTGTATATTACGCCAGTATCATCGAACTTCATTCGTGGAAGGGGGTAGCAAACGATGTTTCCGGTTCTCAACCGTTAATCCAAAGGTATAGCCAGGTTAATATTAGAAATGTTAGCAAAAATAAAATGATGTCCCTGTACAAGATATCACGTAATTGAGAAACTAATACTTGTACATGCCTAACAAGGGAATGTCACTCAATGTTAAGAAAACTTCCAAACAATTTATACACCATTCGAAAGAGCATACTGAAAAATGGTGACATTTCTAATATTACATTCTGCGATGCACTTATGAACCAGCCAGAGAGAGTTAGAGGCGGGGTGAGGGTTTCCACCATCCAATGGGAGTATTTTACGTTTGACCTGGTGGACGCGAGGATTGAACAAATTCAGTCTCTTTTGAATGATAATTAATATTAACAAAACAATTTTCGAAACACAAAAGTTTCTTGCACCAACTACACATGACACTCACTTTCTTCCATATGAAATTCACATGTACCAATTGCCCTTCTAATACAGGGACATCATTTTATTTTTACTTCAAATTTTATTGTACCTGAGTTTTTGAACGTACTTCACTCCCATCCCCTCTACTAGTAAACTTCCAACCGTCCTCCACACAGAACCAAGACCGCGTATGCAGTACTGAGTTAGTGAGCGATGAATGGCGGAACCATTTAGAGTGGATCGGGGGAAGATGCCTCACTTTTTCTTTTATTGAAAATTTAAGATACTATTCATTTAGTTTTGAATTTCATATTGAAATATCAAAGTCTGGAAGGTATTTTGAAACTATGTCTTTGGTACAAAACACAAAACATTAATTACCTTGTTTATAGGTACAGGTTTTCTTCTTGCGTACACTGTAAGCATCTTTCCCCGATAGTCGGGTAAGATGGCAAATGCAATTAACACATTTAATGATGTATGTATTTTACCTGAAGTCTATTTGATACATGTATATAACAAAATTGACTTAATCTAAAGCTCATGGACACTTTTTCATCATTACTTAGCAACAGAGTCATTGCACATATTTTATTGCCGTGTGCAAGACTCGTGAAATCACTTCTTGCACACAGTGAATTCACTCTAGTACATTTTTTGTCATCATTCTTTTCAGGCGGCATTTACTGTAAGGAATTCCGTATGCTTGCAATGCTCTAAAAATAGTTCATACCCTCTGTTACAATATGTTCCATCAGAAATTGAACACTGTCCTCAATTCACTGACTTCTATTAGAGGATGTTACGTAATATTTACACATTCCCTGCAATAAAACAAAAAATAAAACTCTTTCAACAAGTTGTCATCTTACCCCGAAAAAAAAGTGATCATCTTCCCCAAGTATCGGGGTAAGATGCCTAGTGCTGTGACGCAACCTAAGATGGCGGAACAATGTCGTTGATTGTTAACAATACATACTTTAGAACCTTTACTACAATATCCATTACAAAGGTTTGACAGTTGTTACGAATTCAAGGATGTATTAAAATTTTAACATATCTTTGGAATTATTTTATAGCAGAAAAATTAGCCTTTCTTGCTTTTCTTCTTCTCACAACAAGAACAGGTGGCAAAATGAGTTAACTTCCACTCTACAGACATTCAACTGTCTCAGTGATCATGAAGACATGCGCGTGGCGTTCTCTCTTGGAAGAATGTGAAACTACAAAAAAATAAGCATCTTGCCCCGATAGTCATCTCCCCCCGATTCACTCTACTCTGTTTTACCGTTTAAGTCGATAAATGAGGAATCGAAATTAGTGGACAGGAAAATGAAACTTTTTATTCCAAAACACTGTTCAATTCAAACAACAAACCATCTCTGTGATCTATGAAAATCCTGTTTTTCTCATAGCAAAGGAGCAGTTGATCTTAAGCTCCATAGCACAAAGTGCACTGCAATTGCATGTGGTGTATTGACACCACATTTTGAACAATTGATAATAAAGGGCATAGTTTGCTATTTGACGAGAGCAATGACATTTCTATCACAAAACTTCTAGGAATAGTTATTAGGTATTATTCTGAAGCGAAAAATACCGCAACATATCTACAGGTGGTAGAATTAAGAGTGTGCCAAAGTTAGTACGCAAATGTTTTATTATATTTACTAACAATCATTACGATAGGCAGGGTAGGCTTATTTACTGAAGTTCTGGTGCTTTTCTGGTGTTTTTTGAGCAAGGATTTAGCGCTTTCTCATTTCTCGAGTTGGCAACAGTGTTGTTTATATGTGCATCCCAGAATGTAATATTAGAGATTTTACAATTTTTCAGGATGCCCTTTCGAATGGTGTATAATTAGAAATTTGAAAAGCCCATTACATCCTTAGCAGGCAAGGGCCTCCTACCAGCGGTAGGGCAGGTCTAGTCTTGCTCAAGGGGTGAACTAGTCCCTGTGGGCCTTACTCAAAGTTAAGTCACTTCACTTCTCCTCACTTCATTTCACTGTTTTGTGTTCTACTGTTACTTATTCTAAATCTAAAATTATGTCTTTCCACTTTTCTCTGTCTCTCGCAATATTCGTCCACTGCGGTCCTATCACGTCAACGAAGTCCTGTGCCCATCTCCTTCTTGGTCTTCCCCTTTCTCTTCTTCCCCTCCTTGGGTCCCAGACTGTAGTGGCGTATGCCCATCTGTCGGCGGGTAGTCGGGCTACATGTCCTCCCCATTTCCATTTTAGTCTTCTCGCTGTTTTGCAGGCCATTTCGATACCGCTTTTTAATCTCAGTTCTTCATTTCTTACTTTGTCCTGTAGTTTAATCTCTAATATCTCTCTCTCCATTTTGCGTTGGCATACCTGTATCTTCTGTGCTTGTTTTTTAGTCAACGACCAGGTTTGGCTGCGATATGTTAGGGTCGGTGTGATACAGGTCCGTAGGGCTTCCAGTCTTAATTGTATATTAATATCTTTGTCTAAGAGCAGGAATTTGAGTCCCCAGAATTTCCCCCATGCTAGGTTAATTCTTCTTCGAATTTCATTGTCCCTCTTTTCAGTTAGTGTTAGGAAATTTCCTTAAAATTGAGTGATGTTCCCTTGTAAGACAAGGGTATAGTTTATCCCTACGCTGTTTAATTTTCTGAAAACTGTTAAAATATTACGAAGGTTTAATTGTACAGAATTTGGCACATTGGACCCCTTGGGGTTAAGTGATCTTGAATTAATATAGGCCTGACTTTCTGTTTCTTATCTATTCTTTCGATTGATGTAAATTTTAAATTAATAATTGCAATGATATTTACTTTGTGTCGTCCTGCTAATCCTCCATGCATAAATCTTTCAATCAACGTGATACCGTGGAAACCAAAGGATGAAGCTGTAAAATATCTTGGAGTGCACTTAGATCGCCGTCTATCATGGAAACATCACATCAACAACAAACTTAAATTGGCCTACTCAAGACTCACTAAATTATATCCGCTCCTCAACAGAAATCATCTCTAAAGCTACAAAATTGCATGCTACTTTACACATCTCTATTACGACCTCTACTGCTTTATGCCTGTCCTGTCTGGGGAGCAGCTGCAATAAGTGAAATTAAACACATCCACTCATTTCAAAATAAAGTCCTACGAATTTCACTCAATTCTCCTTGATTTGTCCGTAACAGCCAACTACACAGAGAAACTGGTATTGACACAATGAAACAATTTATTCATTCACAAGCTAAGAAGTTCTATAACAACCTAGAAAATATTCCAGGCGTCATCCACTACTCTCTCGGAAGGAAGTCCACATTTCCCACCAGAATCAAGAGCCGACTTCCAATGGACCTCATATTATAATCAAAATTTATCATCACACCAACCTATGTAAATAATTATTTATTAACAATTATTTTTGTTCATTGAGGAGCCCAATCTAGGCTGCCCTCAATTCATTGTCATGTATTGTAGTTATATTTTATTTAGAAATGATCTGTATAGCGCTAAATGCGCTGATCGATCAATAAATTGTTAAAAAAAATTAATAATTATTAATTTGGAATATAAAGGATTCCATTGCCAAGTTTTGGCACCCCTTGCGAGGAACCGTCAAAATTCTCTATTCCTATTGTTACGAAGTTACATATAGACATGAAAAAAAAACACTTAGTTTGAACATGAATTCACTTTTTTCCTTCCTCGAACTCTATTCTGACGTCAGTGTCTGAACGCTGAATGGGCCTGTTAAGATACTGGGGGAACACATCAACACATGGAAATTGCTGCGATAAGCGCTTCCTTTACATGGGACAGCGGCGGCAACCCTTCCGACATATCTGTTTGGCGTGTAACCTACTTTCACGCAGTAGCAGCCGCGAGATATTTTACTATCGTAGTTTTTAGCACTGTTGCAGTTATTGTTTATGCCTCGAAGCTGGCTTCATTGCTTTGAAAGAATAAGAGCATGTCGAGAATGCCTCTGTTTCGTATCATTTGTTTAGATACGTTTCTTCTCCTTTTCGTTTAATACGAGACAAACTTGAACGCTTGTGCATTTGTCTCGTCTTATCGTCTGTATATTAAAATATATGTGCAACGCTGGAAATTGTTTCCGCATTTCGATGTATTGAATCGGAAGTTTTCACGGTAGGTATATATATTGGGAAAGACTGTGCAGCCAAGCTAAAAAGAGTGTGAGAATTTCTTCACTGTGCATAAACTAGAATCTGCGCTCTTGTCTACTTTATGGTGTGTCCGACGGCAAATTCAGCAGTCCCGGAGTTCGTTTCTAGCAGGGAAATAAAAGTGAATTTTCTTATCTGTGAATTAGGTCTGTCCTTAATATCGCAGTTTTTTTTATGTTTTAAGCGCCGACTATAAAATTGTGTTAGCGTATTAAAGTATTTCATATCTATACTAATAATAAATCTGTAGCCAAAATTTTTCTGGTAATTTTCGATTTTCCAAAAATAATTGGTGTTAACATGTATAATTAACCATCCTGAAACCGAAAATCTCTTTTTTGAAATTTTTGTTTGTATGTCTGTCTGGATGTTTGTTACCTTTTCACGCGATAATGGCTGAACCGATTTATATGAAAATTGGATTATAAATTAAGTTCATTGTAACTTAGATTTTAGGCTATACGGCATTCAAAATACTTTATTTAAAAGGGGGATTATAAGGGGGGCCTGAATTAAATAAATCGAAATATCTCCCTTATTATTAATTTTCATGAAAAATGTTACATAACAAATGTTTCTTTAAAAATAATTTCCGATAAGGTTTATGCAATACAAAATTTTGATAGGACTGATATTTAATGAGATAAATGAGTTTTAAAATTACAATAACAACGCCATCTAAGGCGCTGTATTGAAATAAAAACAAATGACTTCGTCTATAAGGGGCCTTGGACAACAACAATAGAAAGCTATTAAACATAGCCTACAGAGAATGTTTCTGTGTTTGTATGAAGTAATATCGAAAGCTAATTAATTGTTAAATTATTATTTCACCTTTGGAATGTGTAGTTTCTCTAGATGGACATAATCCTATAATGTTATTACAGTAACTTCTGAGTGAAATTTAAGGATATACAAGACTTATAAAAATAACAATAGAATACATTTTCACCGCCCCCTCAGATTATAGCGTTGTTGTTCGTGCATTAACTCCTATGTGCAAAATATAAAATTTTTGAGTAGGAAGAAAAAACACATTTATTCATTCCATGGCAATGGTACATAGGAGATCGTGAATTCTTACATTTTCGAAAGAAAGAAATATAATTACATATCACTGTTTATGCTGTATCACTATTTAAGTTATTTGAAGGGTTCAGAACCATAGTGGGCCAAGCGCCATTTACTGAAGACGTAGAAAACAAGGGTTAAAATTAAGTTATTACCATAATTCAGTGGAAACATATAGCAATTAATATAAAGTATACATATTAAAACTAAATGATATGTCAGTCTTCATTAAACTATGGTTGCATGTAAAAACAATTAAGAAACATGTTAAAGGAATTGTCATTGCACCAAATGATTGCTCTCTGGACCAAAATGACCGCATTGTAATTATTTAAATGCAATTTAAATTAAGTAACATATTAAACGATTTGTCCTTCTATCAAACACGAATGTTCCCTGGATCAAACGTCCTGTTTTAATTATGTAATTACTTTATATTTATTTCTAACAGGTGCAGCGGAGCGCACGGGTACGGCTAGTAATATTAATATAATAATAATGATTTATTTTAGCTGGCAGAGTTAAGGCCGTAAGGCCTTCTCTTCCACTCAACCAACAAAAAGTATACATACATATGTAGGAACTTACAAAGAATTCAACAATTTTGATTTAGATAAGAGTTACATGTATACAAGAGTTATTTACGAATTCAACAACAAAATACTATGAACTATTAATTAAACACTGAAATACAAACTATGTAGCAGAAGTAAGCTAAAATACATAGAATGTTAATATATTTCAAATAATGTTAGATAATAGAAAGAGATTATTATGAGACAATTTTGAAAATATAGCACTATCAGGATGCATGTCTAAAGGAAGGAGTAACAATGTAGACAGTGATAGTTTAAGTCAGTATGATTGGAGTGCAATGCTAAGAAGGTTATCTTTTAAGCTGTTTTTAAAAGTGTTTATTGTCTTCCAGCCCCTAATACTTTGTGATAGGGAATTCCAATGTCGAGAGGCGGATACTGTAAAATATGATGGATAACGAGATGTTCTATGAAGAGGTATACTTATCGCGCCACAGATAAGTGATCTGGTATTTACGTCGTGGTTAGAGTATAGATAAGAGAAACGAGACGAAAGGTAATTTGGTGTTGAAGTGTGCAGAATTCGAAAGAGTAATGACAAAGAGTGTAAAGTTCTACGTTCTTTAAGTTACATAAATAAAAAAGAGCGATATTTGAATTGTTCACTAAAAAAATAGCCCTTAAGAACCCATTATATTTTGGATGCCAGCAACAACCCGCGCGACTCTTAATGTTACGTATGTGTGTGTGTGTGTGTGTGTGTGTGTGTGTGTGTGTGTGTGTGTGTGTGTGTGTGTGTGTGTGTGTGTGTGTGTGTGTGTGTGTGTGTGTGTGTGTGTGTGTGTGTGTGTGTGTGTGTGTGTGTGTGTGTGTGTGTGTGTGTGTGTGTGTGTGTGTGTGTGTGTGTGTGTGTGTGTGTGTGTGTGTGTGTGTGTGTGTGTGTGTGTGTGTGTGTGTGTGTGTGTGTGTGTGTGTGTGTGTGTGTGTGTGTGTGTGTGTGTGTGTGTGTGTGTGTGTGTGTGTGTGTGTGTGTGTGTGTGTGTGTGTGTGTGTGTGTGTGTGTGTGTGTGTGTGTGTGTGTGTGTGTGTGTGTGTGTGTGTGTGTGTGTGTGTGTGTGTGTGTGTGTGTGTGTGTGTGTGTGTGTGTGTGTGTGTGTGTGTGTGTGTGTGTGTGTGTGTGTGTGTGTGTGTGTGTGTGTGTGTGTGTGTGTGTGTGTGTGTGTGTGTGTGTGTGTGTGTGTGTGTGTGTGTGTGTGTGTGTGTGTGTGTGTGTGTGTGTGTGTGTGTGTGTGTGTGTGTGTGTGTGTGTGTGTGTGTGTGTGTGTGTGTGTGTGTGTGTGTGTGTGTGTGTGTGTGTGTGTGTGTGTGTGTGTGTGTGTGTGTGTGTGTGTGTGTGTGTGTGTGTGTGTGTGTGTGTGTGTGTGTGTGTGTGTGTGTGTGTGTGTGTGTGTGTGTGTGTGTGTGTGTGTGTGTGTGTGTGTGTGTGTGTGTGTGTGTGTGTGTGTGTGTGTGTGTGTGTGTGTGTGTGTGTGTGTGTGTGTGTGTGTGTGTGTGTGTGTGTGTGTGTGTGTGTGTGTGTGTGTGTGTGTGTGTGTGTGTGTGTGTGTGTGTGTGTGTGTGTGTGTGTGTGTGTGTGTGTGTGTGTGTGTGTGTGTGTGTGTGTGTGTGTGTGTGTGTGTGTGTGTGTGTGTGTGTGTGTGTGTGTGTGTGTGTGTGTGTGTGTGTGTGTGTGTGTGTGTGTGTGTGTGTGTGTGTGTGTGTGTGTGTGTGTGTGTGTGTGTGTGTGTGTGTGTGTGTGTGTGTGTGTGTGTGTGTGTGTGTGTGTGTGTGTGTGTGTGTGTGTGTGTGTGTGTGTGTGTGTGTGTGTGTGTGTGTGTGTGTGTGTGTGTGTGTGTGTGTGTGTGTGTGTGTGTGTGTGTGTGTGTGTGTGTGTGTGTGTGTGTGTGTGTGTGTTTTTTTTTTTTTTATACTACAATTGGGTATACACCCGGCGGCAGTGATATATAATTACAATAATTACAATTACGTGAAATAAAATAAAATAAATATAAATGAAATAAAGTAAAATTAACGTAAATCTATAAATAGTAGATGCAATAAACCTAGGACTATAAATAAAAACTACTCTACAATAACGCCTACGTTAAGCAAAAGTAAATCTAACTTATAAGTACTTCTATTTCACCCAGCTATTACCGATTTAAGTAATTACATGCCACCTTAATTAATTACATACCAATTTAATTACATATCATCTTAATTAATTACATGTCACCTTAATTTATTTACATCTCATCTAAATTACATATCATCTTAATTAATTACATATCACCTTAATTTATTTACAGCTCATCTAAATTACATATCATCTTAATTAATTACATATCACCTTAATTTATTTACATGTCATCTAAATTACATGTCATTTTAATTAATTACATATCACCTTAATTTATTTACATCTCATCTAAATTACATATCATCTTAATTAATTACATATCACCTTAATTTATTTACATCTCATCTAAATTACATATCATCTTAATTAATTACATATCACCTTAATTTATTTACATCTCATCTAAATTACATATCATCTTAATTAATTACATATCACCTTAATTTATTTACATCTCATCTAAATTACATATCATCTTAATTAATTACATATCACCTTAATTTATTTACATCTCATCTAAATTACATATCATCTTAATTAATTACATATCACATTAATTTATTTACATCTCATCTAAATTACATATCATCTTAATTAATTACATATCTCCTTAATTTATTTACATCTCATCTAAATTACATATCATCTTAATTAATTACATATCAACTTAATTAATTATATATCAACTCAATTAATTACATGATCAACTCAATTAATTACAAACTTAGGCGCAATACTTAAGGGTTAAGTGAAGAAGTGTTAAAGCACAATAAGCCCATTGGAGGCTGCTATGCTAGTTTTTTGACCTCTCCTCCTTACAAACTACTAGGTTATTTAGCGTCGATGGAATTGGTGATACCGAGATGGTATTTGGCGAGATGGTCCCGAGGATTCGCCGTACCTGACATATGCCTTAAGGTTGAGAAAAACATCGGAAAAAATCCCAACCAGGTAATCGGTGGAAGCGGGAATCAAACTCATCCCCGAGCGCAATTTCGGATCGGCAAGCAAGCGTATCAGCTGACTGAGCTACGTCGGTGGCTAATTGTGATAATAGATCATTGTTAGCATAGGTTATCGCAGTGATTTCTTTAAATACTTCCGCAAAAGTTGGAAGATAGCTGAGTAACCTTTATTTGACATTGTTTCAAGACGATGAAATTATGAAGTGGAATAAAACGAGCATAACCGAGAAAGCGTAAGGAAACCTGCTCAGTTTTGAATGTCTTCAGCTCGGGTTTGAATCTCGTCACGTCGTCCTGATAAACCGTCAGTGGGATTTTAAAGACGATAAGTGATGCGAAGATTAGGCAGGGATATGAAGTAACGATTTTGGAAAGGATAAAAATGCATAAGAGCAGTCGCAGTTTTGCTCCCCCCCCCCCCACAGAATTCTTGTGGACTGATGATACTTGTGAGTCGTCATCAGTGTGATTACCATGTTTGCCATTCGATCCAAGGTTCGTGAGTTGAAACTCAACCGTGGAAAATGGACTTTAAATGACAATGAAAGCCTTTAGTATTCCTTCTTTTGGAAGTCAACTAAAACCTGGAGAAAGTTGTATTATCGCTATTCTTACGAAATCACATATCGTGTCACCTAGGTCAATTCAGGGTCAACCAAAAGAAGATAACTGTCTGTTTTGGAGAGGGAAACTTTTATCTTGCGGAATGGCTGGAGCGTTGGCTTTCCATGTTGGTAATCCGGGTGCGTATCCTGGTGGGTCCAACTGGAATTTATGGTGGACAAACACTGTGCTGGTGGTAGGTTTTCGCGGGATACTCCCCTTTCCCCTACCGACATTCCACTATTGCATTACTCATCTTAGTGTGCCATCTAGTTCTTCTCCCATTGTACACCAAGGTGGAATGCCTTACTTACTTATTTACTTACTTACATACTTACTTACTGCCTTTTAAGGAACCCGGAGGTTCATTGCCGCCCTCACATAAGCCCGCCATTGGTCCCTATCCTGAGCAAGATTAATCCAGTCCCTACCATCATATCCCATCTCCCTCAAATCCATTTTAATATTATCTTCTTAACTACGTCTCGGTCTCTCCAAAGGTCTTTTCCCCTCTGGCATCCCAACTAACACTTTATATGCATTTCTGGATTCGCCCATACGTTCTACATGCCCTGCCCATCTCAAAGGTCTGGATTTAATGTTCCTAATTATGTCAGGTGAAGGATAAAATGCGCGCAGCTCTGCGTTATGTAACTTTCTCCATTCTCCTGTAACTTCATCCCTCTTAACCCCAAATATTTTCCTAAGAACCTTATTCTCAAAAACCCTCAATCTCTGTTCCTCTCTCAAAGTGAGAGTCCAAGTTTCACAACCATACAGAACAACCGGTAATATAACTGTTTTATAAATTCTAACTTTCACATTTTTTGACAGCAGACTAGATGACGGAAGCTTCTCAACCGAATAATAACAGGCATTTCCCATATTTATTCTGCGTTTAATTTCCTCCCTAGTGTCATTTACATTTGTTACTGTTGCTCCAAGATATTTGAATTTTTTCACTTCTTCGAAGGATAAATGAATAAGCAGTCGTGGAGAGCCGATAAGGGGTGGTCCTCCAGCTTGGGGGTTGGGCGAAGGGCTAACAACCCATCACCGTAAAAAACAGCCTGTTACGAAACCCTACAGAAGAGAAAGACGACCATATAAAGGATAGCTTCTACGAGGAATTGGAACACACTTTTGATCACTTACCTAGATGTCACATGAAAGTCTTATTGGGGGATTTCAACGCTAAAGTAGGACAGGAGGATATTTTTAAACCAACAATTGTCAAAGAGAGCCTACACGTAAGTAGTAATGACAATGGAGTTAGGTTAGTCAACTTTGCCACATCAAAAAATTTAATTCTCAAGAGTACAACATTCCCCCATAAGGATATAAATAAATATACTTGGACTTCTCCAGACGGAATGACACACAACCAAATAGGTGGAATGCCTACGGTGGACAAAAGAACTAAAGCCTCATTGCGTTGCCGACAGATGGGGGCACTTGGTGGGACTAGGGTTAGTAACGGATTTGCTGGGATGAAATTGATGATATTAAATAATACAGACTAAATCTTTAAGTTAGGACCTTCATTTACACTGAATAATTAGTACCATTAATATTAGGAGCCCCAGATATGGCACTTCCGCGAATAAATAACACATGATTCTGATTATTAAAGGAAATCCAGTAGACGCCGTTACATAAGAGAAACTTTTATAAGATGGAGAAAAAAAGATGCAGGAATTTTTTTACGAACGTTACTGAATCCCATTTTTACATGATCACTGTCTTCTGTATGGTTGACAAGTTTCTTGGTAAATTGTAAACCTTGCTTACGATTAAAAGTAAAAATTTACACATCTAATATATATATAAAATTTGAACTGGTAATGGAAATTACCGGAAAACGGCTGAACGGATTTTAATAACTGACCCCTCATTTTGAAGCTTGGAACCCAAAGTTTTTCAGAAAAATAGTAACCTTCAGTGAAGAGTTAGTTTTCCTACATAATTTTCCTATTTTCCAAAATCCATCTTCCGTCAGTTTCGAGAACTAATTGCATTTCAGAATAAAACAAAACACACACTACAATAAACAATAGGCTATTACACGAAGGCCATGACCTCCAGGATTACTGACATTATTTTAGAGCTCAAATTCAATTGCTTATTAAAAACTTCAAGGCTTACTAAAAATAATTTACAGGTCTGATTCTGCGGTATGTAATTTTCTGAGTACAGCTGTGTTTTGGATATTAAAATCTACAAAACGTGAGATGATTTAATGCTATATTGATAATATGAAAGTGAAACTTTTGGGGTTTTATAAGTAGATGTAGAGAATATATGAAATTAGATCTTCATTTCTATAATTTACTGAGTGGCGGCTATTAGTATATAATATATAATTACAAAACTTACGTAAGATAATAATATTGTTATTAAAAATGAAATATTTTTATAGTTATTAATCAAGTGGGGTTGGGTCTTTTTCATATACTTAATGGCGGTGTGGTGTAGTTATTTATATGCGTCATTCTCTTCAGTATTGGCTCGAGAGAGCGCAAAAATTACATTTCCTAAGGAAAAGCCAAAAGGTATTACTTACTGATAAAATAAGAGACCTAGAAAATTTTGTAGTCTCCCGATCATTTCAGCAAGATCTCTTAGCAGGATAAAATGATTTTACCCTCTGTAGTTCAAGGTCTCCATGCAGCAGCTATCCCAAGATGCTATGTCTATTGTTCGAAAGCAGAGCAAACCTGACATTTTTTTAAACTTTCGCGTACAATCCACAATGACCTGAATTAGCTACTGCTTTACTCCCTCATGAAAAACCCACTGATAGTCCTGACATTGCTACTTGCGTTTTCGCGTTGAAACTCAAAAACTGAAGGTGGATAGGTTCAACAAAAAGTATTTGGCATGAAAAAACCATTCAGAGGGAGTAGGCTATGTTTCATTATTATGGAAGCAAATAACTTTCAAAATGTCTGGTATTCTTTATTGAAAATAAATCTGAAAAGTTTTTATTTGAACATCTAATGGACTTAGTTTGCAGCATTTGCTGCACAAGCCACTCACTAGTATTTGTTACAAAATGTCCCCAACGATGTCTATTTGTCTACATATGCTTTCTATCTTTGAATTTATTCTTCGAAACCCGACACTGTAAAGTTCTTGTCGTCTTCATAATAATAATAATAATAATAATAATAATAATAATAATAATAATAATAATGATAATAATGATAATAATAATAATAATAATAATAATAATCATCATCATCATATAGAGATTAGGCACTTATCCGTGTTCCTGCTTCAAAAGATTATTGCAACAGTCTTGATTTTGGAGGTACAAGTTTTCCTCGTCCTTTCGCTGTATATTTTAAACGCTTTTCTAGCGATATTATTGTTGGGTTGTTTATTTTATTTTTTCCATTGCCACCAGATTGTCTTCAGACATTGCTGGTCTTCTCGGTTGGCAGTGTCTTACGTGTAGGCCTAACTCACTTTGAGGTTGGGGCGCCGTTACGTTACCCCGATGGTATGGTAGAGATGATCATGATTGTGTAGCGCCAGATTGTTGATTAGTCAACTGTTCAAAGACACGTCTGAACCTCATAAATGATTGGTTATTAATGGAGAAAAATTCGCTCCGACCACTAAGGGAAAATACCAAAGGAGAAAGATTCGATCCGGTGCTGGGGATTGAGCTTCTGCGTAGCTCAGTGGTTAGAGCGTCCAGTGCGCAGAACTGGGGGGTCTCGGGTTCGATACCCAGCGCCGGAGCGAATTTTTCTCCATTAATTTCCAATGGTAACCATAACAGACAATTCTATAGAACCAAAAAAATTAATCTTTACGTAACTCATAAGTGATACCAATAAGGAATCACTCATGAGGCAACTAGGCCAGGAGATAATGGGTCAGGATGGCCAGTTCCTTTTCCCCTCAATTGCAGACATCGCAGATTAGCTACATGTTACACTACTCAGGCTTCAGATGCATAAAAACAATAGTTCTTCCTCTGACACATATCAAGTGAGATGTACTACCTGAGAGTAGATGTGCATATCACCCAGAATCTCAATCAGAGGATGTAGCGCCAGAAGAGATCTTAAATCTAGACTTAACCTAAATTTCAGACGATGGACGAACACAGGAACAGTTCCCTTTAAGGGAAAAAATCCCTGTGCTCTGATCGGGAATCGCACCCGGGACCAGAAACTGTGTCCGTTAAACCATGAGGCTAGTCTTTGAATGTTCCTTTCATTTACTTCCGTATTAAATCATTTATTTTTATTTTATGAGAAAATGATTCATTTCTTCTTTATTTTCGCTGCCTGGACTTGTTTATAATCATTTTCGTTATTGTCTGGGTTTCACATTCATATTATAACGTTGAGACGGCCATGTAGGGTATCTTTTCATACTTTGCCTTTAATTGAAGGGTTCAGAGCCATAGTGGGCCAAGCGCCATTTATTAAAAACTGAGAAAGCAAGGGTTAAAGTTAAGTGAATACCATAGTTTAATGAAGATTGACATATCATTTAGTTTGAATGTGTATACTTTATATTACTTGGTATATGTTTTCATTAAATTATGGTAATAACTTCATTTTAACCCTTGTTTTCTACGGTTTTAGTAAATGGCGCTTGGCCCACTATGTTTCTGAACCCTTCAATTGTTCTAATAATTGTGACACACATATTGTTGGACCTGGAAATTTTGTTTTCTAAATCTTAGTTGAAACATATCACATCGTAAATAGTTCAAACATTAGAGTAACCGGGGATAAAGATCCACATTGGGTTAAGGTCCTGTCCTAAATATTTTGTTTCCCTGAATCCCTGACTACATTATTGAGGTAACGTCTGCCACTTAGAAGCTGTGTTTATACAAAGTTTGGTGTTACTCTGTCTAATGTACTGGAAATAATGAATTATTTTCAATTTTTCACTATTCTGATATAATATTGGACTTGTATATAAATAGTAAAATAAACGTTAAAATATTAATAGGAACTACATTTCTTTATTTGTGTTTCATTTCGTTGTCTATGACGAACGTAATGCGTAGTTCGTAGTTTCACAATTTAACTTATTTCCTAAATCATAGCACTTGCTTGAGAACTTTACCATATTAATAATGTCAAAAGAAGTACTTATACAAATTTTGGCCACTCGACTGCAATTACGAGGGTCGTAAAAATAAGTTCGCCGGGGGCCGTTAACAGAAAGAAAACACAATTTCATTCGAAAAATTTATTGGAACAGACAAAGCAATTGTTGAGCTATTTTTCAACATATTCCCCACCGGAATTGAGACATTTGTCATATCATGGGATCGACAGAGATGTGCAGACGGCTGTCAAACGCTGGTTCCGATCCCAGGCGGCTGACTTCTACGACACAAGGCTACAAAAATTGATCCCATGATATGACAAATGTTTCAATTCCAGTGAGGGATATGTTCATGGGTGGGCAACTCGTGCTCTCGAAGTGTGAACACAACCTCAGTGCAGGTAGAACGGACTCTGTACTGTAGTGTCTGTATGTAAGTTTGCTCGCGTCTGCAGTAAGTGGCGGCTCGTTTTAAGTGAAAAAAAAAAACAATACACAGATCATTTCCCTTTAGTGATGAGTCGAAAGAGAAAGATTTTTATTAGGAAAGGAGGTAAAGCTTGTATTATGTTCTATTAACTTTCTTACGCATGATATTTTGTGTTACACATAAACACAGCTGAAGGTTTTAGTAAAGAAATACTGTCTAGATCTGCTTTAGAGTAGCTAAAGGTAAAAATGGGATATCAACAAGGTGAGACTGATATCAAATATCGTTAGCACGTTGTGCGTGCGAGTTACAGAATTGCACGACATATGATCGACTAGCTAAGAGCATTTATGGATAAATTTTAAATGTGGTAGTATCATGTAGAACATAGACAACTTCACTTTCTTTCATTATAAACTATCTTGAAGAGTGATAACAAAATATTCTTATCAAATATAAGAACCTACTTCAAGACCTACAGCAGAATTCACTGGTAAGTTTGAAGAAACAGTGACAATTGACAAGGAATCGAGATTTTTTAAAAATCCTTTTGGCTTACAGACGATAGAAGATCCTGAAAGCTTAGAGCTTCAATTGATACATCTACAGAACAGCACGCCACTCAGATTCCAGCGAAATCAGGAATCGAACTGTTCGTAATGCTGCCTAAGTCAGAATTCCCAAATATACTATTTGCTTCCATATATTCTGTATGTACTTGAATCGGAGTTTAATACAAGAAAGAAGTGTAAAAGCTCTCAATGTACAGGAAGAGCTTAGAAGTAAGTTTATTTCATCTTCCGTGACATGTGAAAAACACTTCCTTGAATTTGTGTTTGTTTGCGAATATAGACTACTACATTTCTGAGAACAGAGGAATACTTTTTTAATGTAAAGACTTGTAAATTCTCGCGTTCTATGTTTAAAATAAGACATCTAATAATAAATATTAACATATAGTGTAATAATAAATAAGTGTTGCAGCTATGTTTGTTGTCTCTTGAAAAGGTTTATTCAGGTTGTATTTCCAGTACTAAACTAATTTACAAAGCTAGGAAATAATATAATTTTGTTATATGTGTTTAGGTACAGTCTGTCTAAAATTACTATAATTATTGTACTAGCGTCATTCTGAAATTCAAATGGAGTAGATATCACGACCACCTGCATGAGCCGCCAGAGCGCACCGTGGCAGTGAACTGATTTTGCAGCGAAACTACAAACAACTTGTAACTACTGCAGTTGGCTCCGTCTGTCTTTCTCTCTTTCAAGGTTTTTTTTAGCACTTTGTGAGCACGAGTTGCCTATCCATGGATATGTTGACAAATAGCGCAAGTTGTATCTGTTTTAATAAATCTTTTCTGTGTTTTTTTCTGTAAACGGCCCCAGGGAAAATCACTTTCTGGACGGCCTCGTAATTGCGGTCGAGTAGCCAAAATTTGTATAAGCACTTCTTTTGACATTATTAACACGGTGGAAGAGAACAATTTTAACTTTTTTTTTATCTGTCGCCATCAGAATTTTTGCCTGTCGGGTACAGATGATTCCATAGACATTTTGCAGGTGTATGCAGGCATAGACGAGTGGCCGTGTCTTGGATTTGTTTCTATCGAAAGTTGCATGATCGTTCCACTTTGTATTTAAATGAAAAGTTCGATGCTGTTTTACTTCAGACTTGTATAATGATGTTACCATTTTAAACTTTAGGAGCTCGTGGATTGTATTACTTTCGTTTCGTGGCATCTCGTGATGCAATTACATTGCACGGTTCAATCTAGTTCGACATGCTCTCTGACTCTCTGAAAATAATGAGGAATGTAACGATATTTGTTTCAAGTGACCTGAATTCTGGTCAATGCAATTCCAAACTTTGAGGGACATAAACGTCAGTAAACGCAAGTTGTTATTTTATACTGTTTCATAATTTCTCTAGCTGAAGTTATTTTATAACTCATATGCCAATGTAGTGAGACGCAAAATCCTCTATATTAAATGCGTTGCTGTAGTTATAGCTGTTTTCACAACGATGATTGTATTATGAGTTATTTTTCCGCAGTTTCTACAGGGACATCATTTTATTTTTACTAACATTTTTAATATTAACCTGTCTATATCTTTGGATTGAAGGTCTAGAACCGGAAACACCACTTGCTCCCCCTTCCAAGACTGGAGCTCGATGATACTGGCGTAAAATACAAATCACTTTACTAGGTATAAGAGGGAAGAAAAGTAGTTCATTTATGTAAACTAGGAAATATCGCAATTTTGAGTTTGATAATTTTCATTAGGTTTTTGTTTAATCAAAATACAGTACTGTATTAACACTTAGCGTTTTTACTCACGAATTGAGCTATCCATTCGGACTCATTAATTATGCAGTGTATATTGTACTGTTACAGCAGAGAATGAAGTTAAATTGAAAAATAATCATAATATGGATATTTAAAGGCATTTTTGAAAATGGTGGCCGTTCATTTCGATACAGGCTTCAGTTCTTTTGTGCATATTATCGCACTATAGACTATTGTACCTAATTCCAATTACCAGTTTCGTCCTTCGTACGAGTAACTCATGTTGAAATGATTCTATACCTACTCTATAAAAGAGTACCTTACGTACTGTAAATTTAATCTTCACTTCTGCCCGATCCGAAAAGATAAAATTACTCAGAAATGCTATCTACTGTCCGTTCAAGTGGTTTTGTCGCAGGGTCGTGGAAAAGGGGGGGGGATCACGTAACAGTTAATTACTTAACGATACCCTTTTATTTAAGTTATTTTAAACAGTTGTATAATGTTACGTAGACGTCCAATTCCTAACAGAAATTAATGTTCTCAGAAAAGAGCTAAGACAGCCCAGCTACTAGACTTTACAGAGAGGCGAATAGAAGCAGGTGGGGGAAACCGGAATGCGACGTAGGCAAACGGACGACAATACCTGTGCGAAAATATGATTCAATATTGAAAGCTCTTTCGTCACTGGAAAACGCGAACATATTTCTGGAACGTACTATACTCACTAACTCAGTACTGCTTACGCGGCCTCGGTTCTGTGTGGAGAATGGTTGGAAGTTTAGTAGTAGAGGGGTGGGAGTGAAGTACATTGAAAAACTCAGGTACAATAAACATTGAAGTAAAAATAAAATGATGTCCCTGTATATGACTGCGCTGTGCATGGTATAGAAACGTTCCTCTCTTTCACACTGTATGTTATGATTATGATACATGCAGAATGAATAAAAAGTATGAAACAACGCTCGTAACTTTCTTATTTATAATTTTATGAAGAAACTATTTATACAAAAGTTGTAGAGTATCAAAAAGGAATATTTTAACACAGTCTGAAATACTCTGCTTTCCATTTATAATGGATGTGCCAATGAGACTATTTTTTTTAATGGCACCATGTACTTCTTTCTCCATGTTTGGATTCTTCAGGTGTCAGAACGTACAAAATTATATTTTGTTTTGCCATTTGTAAACTATTGTTTTGTAAATATTATCTCTTTTGATGACAATGTATGTGCACTGAACAAATGCTTCGGTACATCAATTTGAGGAGACTTTGGATTAAACCAATTATTTTTGGAAAACCGAAAATTACCAGAAAAATTTCGCTTACAGATTTATTATTAGTATAGATTAGTGATGTGTTAAAATGTCAGGGTGTATATATGCTGTTTATAATTGCTACAAAATTACAGCATTACAAATTGCTCCAAATCGTACTTTCGATTTCCGAGGGATCGTTAAATGTGAGTCAACAACATGTGAGCCTACTATAGTATTACCGTTTTTATTTCAATACAATCCGATAGGAGGCGCCAGGCGGCGTTGAAGACGATGCTAAGTTGGACAAGGTCTTGAAAAATCAGTAAGAAATTTTGAAGATAATGTTACAGAAATGAGCAAAGAATTGCATTTTTCCAATTCTTTTTACATTCCGGGACAAATGTAATTCAATTCACGACACAGGACACGCCATTAAAATGCAGAACAATCCTGGGAAATCCAGGACATCTGGCAACCCTGGTCGTGTTGATATGCTGCGCTTAACTTCGAAGCAAGTAACTTCGTTCCTTACTGATCTTATTATTGCGTTTCTGGGCGTTCTCATTGCGGTGCCCTATCGATTGAATTTAAAAGGACTCGCGGTGTTCTGTGTTCTGTCATGCTGATCTCGGTTAGGGCATTAGAATAGTATAAACTTGAAATAGTGCCCATAGGATTTTTATTAATGAAGGGGGCATTTACAGAAAGTTTAAAGATAAACCTGAGACTTTTCCAAAAAGAACGGAACTGATTAAAAAAATCCAATAATGTTTGACAAAAGTTTTATTGACAGATTGATATTTTGTATGACCACACATGGATTTAGGATAGAATACATTTTTACAGCAGCTGTAGTACAATCCACTGGCCTAGAACTATGATTAATCATTGCACTGTAGTATTAGAAAGTTTCTTCTTATGCTGCCAGTTGCCTAACCATTTCAGTTGTTTTTGTGTAGGGCCTATAACTAATCAGTCATGCTTTTATGTTTCAACACCAATGTCATATTTTTTTTTCATTTTCACGTGATTCACTACGTCAGACCGTCCAACATGTCCGATATAAAATATTTATTTGCACAATACATATTCTACACTTTCTCCACTTCCGGCGATAAAAAGAAACTCACTTTTTATGTTGGTGTTGAAACTGCGTTTTTGTTTCGGCATGTTTATTATTACAGTGATTGCGCAAATAAAAAAATACTTCTGAAATTTCGCGCTCTACCTTCACATGTTTACAGAACCTGAAAAACAGAAACTAATATTGTTACAGTCGGATCGAAAATTAGAAAACGTACCTCTACTATCAACCGCTATCAGCCGTATGACTGTAAAAGAAAAATATAGATCAAACAAAACAGTTCTTCATGGTCTTACAAGTGGCGCTTTCTAGCGTTCATATCTATAATTGTTCAGTAAACTACAAACAAAAACATCACGTAGCATAGAATAGCCTACATCGGTAAAGCATCATCGCAGAATGCGGACCATTTGAGGGTCTCCAAAAAAAAAAAAAAAATCTTCGGGACATTTTGTCAAAAAACGGGACTGTCCCGGGAAATTCGGAACGAATGGGCATCCTAACTGGACAGTTATGCAATGCTTACTATTGCAAAGTTGAGAATAGTGAATTCAGAAAGTCAGCATGTGTACTTGTGTATCCAACTTTGTGAATCCTGAGGTGCTTTTAACAGGAATAGTCTTGTGTTAATGTATTCATTCTTGTAGGGATGTAGGCCTATTATGAATACATCTGTTTATAGCTCGCCCGGATTTCGAAAATAAGATTGCTGTTGCAGGATATATGTAAATACTGATATTCGAATTGTTTTTGGACAATTTTAGCGTACATTTCTTTATTTTTGTCATAGGGTTCACGTTTACAAGAGCAGAAAATTAAATTGTCGATAATGCCTTCCGACTGTTTATTGTACTGGTGGTAATTTAATAGTTACATATTCTGACGACAACTATAAAATTTTTTAGTTGAGCGATCTCTAAGGGGCCATCCAGCTACTGCTCTTAAAAATAAGCTCTATTTATTTATTTATTTATTTATTCTGGTGTAGTTAAGGCCATCAGGCCTTCTCTTCCACAACACCAGGAATACAAATACAATAATAGAATTAAACAGAAAAAAATACACTATACAAAGTAAAGCTACACAAGAAATAAAGAGAGAGAGAGAGAGAGAGAGAACACTATAAACAAAGTAAAGCCGCACAAAAATATACACAGGTTGCAGTCACACAAACTTTAAATGAGTTATTAAGTATTATAATTAATTGTATCCTAACTAATTAACATAAACAAGAAATTTCAATTTTAATCTAAATTAAAAAAGAAAAAGAAAAAAAACACAAATCAATACTTCTAGCAATACCTAAAAAACATTAACTAAGACAAAATTTTCCAATTTAATTTTGAATTGTGATAAAGTCCGGCAGTCCCTGACGTCATTAGGTAACGAATTCCAGAGGCGAGGTATTTCTACAGTATAGAAAGATGAGTATAAAGACGTTCTATGATGAGGGATAGGAAGAAGTGCTTGATGTCTGTTTCGAAGAGTTGTAAGAAATTGAAAGCGAGATAACAGATAATTCGGAGTAGAAGTATGCATGATTCTAAGCAGAAGAGACAGTGAATGTATTGTACTTCGTTCCTTCAGACGCACCCATGAAAGTAACTGGAGGGAAGGTGTTATATGATCAAATTTACGAGTATTGCAGATGAATCGTATGCACACATTATGAACACGTTGTAGTCTCTCAACTAAGAGTGAACTTACATTAGTTAGTAAGGAATCGCAATAATCAAAATGGGGCATTACAAGCGTCTGAATAAGATTCTTTTTTAGACTAAGTGGTAGAAATTCTTTCATATGAAACAAGGAGTGAAGTTGAGAAAATATTTTTTTGCAAATGTGTGTTACTTGAGTGTTTAAATCTAGATCGCTATCCATAAAAATGCCAAGATTTTTAACTGTTTTACTGTAATTAACAATAATCCCATTCAATATTATACGTGGTATAGTACTACTATCAAGAGTGCTTCGTAGACGATTATGTCCCATTACGATTGCTTGCGATTTCTGTGGATTTAACCTTTATATATATATATATATATATATATATAAATAAATATATATATATATATATATATATATATATATAACAGAAAGAGGAACAATTTAATTGATAGAGTTATAACAGAGCAACAAATGTAGATAAAAGGAGATCAATTTTTTAAAACATTATTTGTAAGTGAAAAAATTATTCAGGGTTAAGTGAAGGTATTACAAAATTAAAATAATTCCTTCCTTTCTTCATACTTAATTTCTTATATCTGCCGTCATCAAAGAATCTCAATTTCACGGTATTTGCTGCAATAAATTGCTGACGAGACAAGTTATCACCAAAGTCTGAGCGACTCGGATCGCTTTGCTTGACGTCAGTACGTACTATGATAAGCTGCCGTGTGCCTATTTTAATAAGGATTTTACGTATAATCTTCGCTAACCTCTGGGTATAGACCTACAGTTCATTCCAGATGTCCTGGGAGAGAGAGTCACAGACATTACGTGACCTTCAATTGAATGTCGCCACGCCATTGGCTGTCAAGCGGGAGATAAGAGTAGAGCATGATTCACCGTAACTCGCTTGTCTTTCCAGCAGTTGTGTATCGACGCGGTAATAGATTGAGTAAAATAAATGTTCACTATTATTGTTATTTTAACAACAACGAGTACAAGTGTCATTGATTTGCGTTAGACATTGAACTGCAATATTGTGAAGTACAGATTAGTTTTATATAATGTGTTGTGCATAACTGAATGTAGAGTGTTGACATGAATGACGATTTTCAACCAGGATGTTCTGGACATTCGCCAGTCAAGAAGCACAAGCGGGGGGAAGGGTTTCATACGAGAGAAAAAATACAGATTATAAATGTGTATAAGACTCTTGTGAAAGATAACCCTGAAATATCTCTTACAGACGTAGTTTCAAAAGTGTGTTCAACATTGGGAGTAGGGAAGAGCAGTGTGTATAGAATATTAAATGAATATCGATCTACGGGCCAAGTCAAATCTAAAAAAAAACCAAAACTAAAAATATATTAAATACAACCGATAATTTTACAAAGGCTGCGATAAGGAGTACATTATTTTCCATCTATCTGATGGTGCTGCAGTTCAGTTTCGAACCTTGGTCCCTCTATTATATTATTTTACTCTATATTAATATTCCAGACAATGTTCATTAATAATTTCGCAAAGTGAGTTTGGCAGCTTGTGAACCGCGCTTTTTGTCTCTGCCTCTGTTTACTTGCATTCCCAACACATCTGTAATAGAGTTGTGTTAGTATATTGGGATTAGGAATAGTAATAATTGATCATAGGTGTATTGCTCGACTGCATATGAAATAAGGCGTGGGTGTGTGTACAGAAGGCGTAGGACGTTCATTCATCATAGTTTCAATTATATATTGTAGCTTGCTATGAATATGTACTTGCTTTGAGAGTTTTGTGGGGACTAGGAGAAAGGGGGAGAAACTGGCAGAGGGAGGGAGAGAAAGAGCGAGAGAGACAGTGATGGCGAGTGTTACAAATAAACAAGGAGTGATAAACGTACAGTGTGATAGATAGAGTGTATAGACGGTCTGATAGAGATAAATACCCAGAGGGGGAGAGATCGTATATACCTACAATAATATACGTGTGCTTACATACTATAGATATGATTATGCCGTGAGATTGGTAGATGTAAAAAAAAAAAGGAACAACTTAGTAAACTCCGTTGGTCTGCGCATGCACCAATCTTAAAGTGTGACACAATATACTATTCACCTCCTCCTTCCTAATTGCCAGCCGTCCACACCTGTGGAGTAACGGTTAGCGCGTCTGGCCGCGAAACCAGGTGGCCCGGGTTCGATACCCGGTTTTTTCGGGGGTTTTCCCTCAACCTTCAACACTCATTTGAATTTCGGAACTCACACTTTTTTCGATACAACACCAATCATGAACACACCTCACCTTAACAAGAAGCCATAAGATAGCGCGGGAACTCACTAGAATTCAGAGGATAATGGAAATAACATCGAAACTAATGGTGAAATATTATTCCAGGACTGAAATGTAATAGGATCACCGTTAACGAATGATATGCAAATTGTAGCTACATAATTTTGATGAAAAATATACATATACATATCCCGGGACAATTACAGGATTTGTAAGATTATTTTTTCACATACCTAACTGTTGTATAGTCGCGTCGCTGTTACTTTCGGCGTGACTCCTCCTTTTTGCTTACACCTTAGGAAGTGAAGACTCTATAAAGTCTAGGTAGGTAGTATCGTTCACCATTGTTGTTCTTTCGTTATCGAGCCACCAAACGAGGAATCTATTTGCCGCACCGTTAAACATTATCATGTTCGTATGATAATAAATCAAACGGACTGTAATTGAGCAAATAATTAAGCGCCAAATAACGTCCTCGTGTGCTTTCTGCGAGTATTTATCGAGCCTTAGGAAGTGCATAACGTCATCAGCAGCGAATGACAAGATGCGCACGTTTAAATGTAGCCGACCTGCAACGTGATTGGCTGCTGGAAATAAGAGCGATGGAACTATAACTATTTTCACACTGTTGTAACTATTCTTTGTTCTAAATTGTATCGGATTCTCACCATATTACACAATGAACCACTTTTAGAGGAATAAACATGTCAAACTAGCATCACATTTAGCAACTCAATTACATACGTAACCGGTTATCAGCTAGTGTCACTCGCGGCGGCCGACATTGTACTCCGTGAACATATAGTTCGACTAGGTTCGGCTGTTTCGAAAGAGAATTTGATAAGTTATTGTACAGGGACATCATTTTATTTTTACTAACATTTCTAATATTAACCTGCCTATACCTTTGGCTTAAAGGTTGTGAACCGGAAACACCGTTTGCAAACCCCTTCCACGACTGGAGTTCGATGATACTGGCGTAAGATACAAACAAATCACTTTACTAGGTATAGGAGGGATGAAAAGTAGTTCATCCTTTTACGTAAAGTGGGAAATATTGCGATTTTAAGTTTGATAATTTTCATTAGGTTTTGGTTTAATCATTATACAGTACTGTATTAACAATAAGCGTTTTTACTCTCGAACTGAGCTGTCCATTCGGACGTATTCATTATGCAATGTATATTATACTGTCTACAGCACATTAGCGTACAATATAGAGAATGAAGTTAAATTGAAAAATAATCGTAATATGGATATTTAAACACATATTTGAAAATGATGGCCGTTCATTTCTATACAGGTTTCAATTCTTTTTTGCATATTATCGCACTATATACAGTACTATTGTACCTAATTCCAATTACCAGTTTCGTCTTTCGTACTACTAACTCATGTTGAAATAATTCTGTACCTACTCTATCAAAGAGTACCTTACGTACTGTAAATTCAATCTTCACTTCTGCCCGATCCGAAAAGATAAAATTACTCAGACATGCTATTTACTGTCCGTCCAAGTGGTTTTGTCGCAGGGTCGTAGAAAGGGGGGGGGAAATCACGTGATAGTTAATTACTTAACGAGGCCTTTTTATTTAAGTTATTTTAAACAGTTGTATAATATTACGTAGACGTCCAATTCGTAACAGAAATTAATGTTTTGAGAAAAGAGCTAAGACAGCCCAGCCACAAAGGGACGGGCAGAAGTGGGTGGGGGAAACTGGGATACGACACAGGCAAACGGACGACAGTACCTGTGCGAGAATATGATTCAATATTGAAAGCGAACACATTTCTGGAACGTACTATACTCACTAACTCAGTACTGTTTGTGTTTACTATAACCGTAAGGCGACTTTGACTGTATACGCTTGGTTCTGTGTGGAGAACGGTTGAAAGTTTACTAGTAGAGGGGGGTGGGAGTGAGGTACATTAAAAACTCAGGTACAATAAAAATTGAAGTAAAAATAAAATGACGTCCCTGTATTAATATGTTTAAGTATTTGGCATTATACAGAGTGATTCAAATCCTCTGCGACAAACTCAGAGAGGTGATAGATCTAACAATAAGGAACCCTTTTTGTTAAACAACCTATGTCTTTTGACGCGTCGTTTCGAAGTTACCATTGAAAAGTTTTTGCGCGGGCGTAAGTCAATGCATGCAAATGTGTGCACCCTTGTTTGTTTGTTGAGATGTTTGTAAGAGACGAGAAGGGTTGTTGCTGTTTGTTTACGTTCAATGTTTTCTTTGAGTTCAGTGTAATCATCAATTGAGAATGGATGTCTACGCGGTCTTCCACAAATGCGCCGGGGACGAAGAGACCCATCGTCTCGAAGGGTCTGATAAAGTCGAGCAAACATTGTGTGGTGAGGGTGATTTCTATTTGGAAACTGTTGTTGGTACATGTGGAGAGCTCTTCTTCCGTTTCCGCGAGCCTCCCCATAACACATTACCATGTCGGCTAACTCGGGAAAAGTGCAGATATCCATTCTCAATTGATGATTAGACTGAACTGAAAGGAACAGGTATTGAACATTAAACGTAAACAAACAACAACAACCTTCTCGTCTCTTATAAACATCTCAACAAACAAACACATTCACATACATTAACATACGCCCGCGCAAAAACATTTTGTGCGAGATCGTGCGTATTTGCTTGTTTTCCGCACAGAACCAATACGCGGTAAGTGTGAAATACCACATTCAGTATTCCCAACGTAACACACATAACAATTTCCCTCTTCTTACCGCTTAAGCGCGACATTCATTTTACTGCTTTAGGCTCTTAACATATTATTTTTAGAGACGTTTAACATAGTAATAATTATAAATTGGAAACTTACCACTGCAATTTCACCTAAATTGCAATGTTAATTATTGTTTTTAAATATTTGCAAAAATTAAGTAAAGTCTACTACTCCACGAAACTTATTGCGTTCCTGATACAAGTAACATTAAGGAAGCCGTGAAAAAATCAACAAGATTCCAGATGCCGATGTTATTACTGCAATATGTTATATAAATAATATTGTTAAAATATTAAAATGAAAAATAAATCATTACATAACCTTACCGTTTGTTTTAAGTTCGCATTTATAGACTGGGGGAAAAAAAAAGACATACGTATATCACGGCCTGTTGGAGTATAGTAAACACAGAAAACATTTTATAGCAACAATGTTGAAGAAAGATATTTTGGTTTTCCGAAGTTGCCGTCATTAAACAGAAACCAAGATGGAGATTTCATTGCAACTAATTAGAAATTCGTCTTTCAGGTATGTAATAAACGATCTTCGCACAAAATAATGTACGATACACGAGCAGTATGTTTGTTTTCATGTTCTCGGAAATTAAAAAAGCTCAACTACGTTTCGCTTTTTCAATCTTTTCCTCGATCATGAAAACATCAACATACCGCTCTTGTAACGTATATTACTATTCAACGGTAACTTCGAAACGACGCGTCAAAAGACATAGGTTGTTTAACAAAAAGGGTTCCTTATTGTTAGTTCTATCACCTCTCAGAGTTTGTCGCAGAGATTTTGAATCAATCTGTAGATGTACTGTATATAATTTAAGTGATGTCAATGAATATCTTCCCTGGTAACTTCGCTTTTCGAAAGTTCTATGTGTACGTATTGTGTTGAAAGGAAAATCGAAATATGAGCAACTCTACTTTTCGGAAATTCGTTCTTCTGTACGTCTTTTGTTGAAAAGAAAATCGAATCTGAGCTTACGGCATTTTGTACTGAGATATGAAAATACTGTATTTGCTAGGTATTAATCATTTAAGATAAGGCCTCATGGCCTTAACTCCACCAGAGTAAACAAATACATATTATTAATTAATGTATATCGTCTAATTCAGTTCAGTATTTGGACTGTATGAACATGGAGAGTCCACACCTGTGGAGTAACGGTTAGGGCGTCTAGCCGCGGAACAAGGTGGCCCGGGTTCGATTCCCGGTCGGGACAAGTTACCTGGTTGAGGTTTTTTCCGGGGTTTTCCCTCAACCCAATATGAGCAAATGCTGGGTAACTTTCGGTGTTGGACTCCGGACTCATTTCACTGGCATTATCACCTTCATCTCATTCAGACGCTAAATAACCTAACCTGTTGATAAAGCGTCGTAAAATAGCCTACTAAAATAAAAAATAAAAACATGGAGATGTTACCTACCTTCATAATCCGATAGTCTGTGAAACTTTGTTTGCATATCTCATGAGAAATCCAGAATGAAAATAGTCTTTTGTCTCTTCTTTTACCTCTCTTTTGAGCAGGGAAACATGATATGGGAGGATCTTTCATTAGTGAATTGGGATATAAATTTACAGGAAACTCCTTTCAACGTGAGTCACATGTTTTGTACCTTAATGTAGTCCTGTTTACTAATGACCCTAGTACCCTAGAGCTGAACTGAGAAAACATATTCATATAACGTTAGGCTTCCGTGTGTACAGGAATGCTTTCATTGATTGATGAAACTGACGGCGTACGCTCACAGCAAAATCTTCTCGACTGCGAACCTGAAGATTATACTTTGTACTTCGCTGACATTAACATCGTGGCAATGGAAGCTTCCATGTTTTATAACAAAGTTCCATAAAGAAATACAAAGTCATCAGCAGATAAAGAAACTTAGGGCCGTATTCATAGACATTTTTAGCGCGGGTTTCCGGTGGATGATCAGCGTTTTTCGTATTCATAAACCAGTGTTAGCGATAGGATATTACTTGAATTCTGTACAAGTAACCAGTCGATAGCCGGGGTTAGCTTAGTACGCTCGTAGCGCGTGCTGCGAAATGTCTATGAATAGCACCCTTAGTGTCCGATGGGAGAGATGCATGCGATTTCAGGTTAACTCCTGTGCCTTAGTTTTTCGCTGTTTACTTGTTTTGTGTTGCAGTCGACGAGTAATTTTATTTTTAATTGGTTATTTTACGACGCTTTATCAACGGTGACGAGTAACTTACATCATGGACTAGAGACCACAGAATTTCGTATTAATTTCGAAAAAAAAATCCTTAGAAAATAATATATCTCGCGTTTTATCGCTAATTAGTTGTAATATAATCTCAATAATTATGTATAAATTGGAAAGCGATTTTTACGTGAAAAAGTAACCCTATATTACGTATTAGACATCAAAATATTAATAAAAAATATTAAAAAATTACAACATCGCATACAGAACAAATAACACTCTACAGAAATATCTCAACACACAAACAACACAAACAAACAAATACAACCACACAAGCGTATACAAACTGAAATGTAACACCTGCAACAACTTCTACATAGGACAGACAGGCAGATCATTTCAAACACGTTATAAAGAACACATCACAGCCATAACAAAATTACAAAACACCTCCACATATGCAGAACACATCATGAATGCTAACCACACCCGCAGAGACATCAACACAGACATGGAAATACTGCACATCCAACCAAAAAGCCAGAAACCAAACACACTAGAACAATGTGAAATATACAGATACACGAAAACACACCCCAACGAAATTCTCAACACACAACTCAATTTCAGAACACACACACTCTTTGACTCTACATTATACCACACGAACACATCCTCACAGGAAAAAAAACAAGAGGCGCCAAGACCAACAACGACCAGTTCTGAGGATGACCCACAAATAGGTCGAAATATGTAAACAAGGTATGTTAGAATTTAACACAGGAAAGTCTTATCATAAATATTCCGAAGTGATACAGTGTTAAAAGTTGTGTAATCAAGATGGATAAAAAAGAATTCATACAACAATTTATGCTACATATTAATATTAAAACACAACTTTATAAAACTGAAATACTACATTATGCAACGAGCCTATAATGAAGGTAATTAAGAAGTGAGTATTTATGAAACGAGCGCAAGCGAGTTTCATAATTTTCATACGAGCTTCTTAATTACCATTATAGGCGAGTTTCATACGACTTTTTATGCTCGACCATATTTCTAACTTGATATTATTAATATTTTAGCAATGTCCCGTATGTTGTGAGATGTGCGCAGACGCGAAAGTATTGATTTTTTCCGAGGAACGGATGTCCACATTGACCTTGCTAGACCATAAGAACCTACAGAGATAACATTGAAATTAAATTAGACATTGAAAAACGAGATGACAAATTTAATTTATTTGAATATTATTTACAATTAACGCTAATTATTATAGTAACAGAACATAACCTTCTGCGACAGTATTGGATTTCCAGCCTCCGTGACTTTTCGCTAATTCTCTTTCGATTGCATATCCGAGAATAATCGATACTTGCGGTTTTATAACGGTAGAAAGCTGACCTGTCATTGGCTGAACAGTTGTAACCTGAGTCGTCATTGGCTGAAAGACCTGACCTTTAATGAGTAGGTGTACTTTAATGACATGCATTAAAGGTCTGCTACGAGGTGTATAATTACTACATTTCGGCATGGTCGAGTATAAAAATATATATAACTTATTATTTGTATTATGTAACATCTGGTGTTTCTGTTTGTGGAATGAAAGCATAGCAGAAATGATATTATTATTTTCATTCATTCTGCACCTACGTTCATTAACATTTAAATTAAAGGTCTACATATATCTTTCTTCGTCAACAGATGCATATTGAACCCAGACACATTTCAACACAGAAGATGTAAATATTCAGCATCACGTCAGTTTTAACATGGGAAATGTTGGATGATTGTTTCAAAACTATTTCTTTCAAAGTGAAAAATACTGCACTGTAATCATTACTTTTATGTCCTTATTTACTCATTTCTTTAACTCTTTCTGTGAGTGCATTAACATTATCATTTGCTGGTTTGAATAATTCTTTTAAATTTAGAAGCAATGAACATGAATCATTTAACTCGTATTCTTCAATTCTCTGCATCGCGAGTTTACTGACATGCTTAAATAATTCTTATATTTCAGTCTTTAAGTCCAGACTGAAATGGTTAATTAATTTGCTGCCGACTCCCCTAGAGTACCAGAAATTATTATATTAATTCTACGCTTCATGTCACACGAAAATCTGTGGTCTCTACCTATCCCTCTCCACCGATGGCCATGCCCATTACACACGCAAGTAAACAAACCCGTACCTATAGTAGAACAGCAAACCTGTTTCATTAAAGAATTATTTTTTTTAACATATTCCTGATTAAAAATCTAGTAAATTCGTTCTAAAGTTGGCTTCCTGAAGTTACTAGATTAATGTAGCGGAAAACAATTTTAATCTCACATAAACATTCATTTTATTCTCAAATCCATTTATCCGTATGAGCTATTCCATCTCAAATCGACCGAAATATAGAGAAAATTGACCTTACAATTTCTAAATACAATGAAACTTTTTTTTACGTAGAGAAATTCTGAGGCATCAGAACTTCATAGTGTTTAAATTAAAAATATTTAAATTTATCGTATTTTCATAAAAAAAATAGCAACTTTAAACTGTTGTAGCTCCGAAACCCTTTCCCCAATGATCAAATTCATGGTTTATTTTGATACAGAGAAATTAAAGTTTATATTGACATATAAACAGATTTTCTTACTTTTTATGGAAATGGAGAAATTTAGATTTTTCCTCATTAAGACGCCTTTGCCAAGGAAAAAAATATTTTAAAAATATATAGTTAGATTCCGCATTGAAAGTACAAGTAAACATATATTTTTACTGATGGTATAGGCCTATTGATAAGAAAGTATTGAAAATATCAAATAAAGAAAATAAATAGTACGCGCGTGAACTAAGCAGCTGACTGTGAGACGGGAGCTAGCCGAGGCAAGCAAGGCCAGGAGACAAACACGTGATGTTTAGTTTATTAGCGCATAGCTGGGCTAGCTTTATCACAAGTTTTCATAAACACAGGAGTAAAATGACGCCCAACGCTAGCTTATTTTCAGCTCTCGGCCAGTGCGTGCGGTACTGCACCGTTCAAGTCCAGGCGTGTGAAAATAATCTATTTAATACCCTCGACACTTATTGCCACACCACTAAGCAAACAATACCGAATCCCTCTTAATAATGCAAGGTTTTTTCTCAATATTTTTTACATTTTTACAAATGGACAAAAAGCCTAAAAGTAAGTAAAATCATATTATCTGTCTCTCTGTGTACAGTAAAAGTGATTACTTCTTAACACAACCTACAAAATGTCAGCTTCAAAATGAGCTCCCGTTCAATGTTCTACAGTAAATGGTTCCAGAGTTCTGAGCGCTGAAAGAGGCTTGTTTTTATAAAATACGCTAAATTTGTCGCTCAATAATACGAAAACCGTTTGACTTTCGATAGTATATTTTTGAAAATGCACTCTCCTCAGCACCTTGTATAAATAGGGAAAAAATTAGTTGTATAAAAAATGCGAGGTTTTTTACTGATCTATTTCATATGGAATGGCCCATATGTTTATTTTTCTTAATTTAACATCAACTTTTTTATACCAAATCTTAATCAATCTGTAAGAAACTTTTACTGCAAGTATTTATGACGTAACTGCATGTTTCTATGCATTTGTTTTGTAAGAAATGCTGCTAGTTTTTTGTCATGAATTATAGAACAAATATTTTCAAAAGTTCAAACAATTTTTTGAATGCAAATAAATAAGATATTTCATAAAATGAATGCATAGAAATGTTTCTCTATGTCTTGGGAATGCAACCAAAAAAGGAAACTTAAAAATTGAGAGCTTCTACTCAAAAGTTGGGTTTGAAAATATTTCTAAAAAAAAATAGAAAAAAAAAATCAAAACCCAAAAACATTTTGGGAGTTCAAAATCTGGATTTTGTTAGTTCTTTACATAGTAAAAATACTCTCAAAATGTTATTGAAAAAATGATCAGGAAAAAAGTTATTTTTAGTGAAGTGTCACCTTAAATAGTGAACCTCATCGTCACGGAAATACCACTGCATGTTAGTTTACTGTTCGAAAAATCAGAATAATGGCTTAGCTAAGCACCGTCAGAGGTGTCAAGATTCCTGATAGGATAGAAGACAATGGTTTGAAGTTTCTATGGCTTCTGAAAGACTTCAGTGCAGTAGCACTGAGGACACATAACCTTGTTCCCACAGTAACGTCAATACCATTACATAATTTGCGTGTTTAAAATAGGCCTACTCGTAACATTAGAATATAAACTTAAGTTATTAATAAAGACGAAAACTTCGCTCGTTAAGACTTATTACCTGCTTTGATAGATTTTATGTAGCAATGAAGTCCAAGGGAAAAATTTATGTTGTTGTTTAAAACCTTTGAAGCGTCATAAATTCAATTATATTAATTACATTGTTTCTCTATTTCAAAGACTTTCTGGGAGTAGCTTACTGTTATTGTCATATGGTTCGCTAGCACAAACTTTGACATTACACCCGCACGGTATTTTATGTCTGCTGCCAGCTCCAACTAAGGAAATTCTTATCGATTTACGTAGTTTATGTCTTTAAATTGGTACAGCCTTCAGCGACTAGTAAATTTGTGGATAAAGAAAGAAAATAAATGTTGTCTTTCAAATGTCGTGTTTTTATGGTGCTTTTACATACAGGGTGATTCAAGAGGATTTACCGCCACTTACGGAGCTTATTTCCGAAGACATTCTGAGCAAAAAATGTCATGTAAACATGTGTCCAAATCTCAATATTTTCAGAGTTACAGTAATTTGAAATTGTTAGTAAAATACCGTTTGTGCGAATCGTGCGTATTTGCTTGCTTTCCGCACAAAACCAATACGCGGTAAGTGTGAAATACCACATTCAGTATTTCCAACGTAACACACATAACAATTTCCCTATTCTTACCGCTTAAGCGTCATATTCATTTTACTGCTTTAGGCTTTTAACATATTATTTTTAAAGACGTTCAATCAGTTCCAAGCTATTTGTGGCACAATAAATAGAACGTTGAAAAATAAAGCCCACAAACAAACAAAATTAAAATTCTATAAAACAATGGCAGTTCCTACCCTCCTATATGGGAGTGAATCTTGGATTACCACTACTAAACATGAAAGTAAAATCCAGGCAGCTGAGATGAAGTTTTTAAGGAGAGTAAAGGGATGTACTAGAATGGACCAGATAAGAAACGAGGATATCCGTGAAGAACTGCAAATCTACTCCATAAAAAGAAAAGATAACTAACAATAAGGAACAATGGAAAGAACATATAGAAAGAATGGCAGAGAGTAGATTACCAAAGAGAATACAAAACTACTTCCCAAGAGGAAGAAGAGATGTTGGACGTCCTCGGAAGAGATGGTCCTAGATCTATTAGTGAAGACGGAACAGGCAATTAATGCCTAAACCAGGAAGTGAAGAAGAAGAAGAAGAAGAAGACGTTCAATGTAGTAATAATTATAAATTGGAAACTTACCGCTACAATTTCACCTAAATTGCACTGTTAATTATTGTTTTTAAATATTTGCAAAAATTAAGTAAACTCTACAACACCACAAAAGTTACTGCATTTGTAATGCATTTGTAAGGAAGCCGTGAAAAAATCAACAAGATTCCAGACTCATCATAGACTGGGGAAAAAAAAGACAGACGTATATCACGGCCTGCTGCAGTATAGTAAAGACAGAAAACATTTTATAGGAACAATGTTGAAGTTAGATATATTTGTTTTCCAAAGTTGCCGGCATTGAACAGAAACCAAGATGGAGATTTCATTGCAACTAATTAGAAATTTCTCTTTCAGGTATGTAATAAACGATCTTCGCACAAAATAATGTACGATACGCGAGCGGTATGTTTGTTTTCATGTTCTCGGAAATTAAAAAAGCTAAATTACGTTTCGCTTTTTCAATCTTTTCCTCGAACATGAAAACGTCAACATACCGCTCTTGTAACGCATATTACTATTATCTTTAGTTGTAAGGGTGAAAGTATATTACAAATAGAGAATGAACTATTCAGAAGTAACATTTCTTTATTTGGCTAGTCTTCTGAAGCTAAAAATGTGTTGTTAATTGCTTTGTACAGATTTTGTTTTTCAATTTTAAAATAAAAATTACATTATTCTTACGTACTTATCACAAAAATTGTTACAAATCACACGACTTTAAGAACTTGATTATTTACAATTTAATTATGCATTCTAATATACTCTTGAATTTATAAGAATGGTGTGATTTGTAGCAATTGTGATAAATGCTTAAGAAAAATGTACCTTTGCAGTTAAAATCTAAAGACTGCCTCCGTGGTCTCTTGGTCAGCATCCTGGCGTCCAGATCAGGAGGTCCCGGGTTCGATTCCCGGTGAATTTTTCTTGAAGAAGAGGAATTCCCTGGGTGTCTAGAGTCTGGAAATTTGTATGAATGTGATTGTGAGTGTGCCGGGTTAATATTAATTAACCAATCATCACAAATATAAAACTACTGGGCAGTAACCTGAACACATGTAACTCCATCTGTTTGCACAACCATAAAGTATCTAATAGATGCTGTAGAGTTACCAACATCGAAAAAAAATCTAAAAAAAAAAAAAACAAATCTGTACAAAGCAACTATGAAATTCACAACATATTTTTACCTTCACAATACTAACTAATTAAAGAAATGATACTTCTGAATATGAATAATTCATTCTTTATCTGTAATATTCTTTTACCCTTAAAACTAAAGAATAATGGTGTTTTACTAACAACTTCAAATTAGTGTAACTCTTGAAAATATTGAGATTAGGACATGTTTATACGACATTTCTTGCTCAGAATGTCTTCGGAAATAAGCTCCGTAAGTGACGGTAAATCCTCGTGAATCACCCTGTATATCTATTTTATTGACATTTCAGGGGAAGGGGTTAGCCTAGTAAAGCAAATGTGTGTCATTACTACACTTAAAAAAGTTTCAATGATTGTTGAAAATTTTTTTTATATATTTCATTACACTTTTCACGCTGTCATGTAAAAATGTTATTGAGCAAGTCTTTTACAAAACAAAGAAATCTATCATTTTCTGAATGTTAGTGCGTCTGGAGACCAATAACAAAATCGTAACAACTTGTGTCGAATGTTATTTTATTCTGTGGCATTCGATGGTTTGAGTAGGGCCGGTTCCGTCTTTGTATTGCTTCAGAAAACCTTTGTTGTTGTTGTTGTTGTTTAGTCAACTGTCCGGAACAGGTTTGAACCTCATAAGTAACACTAATAAGGCATCAGTCATGGGTAACTATACCTGGTAAGGTTTATCTTGTCTCAGTAGCAATAAAACCAAGTCCCTTCAAATGAGGTTGGAGATTATAGAAGGGTTGTAAATTTTCAGGATTCCTTTCAAAATCTTGTTATTGTACAGGCTACCGGAACTCAGTTTCTTGAAAGACAAGCTCAGTGACGGAACTATATAGTGCGAAGAGAGATATTTTGTTACTTTATTTTGCGCTATAGAATGTATCAACTAGTCCCTTTCGCCACTGGCATCGCTTCACTCCCCTCATCGCAATAAATACACAGACGAGGTAAGACATATCTCCTTTCTCACTCTTTTTACAGTGAGACAAGATTCATCACACAGACTCTAGATCAGGAGATAATGGGGTAGGGTGGCCAGTTCCTTTCCCCCTCCAATGCATACATCGCCGATTAGCTACATATTCCACTAATCAGACTTCAGATGCATACAAACAATTGAAGAGTCCACTGCAAGAATGATGGATGTCACTTTCTTGTCGAAAATGAACCAAGACTGTCAATGCATAGCTTAAGACATATAGAATGTACATACCGAGTTATATGGCATTAACACTGATAGTCATTGACCAGTAATGATCGGAAAATCACAGTTAAGCTTTGAGCACTAAGCATTTCAAACTTTCAATTGCTTCTCCTGAAAAATGTATTCCAAATGAAATCCATCATTCTTGCGGTGGGTCCACACCTGTGGAGTAACGGTTAGAGCGTCTAGCCGCGAAACCAGGTGGCCCGGGTTCGATTCCCGGTCGGGGCAAGCTACCTGGTTGAGGTTTTTCGGGGTTTTCCCTCAACCCAATATGAGCAAATGCTGGGTAACTTTAGGTGTTGGACCCCGGACTCATTTCACCGGAATTATCACTTTCATCTCATTCAGACGCTAAATAACCTAAGATGTTGATAAAGCGTCGTAAAATAACCTACTAAAATAAAAAAAAAATTCTTGCGGTGGACTCCTCAATTGTTCTTCCTCTGACGCATATCGTCAAGTGAGATGTACTGCCTAATAATAGATATACATATCAGCCAGAACCTCAATCAGAGATAAGAAAACATTTATAAAAATAATTTGGTTTGTCATCCGTGTATTGAGATTTAATTTATCTGACGTTTCTTAAATTAGGCCCACTTAAAATTTCGTTCTTACATTTGCATCGCATATGACCTCGAAGGGAAAATAAAATAAGGTTGAACATAAGATCTTTCTCTGATTATGAACGTTACTGAAAAACTACGCTAGATGCAGGGACGCTGTTTTCAGAAAGTGAAACCACAATCTTCATAAAATTTTTCATGGATATACCTCAACGTGTGCTCCGTTTGTTGTACGGAGAACGTCAGATCGAAACTCGATTTCATGCCATGTTTTCACCAACATCTCATTTTTCCGACACCAGAATCCGAACACTGTATTCGTTGACTTTTCCGGAGGTATGGAAGGTTCAGAAAATGAAACTTGCTTAACTTAACGACAAAACTGGTCTCCTGAATTGCAGTTGCAGCGTAAGTGCCTTCACGTTTCGTGTAAAATAGCGATGTCAAGGTAAAGAGCACGTAGACAGTTCTCGTGCTATCAAACGCTCACTAGTTGCAATGAATCTATTCTGCAGGCAGTACCAGTGAACAAGAACGAAGGGTGAGCAAAGTGAACTGGATTGGGCTACCACTGCAAGATAAATTAAATGTTTTTAAGTAATAGGTAACGTGTTAAGACAAGAAATCAGAACATGTTTTGTAGAATGTATCTCTTTAATAAATGCAATGAATTGTAAAATAGTAGACTACAATAAATAATAAACACAGCTTCTCTTTAGTTTATACAGTTACAGGTAATAGCTAGAATATAAAAATTTTTATATAATTATCTAATAATTCCACTAGTATAAAAATACTGTTTTCCTGTTTTAAACTTACCATTGCAAAAGTGAAATAAATTACAGGGCACTGTGCATATGGAAAAATGAAATAATAGGCCTGCAACATAGTAGGCTATATTTAATAACCATATTATATTTTCTTTATCTTAGCGGTTTTAGATAACGAGGCCTACTAATTAATTGGTTTGTAAATGTTACACACTTAGGCCCGATTGTATAAACCATTTAATCTTAGATCAGAGGTTAAATTGATCCTTGTCTCAGCTGAACTTGGAATTTTGTGTTGTATAAAGTCTAATCTGAGATTAATTTGTCTCAAACTAAAGTCAACTTTGAAGAAATTTCTCCGATTAAGTTAGATGATCCAAGTTCATTTATTTCTTTTCTGTTTGAAATATACGAGTGACAGATTGTGCAAATAAAATATCCATTCTTATTAATATTAATAGATATGATATCTACATTTATATATATTTCTTTCAATTTTTTGCCTTAATACACAAACAATCTTATATTTTATAAGGATCTATCGTGTTCAGCAGTATCAAATAATTATATAATTATATTATGTGTATGACAACCATTAATTATTAATGGATATGATAGATACGTTCATAAATGTTCAATAAACTGTATTACTAAACGAAAATTGTCGTTTTATAAAGCTTTATTATGTTTAGCAGTATCAAACACCATAACATGATAACAACTCGGAGAACAGTCAACCTTCTTCTTATTGTCCGCCATTATTTACATTGCACAAAAAACCAGTGTCTCCAACAGAGTGTACGGAAAGTCTCCAAAAAGTAGTTGTAAAGTCGCTAGATTTCTCATTATCAACAAAGAAAGATTAAATTTTGTCACTATGGGGTGCTAAAAAGATCACTAAATCCCTATTTAAGCAATATAAAATTTAAAAGAAATTGTTGTTGAAAAAGAGTTAAAGTCGCTAGATTGGCATCACTGAACAATCCTGACCGCGCATCACGTATTTCACCTGTTTATGCGATGTTGCCAAATCCTTTTCACGTGAACTTAGATTGCATTTGAACCAAGGTAATTTGATCGCAGAAAAGCTTTATAAGTTACAATAGAAGAAGTGTCTGAACTCGGTTCACTTTTCGATCTTCGATCAAAGCTGATCTTTAGTCAGGGAGTTTTATACAATTGGGCCTTAATCATGTACTTATTGTATGAACATCACATTTGTAGAAACAAATTTAAATTCCTGACTTCTCGTCTAATACAGAAGTGCTTTTTCTTGTTTTTCTGGCACCAACCTCCTTTTATCCGGTGAAATTACGTTTCGTGCAACATGACGTAGCATAGCACGCTTATTATAATCTGATAATCTTGATCTTAGTCTTGGTTTTGTGAGGTTCATAAGTGAAGAAAATTGCTCACATACGTGCGAACTGCCAAAATAATTTGCGCCGCAAATATTCATACCCTGGTATCAAACACCATAACATGATAACAACTCGGAGAACAGTCAACCTTCTTCTTATTGTCCGCCATTATTTACATTGCACAAAAAACCAGCAAAGCGAACTTCCAACTTGGCTCTGTTCACGGAATTCAAAGAACCTGGAGAGAACTTTTCCTCGGGTTAACCAAAGGACATCACAGTGGTAAGGAACATTGTCAAACGACATATCTTGACAATTTTTAGACAGAATTCATAACGAATCTATGCTATTAGTATCATACTCCTTTTGTACAGGGACATCGTTTTATTTTTACTTCAATTTTTATTGTACCTGAGTTTTTGAATGTACTTCACTCCCACCCCTTCTACTAATGAAGTTCAATCGTCCTCCACACAGATCCAAGACCGCATATACAGTCATAGTAGCCTTACGGTCATAGTACACAGTACGTTCCAAAAATATGTTCGCGTTTTCCAGTGACGAAAGACCTTTCAATATTGAATCATTTTCGCACAGGTACTGTCGTCCATTTGCCTACGTCGTATCCCGGTTTCCCCTACCAGCTTTTATTTTCCAGCTAGTGGCTGGGGTGCCTTAGCTCTTTTCTGAGAACATTAATTTCTGTTAGGAATTGGACGTCTACGTAATATTATACAACTGTTTAAAATAACTTACATAAAAGGGCCTCGTTAGGTAATTAACTGTCACGTGATTTACTCCCTTTCTACGACATAACCACTTGGACGGACAGTAAATAGCATGTCTGAGTAAATTTATCTTTTCTGATCGGACAGAAGTGAAGGTTGAATTTACAGTACGTAAGGTACTCTTTTATAGAGCAGGTACAGAATTATTTCAACATGAGTTACTAGTACGAAGGACGAAACTGGTAATTGGGATTAGGTACAATAGTCTATAGTGCGATAATATGCACAAAAGAACTGAAGCCTGCATCGAAATGAACAGCCACCATTTCCAAAAATGTGTTTAAATATCCATATTATGATTATTTTTCAATTTAACTTCATTCTCTATATTGTATGCCAATGTGCTGTAGACAGTATAATATACACTGCATAATGAATACGTTCGCATGGACAGCTTACTTCGTAAGTAAAAACACTCATTGCAAATACTGCGCTGTATTTTGATTAAACAAAAACCTAATGAAAATGATAAAACTCAAAAGCGCAATATTTCCTAGATTACGTAAATGGATGACCTACTTTTCTTCCCTCCTATACTTAGTAAAGTGATTTGTATGTATTTATTAAACTGCAAGAGGGCAAGCACCCGGTGGCAGTGGTATATACAATATTAACAATACACAATAAAATGATAAGCAATACACAATAACATTTACAATAGATAATACAATTTACAACACATATACAATTTTATACACAATACAATAAGAATACACAATACAATTTAACACAATAATAATAAAACATAAAATAAAACACCTAATTTTACAACACAACCTACATAATTATGTATAGGTCCTACATAAGTTTCAATAGTCTTTCACTTTACTCTCATCTCATTCCCTGTAGTGGCACTATGACGCATTTCACTGACACTTTAGCACACATTTCACTGACACTCTGTAACACATTTCACTGACACTATAGAACACATTTCATTGACGCTATAAATTATCACTGATCGGAACTGTTCACTGCACTGTAAAACCATAACTTCACTGACTCACCTCGCTTCACTGATACAACAGTTCAAATAAGTCAAATAATTGCATCCTTATGCATACTTATAAACAGAACTACATTTAAACTAAACATTTCTAGTCTAAGGCCCTCTTACACGCTATTTTTAAATAATTTACAATTCAAACCAAGGAAGTAAACTCGTCAGGCTAGATAAATACATGTCACCTTAAAAAATTAAATGTTGAATGTCACCTTAATTTTAATTTGCACTTTATACACAACTTTTTAAAAATTTTCTTGAATCTCCTTAAGGAAGGACAGCCCTCAAAGACCGCTGCAGGTAGGTCATTCCAATCATTTATAGTTCTATTTAAAAATGAGAATTTGCCTACATCCGTTTTCTGTTTCCTACATTTGATTTTAAAATCATGATCGTTCCTACCATAGTACGTTGGCTTTTCTAACCGAGCCGTTATGTCTACCCATGCTTTCTGACCTAGATGTGCTCTATACAATGATGTTATTCTAGTTTTCCTACGTCTGTTTTCCAAAGTTTCCCATTTAAGTTCTTTTATCGTATCGTTCCCATCTTCTCTTTTACCTTTAACAAATTTAGCTGCCCCATACTGGATTCTTTCTAAGGAATTTATCTGATATATTCTATAGGGATCCCAACACGTAGTTCCGTATTCCATTAACGGTCGCACTAACGTTAGATATGCTATTTCCCTCGATTTGGGGCTAGCCTTTCTCAAGATTCTCATAATAAAGTGAAGTGCCCTCCATGCTTTGCCTGTAACATTATCAACATGCTCTCCCCAAGAAAGTTTGGAGTTTAAATACACTCCTAGATATTTACAACATTGTTCTTGCGGAATTACAACACCACTGAATTCGTAATTAAGACTAGTTTCCTCTCGGGTTTTACAAAATATTATAGATTTACTTTTAGAACCATTTATTTTCATCCTATGCTTTAACGCCCAGTTATAAATGTTATTCAAGTCTGTTTGAATAGCATCTACATCTGAATTATTTCTAATCTTTCTATAGATAATGCAGTCGTCTGCAAATAGCCTCACATTTGATGTAATATCCTGGCATAGGTCATTTACGTATATTATAAAGAGTAATGGACCCAGAACGCTGCCCTGTGGCACCCCTGAACTTATACTTCCAATTTCCGATATTTCATGACCGACTCTAACTCTCTGGGTTCTACCTTTTAAGAATTCTTGGATCCATAGCACCACTCTTTTATCTATTCCTAGCCTACTTAACTTATCTATTAATATGTCATGTGGCACCAAATCAAATGCTTTCGAGAAATCAATCACAACTGCATCGATTCTTCCGCCTCTATCTACCTCTTCAGCTAGTTCCTGAACCAGCGACGTAATTTGACTATCACATGAGAAGCCTTCCCTAAAACCATGCTGGCGGTTGTAAAACCAGTCTTTCGCATTTAGAGCATGACGAATATAATCCGATATCAAATGTTTGTATTTTACGCCAGTATCTTCGAACTGCAGTCGTGGAAGGGGTAGCAAACGGCGTTGATCCAGAGGTATAGGCAAGTTAATATTAAAAATGTTAGTAAAAATAAAATGATGTCCCTGTACTTTATTCTGTAATCTTAAATGCAACGCAGCGAGGAAGAACCTCTACCGTGCATATATATATTACTATTTAATATCAATAATACAACAAAATTTCAATACATCATTATGTACATAAACTAATAATTTCAGGGGTTTCACATTGCTTCTCTTTGTAACCAAATGCTTTCCACATATCAGACGAAGACCATTATCTCACTGCTTTAAGATGTGGAACAAATCAAAATTCTACAAGATTGCAATTGCAATTTTTACTATTTGTTTACAATTTCAATTTAAATCCTTTACAATTTTTTGGCGAGATGTAGTGAGATGAGATGAGGCCGAGGATTCGTAAACAGATTTCCTGGAATTTCACTCTGCTTAACCAAAGGACATCACAATGGTAAGGAACATTGTCAAACTGAAAATCTATGGATGACGTATCTTTATAATTTTAGACAGAATTCTTAACGAGTTTACGCTAATAGAATCATACTTTTTTATACTTTATTCTGTAAACTTAAATGCAATGCAGCGAGGAAGAACCTCTACAGTACATTAAACATATATTTATTACTATTTAATGTCAATAAAACAACAAAATTTCAATACATCACTACGTACATCAATTAATAATTTCAGACGTTTCACATAGCTTCTCTTTGTAACTAAACGCTTTCCATATTTCAGACAAAGAACATTATCACCTCTTTCACTCATAAGAAATCAGGAGTCCAGTCAGCCTAAAACTTACTGAACGACTTCTTCCTCAATGTGTAATGTACAACCCTTGAGTTCATCAGTGACTTACACCTACGTGCCGTACGTGTTCTGAACAGCGCATACGGCCGATGAGGCACGCTTGCGCTCTCGTTGACATCACTGGTGTAGAAGGATGTGTGGTTCGAAGTTTCCTTTCATCGGGCGATAGGACCTCTATCAATTTTCTCCATTACTTTCATAATTCGACGGAAAATGCTATTGTACGGCAGGTAAGGTTTTCAAGATATAGCCAGCCCTGTAATTTTCATTCCAGCGTTGCTCCACTATTACGATATCATCACAGTCTACTATATACAGTCGCGAAGCTTGAGGTGATTTTTTGCAAATCTCGCGATAAAGCGCTTCAAGCGGTTAGCAACTAGAAACAATAGACTGTCCACTGTCGACTTTGGATTTAGAGTCGACTGTGTCGTATTTCCATCGAGTGCTAGGTCGTTGCGTATTTCGCATTGATGCTTGTGAAAAAAAATCCTAACATCTATTTCTTATTTTACTTCTAGATGCAAAAAGTGGTTAATAAACAGCAGGAGGGAAGATCTAATGACAAAGAATGAAGCATATCTTTATAATAATATAAAGTTTTGCTCTCTTCATTTCGAAAACACACAATTTATGAATGAAAACAAAAATAAATTAATCTGGAATGCAGTTCGAACTTTATTTGATGTTTCAAATAAGCCTGTTCTGTTATTAAGAAACAAAAAGCTTTGCAGTAATTCTACGTCTGTATCAGCTGATTCCTTGAATAATTGTACATTTTCAGACAACTTAGTCCTACTTTTTTTTTTCAAAGGATATGTTTGTAATGAATTAAATACTATTATAGTCACAATCATGCCATGGTATGAAAGAAAAATTTCTCAACCTCGAGTGGGAATCGAACCTGTGATTTCCTATTTTCCGGTCAGGCGCTCTACCACTGAGCTATCGAGTTCGTCTCACGCCAAAGGCTCGGAATTATCCTTTCATACTGGCGACTCTGTTATAGAGTACTGTCCATAGCGTCTTTCATACCATGGCATGATTGTGACTATAATAGTATTTAATTCATTAATATGTCACATCAACGGACGTATATACGTCATCCAAACATCGTAAGATGAAGATTACATATGTTTTTAATTATAGCTGTTAATTTTGTTACTATTTTTATTTGTTACCGGTACTTTACTAGAGACGTAGAAAAAGTAAGTCTGTTACAATAAAATTTATTGATCACGTTTTATTTTCAATTCTGGTGTGATTATTATTGCTTAACCTCATCCCACTTTGTTAACTACGTAAGCCTACACTACAAGTACCGGTACACGTAAGTTACTCCCATTAATTCATATTTCCATCATTATTGTTATTATATTATTGTTGTAAAGGGAAATGCAAATTAATATTTATTGGTTTCATAGTTCATTATCGCTATAATCTTGAATGAGTGAAGCGATTATAGTAAATTTCAGTTCGTTTTGCACAAACAAAAATAATATTAACCTATTTCTTGCAGGTATCTTCGAGTTTGTGGCGGAATTTAATGTACTTCATTAAAATAATAAATGAACTTTATCCATTTAATATTTCAATAATGGAAGGAAGGTGTTAATTTTTCCAAAAGAACCCAACAACGAAAGTGTAACATATTTTGTCGTCTGCTAGGAGAGATCTGTGTTGATGAGGCGATAGTAGCGATCCTAATGGTGGGAAACTACCCATGTTTGCATTTTTACTACATATTGAGCTTCGCGACTGTATATAGTAGACTGTGATATCATGATCTTGTGAGTTATAAATAGTCCTGTGATTAAAACAGCTTTTAAATACCGAAGTGCCTTTGTGTGTACCTGTCCAGTCTAAGCATAAGACGGTAAATTACTGTCAAGGTGTTATCGATTAAACACAGTATAGGCCTACTTGGAAGGCGAAGGGTGAAACAGTAGAAATCATTAATATTTTATTTCCTCCAGTGGCTTTATCTCTGCAATTGTCCAGATAGCGAAAGTAATTGTAATGGCTTCGAGGTTGCATGTAACAGTACTAGCTGTGTGCAAATGGAAATCCTGCAATTGTCCGTCCTTACGACACACTGTGAGAATTCTTCTGGACTGCGGGTGGTATTGGATTCCCACGTGACGCTGTCGTACATACATGATGAGCTGATTGCATGTAGCATTTTTGATGAAGCTTAGTGAGATGGGACGTTAATTCATCGATGATTCGTCATCCACTGTCATAAACGTCGTCGACTAAGCTATCCTACAAGGTGCTGCGATTTCATTAAGCGAAAGCAGCATCACCAATAATAACAATTATGATGATAATAGTAATTATAAGAGTAACAATAAGAAATCTACTGGCGTAGCTCAGTCGGCAGAGGCGCTTGCCTTCAGATCCGGAACTGTGCTCGGGCGTGGGTTCGATTCCCGCTTTACTTGATTAACTTTTTGGGTTTTTTCCGAGTGTAAAGCGAATGTCAGGTAATCTAGTGCAAATCCTCTTCCTCATTTCGCGAAATACCATCTCCCTACCATCAATTTGGTAGATGCTAAATAACCTAGTAGCTGTTACAGTGTCGTTAAATAATCAACTAAAGCAATAACAATAAGAGTAATAATAATTAATACTTACTTACTTACTTACAAATGGCTTTTAAGGAACCCGAAGGTTCATTGCCGCCCTCACATAAGCCCGCCATCGGTCCCTATCCTGTGCAAGATTAAGCCAGTCTCTATCATCATACCCCACCTCCCTCAAATCCATTTTAATATTATCCTCCCATCTACGTCTCGGCCTCCCTAAAGGGTAATAATAATTAATAATGATAATAAATAAGAATAATAATAAATTATAAACGATTAGCACAACATTAATTCCCGGGACCTTTGGTTAAACGTACCAACGCTCTACCAACTGAGCTACCCGGGAACTCTACCAGACACCGATCCCAAAGGTCCCGGGTTCGATGCCCGGCTCCGGAACAATTTTTCCCTCGAAATTATTCAAATCAACTTTGCACCCTTAACCTCTGTTCCTCTCTCAAAGTGAGAGTCCAAGTTTCACAATCATACAGAACCGGTAATATAACTGTTTTGCAAATTCTTTCAGGTTTTTTTTTTCAGAACAGACTGGTTAACAGAAGCTTCTCAACCGAATAATAGCACTCATATTTATTCTGCGTTTAATTTTCTCCCCAGTATCATTTATATTCGATACTGTTGCTCCAACGTTTTGAACCACTGTCATAAAATATTGGCAGCATTATTTTGTTTACATTCCTTAGTGCTTCTGTCTTACATAAGTAGATATATTTTATGTCTTGCGTTGGAGATTGTTTATGTTAATTCAATGTGAGCGAGCGTTGAGAAATTGAGCCTGTTATTAATGACGACAAGGTAATATGTCGGAATGTGTAATCTAATAGACGTACCGCCTCGCCTATGTACATTCCTGTACGACAAGCAAGACATTTATATGGACTCATCATGTGTAGGGCAGACTTGAGTGACGTACAACGGTCGGGTTTTAATATCGTGTTCCGCACAGCTTAAGACGGTCGGGATGTGAAGAGGGTTCATTGTATGTGTGTGTGTGTGTGTGTGTGTGTGTGTGTGTGTGTGTGAGTCTAATTTATTCGAGGCAACTCACGCCTCGCACGAGTTATGGATGGCGGAGGCGGGATAGCAAGCAACTGGGGTAGTTGGGGGTGGCTTGATGACCCCACTCTCTGCCTGAGATGCTATGGAGCATAGCCCTCTTTTATCAAACAAACCTTGGTAGCTTGCCTCACAACGTACTTAACTGTAATGCGGTTACAAAGTGGTTTCGGATTAGCTCTCGTCCAGCAGTTTTAATGTCTATGCCACAGTTGGAATCGTGGAGACACTGAGTTCGATCTTGCAACGTCATAATTGAGGCGGTGGCTGGAAAAAGGAAACATAGGCCTATGTGCGCTTTTTCCGTCCATCAGTTTAAATGAATCGCCATGTTGCGTTCTATAATCTCTGAAATTTTTGTTGCAAAATATTAGCACCAGGGGTCAGTAATGCAGTTTAAAATAAGTATAGCACTGCTGTTTCTTGTATATTGTTATGTATAGTGAGAATCACGTAAGAGCAGTTCCTAAAAGACTAATTTGGCCGTTTCTTCAGTGTTGCCAACTAATAGCAGATATCACCAAAGTGAGTAGTCACAATGTCATGTACTGAAATAATAATAATAATAATAATAATAATAATAATAATAATAATAATAATAATAATAATTAAACTGCAGACTCAAACTAGAGGCTCTTAACTCCTGTGTATTCCCGGTGCTAAAATACGGTTGCCAAACCTGGACCCTCACAGAGAGGCAAAAGACGAACATCGAAATATGCCAAAGTAAAATGGAGAGGAAGATAGTTGGCGTTTCACTGAAAGACAAGGTCTCCAACACGGCACTGCAGAAAATTACAGCTTCTGAGAACATCACAGAAAAAGCCCTCATAACGAAGTGGAAGTGGGATGGTCATGTAGCAAGGCAGCAACAAGGCAGATGGGCGCGGGAAACCACCATGTGGGACCCGTACATAGGAAGGAGAACACAAGGCAGGCCAAGAAGAAGATGGGCAGATACATTCAAGCAGCAGCTGGGAGGGAACTGGTCAACCATCGCCCGCAACAGGAACGAGTGGAGACAGATAGTGAACAAACTCATATAGATCTAAAATTTGACAAACCCTAGTGTATCTCACATAGTGGATGTGAATGTAAATATTGTTCACGTGAAATAGCTCATCATGTGAACCACACCAACCGAGCTTCCCCTCCTGTAGGAAGCCCTAGCCCTTCATGGGACACAGTGGCTTCATTCATTCACTCATTCACTCATTCATTCATTCATTCATTCATTCATTCATTCAATAATAATAATAATAATAATAATAATAATAATAATAATAATAATAATAATAATAACAATGATGTCTTGTTTACTTATTTACCACATCTCATCTTTATGTTGGGAAGTGTTCTCTAAATGGTTCAGCAATTTGTGAAAGAGTACATTTTTCTCCTCGACCTCTCGCACATTATGTTGGTAATTAGTAGATGAGTATGATCTAATATTAAAATGTATTTTTCTGACAACATGAAATTCATTGCTTTGACTAAACAATTTAGGATTCACGAAACCTAACCTAAAATGTATTTTGTTTGATATCGTGAAATGATTAGTACCAATTCCGAAAATATATACCCTACTTAAAATACATACTCCTCAGTCGATACCATGCTATTTCCTTTCTTTGAGATTTTAATAAAAACCTGAACATTAAGAAATATATTTCTGTTCATTAGCCACGTGCATGTTTCATACCAAGTAGGTCTACGCGTATAGATACTATTTTATTTAATTACACTTTCCTGAATACAGTGTTGAATTGAAATCTCAACGCAACACAACTGAATTATGTATTGATATTAATATTAATACCCGGTAATACTAATTATTTATTAATTACGTTCAAATTTCACAAGCTTTGGGACTTCCATTTCATCAGTTATCTTTACTGTAAACCGAAATTATTGCCGCCAACATAAAAAATAACCGCCAGTTGTCGTATTTCTTAGTTTTTGAAATTGAAAACAAATTTGGTAAAATTAAATTTGAACCTGACCTCTTGATAGTCACTATAATCCACTAGCATATGTAGTAATAGGGGGAAAGTGGTTAGGTTTCACCCTTAGGGTGATCCGGACTATACATGCTGTAACCAAATTTTGATAAGTAAAAAATGTGTAATTAAAATTTAAATACATAATTAAAACATAATTTATAATTTCTGGACACTAAAAAATACTGATTACCCGGCCCCGGAACAATTTTTCCCTTGAAATTATTCAAATTTGCTTTACAGGGAGCTTTACCTGAAAGACTAGATTTGCAATATACTGATTAATGTTTTACGAAAATACTATATAATATATTTATTCTGAACTTAAAATTTATTTTACAGGAAATCGAAATAGATTTTCTCGAGAAAGATTAAGATGAATCATGTAGCCATTCTGTGCAGACTGGTGAAAGAAAGGCTGTAAGAAGAGACTCTAGAGTTAAGGGGGGGAAAAAAAAGATAATGAGAAATTCTTACTTATATTTAACATGCCTATACTAAAATCATTCCAAGCTTCTGATCGTCAATACGTTCTGATTAAGAGTAAAAAAGTGTAAGACATTCAAGATTTGTATCAGTTTGTTGATGAAGAAAGGACTGTAGACATTTCAGGTACAGAAGAGCGGCAAGTAATGTATGATATTGATATTGATAATAGGCCTATGTAAAATAATGGTTATAGTATACTCAGTACTCTTGTTACTTGTTCACACTCTTGTGTTCTGTACCTCTTGTATGTATTAAACAAATATTTACTCAACTCTTGGTTGCTTAATTCGTATCTTCCGCATTTGGAGAGAAAAAGGGCACATACCGCTAATGTTTTGTAATAGTAATATACGTTACAAGAGCGGTATGTTGACGTTTTCATGTTCGAGGAAAAGATTGAAAAAGCGAAACGTAGTTGAGCTTTTTTAATTTCCGAGAACATGAAAAAAAAAAACATACCGCTCGTGTATCGTACATTATTTTGTGCGAAGATCGTTTATTACATACCTGAAAGACGAATTTATAATTAGTTGCAATGAAATCTCCATGTTGGTTTCTGTTTAATGACGGCAACTTCGGAACACCAAAATATCTTTCTTCAACATTGTTGCTATAAAATGTTTTCTGTGTTTACTATACTCCAGCAGGCCGTGATATACGTCTGTCTGTCTTTTTTTCCCCCCAGTCTATAAATGCGAACTTAAAACAAACGGCAAGGTTATGTAATGATTTATTTTTCATTTTAATATTTTAACAATATTATTTATATAACATATTGCAGTAATAACATCGGCATCTGGAATCTTGTTGATTTTTTCACGGCTTCCTTAATGTTACTTGTATCAGGAATGCAATAAGTTTCGTGGAGTAGTAGACTTTACTTAATTTTTGCAAATATTTAAAAACAATAATTAACATTGCTATTTAGGTGAAATTGCAGTGGTAAGCTTCCAATTTATAATTATTACTATGTTAAACGTCTCTAAAAATCATATGTTAAAAGCCTAAAGCAGTAAAATGAATGTGGCGCTTAAGCGGTAAGAAGAGGGAAATTGTTATGTGTGTTACGTTGGGAATACTGAATGTGGTATTTCACACTTACCGCGTATTGGTTCTGTGCGGAAAACAAGCATATACGCACGATCTCGCACAAAATTATTTTACCATCTTAATGTATCCTTATCGAATACAAAGAAATATGATAATTAAAAAAATATTGAAATAAAAAATTATGGGGTGTCAAATCATGTTACTATTTATTTTTATTTCTCTGCAAAGAAAATAAAACTTCAAAGCACTCTATCTCAGAACATGGTTTCTGCTTATGTGGCGTTTTTCCAGCCACCGCGTCAATGATTTATTTTTCAGTGGGAGGTTGAAATTTGGAAATGTGGTATTTTTTTTCTCTTGTACGAAGGAGGGACCCGAAGACTTACGCTGCAACATGAGATTATTGTGTTTACCACTCCTATTCTGTGAATGATTTGGGTAGTCTAACGGCCGCGCTCTTGTACAAGTACAGCACGCCGCACTGTGAAGTTAAGGGTTTGGTACAGCTTACAGCAGTAAAATTTTGTAAATATTCAACGTTTTTTTCCTCCATTACAGCATCTTGTACAATAATAAAAATTAGTATGTGTAAAGCACTGTCCTTCTGCTATATGAAAAAATACTTTCACGATTAAAAAAATTATTTACATTTTTTTTTTTCAAAATTCAGTTCACTGTGCAGTGATGAAGCGTTTTCCTCATAACTAAAAAACTATCCAATATTCTGTGATAAAGTTTTTTGTATGTATTTATGCATGTCATATCTACAGTGTGGTGCAAGATCACTTATCTGCCTTTGATAGATTGTCTGATAAAAAAAAATAAAAAAAAATGGTCAAATATCAGTATTTTCTTGTAACACAAAAAAATATTATTTATTAAGGAATATAGTTGAAACAGCATGCTATTGTAAATATGAGTTTCAACAGTAGAATAAAAGAGAACTACCGTCATTTTGAATTTTGAGAAAATAAATATAAATAATTTTTTTAAATCGTAAAAATATTTTTTTTTCACATAACAGAAGGGCAGTGTTTTTCACATACCAATTTTCATTATTGTATATAAGATACAGTAATGAAGGGAAAAAAATGTTGAATATTTCCAAAAATGTTACTGCTGTAAGCTGTACCTAACCCCTTAACCCCGGCTATGGTATGGATGATGATGATGATGATGATGATGATGATGATGATGATCACGATGATGATGATGATGTGAATTAATGATGGTGAAATGAGTCCGAGGTCCAACGCCGAAAGTTACCCAGCAATTCTGTTTCAATTGGTTTAGGAAAAACCCCAGAAAAATTCCAATCAGGTAACGTTTCCCAACCCAGGATTCGAACCCTGATTCGCTCGTTTCACGGTCAGACGTTCTAAACGTTACCCCACGGCGGTGGACAAATGTGATATTAAAAAAAATAACTCTGGCCATATTATGAGGCTTGAATAAAATATTCCAAAACGTCCAGTTAGGTCTAAATAAGTGGACTTCACACATTGAAACAAAATAATAAAGTTCTTAACTAGCTGTGAATTTCAGATAGTTTGTATATATTCCCCAGTCTGTATGCAGGATTAAAATCCATTGCCTTCAATATAATACAGTACTTATTGTGTTAATAGTAGTCTAGCCAGAATTCAATTGGAGAGCACCATTGAAAGTAGCCACTTCAAACTTGACAACTATAGAACATTCGGGGAAAGATTACTACGCAGAGCGAGGGACGAAGGTGCAATTACAGAATAGATTCACTGTTGATATAAAGAGACTCTATCCTATTTACACAGTAAAGTGGAATCAATTTTCAATGCTCAGGATTTCAACGTTACGAGGTATACCAGCTTTTCTGTTAATTTCTACTAGTTTCTGGCTCAAGCAGTAAATGTGTGTTATATCAGTTGCTACCATAAGCGGAACGATTAAGGAATAGGCATTTCCTAAAAAATAGCATTTACATGAAATAATGATAATAATAATAATAATAATAATAATAATAATAATAATAATAATAATGCTGTCATTGTTGTTATGAAGATTAGAATAGGCTATTTCCCTTATGATATTATGATAAGTGAATAATTGTAGTGTAGTGTCAATTTAGTTTCACATTTGTATGTATGTATGTATGTATGTATGTATGTATGTATGTATGTATGTATGTATGTATGTATGTATGTATGTATGTATGTATGTATTCACACTGCAATGGGTATATACCCGGTGGCAGTGGTAACTAATTACACTCAATAATGACAATAATAAACTTATTAATTAAATACAATTAATAATTATACTAATAATTAATACTAACAATAAATACTAATATCCTAAATTAAATGAAGCACGATCACTTAAAATAACATTTGAAATAAATCTAATTTGTATCTTAAACCTAAGTTCGAACTAAAACCCACGAGTATGATATGTTCATATCTGCACAAGTACCTTTCAACATTACACTCATTTCGCTGTCAACTCACTCACTGCACTGCAACTACGACACATTTCACTGATTCTATCCTGATTTCACTAACACTTCAAAAACATTTCACTGTTCAAATACTTTGCACTGCCACTATAAACTGTAAAGCTTCACTGACAGGAACACGTTTCACTTACACAACACACTTCACTGACACAACATAATTCTTCACTGATACAACACTTCAATAACAACATCATTTACACCCTTTAAATACTGTGTATAATTACCGTCTATTAGTAAAGTCCTTAAGCCTATTTTTAAATACATTTTTGGTTGTTGGTAAAGCCTTTATTAAGTCTGCAGGTAAAGCATTCCAGTCCCTGATAGTACTTTTGAGAAAAGAAAGCTTTCCAGTGTCCGTCCTCTGTCCGTTTACTTATTTTGAGTTTTGTGTTAATATGTCAATGCAGTGTTAAATAACAGTGCGAATAAAGGAAAACTGTGCGATTTAATAAAAAAAGTCTAGATTACCAATTCTATCATGGAAGAGTGGCTCCATAATTTTAATGGGGCAATGAAACCTCAAGTTTGTAATGTCATACTGTTTTTAGACAATGCTACATGCCATCCAAGGATTGATTTGTGTAACGTGAAGTTAATCTATTTTGCATCAAACACAACTTCAGTTACGCAGACGATAGATCAGGGCGCAATTTACACTCTGAATTGATGCAGGACGCGAAGGAAAGCCTACAACGTTCCCTTAAGAAAAAGTCGCTGCAATGTACTTTATAAGAAATGTGGGGGCCAAGAAACTAGGGCGCAGACAGAGGGAGAGAGAGAGAGGCTGCAATTACAAAAGTTAATTATGAAAATAAAATTCACTTTGCATGTACTGTAGTAACTTCTATTTCAAATTATTTCTTCATTGTGTTCTCCCTACAATGAGCATATTGCAATAGTCTATTCTTAGTTTTACCAAAACTCAACCCTTTGTAAAACGAAAACCTGTGAAAACGGAAAAGAAAATTCTGGAATGATCGCGTTTCGTTTTAGAGAGCTTTAACTGTACATATTTTCAAATGTTCCCATAAAGACGCATAAAAATTAAGTTTTCATATAATACTGTGATAAAAGAAAGATCTATCGTCTAATAATTAGGGGTGTAGTGGGTACAGTGAGACACAAAATATTAAGACATATGTATGCAAGTGAAATTTCAAATATTTTTAAAATCAAGTGCAACAGAAATATACATTAAAACATGGAGTACAATAATACATAAACAGAAATGTTAATAGATAAAGGACATAATATACAATGCGTGTTTGTCAAAAAAAAAAATGCAAATGTCTCACTGTTCCCATTCAGGAGGGTACAGTGAGACATCAGTGTCTATTAACGGACATTGAAATGATTTACATTTATTTCAAAAGAAAAGAAATCTTGCTGTCCCTTTATCTTGCCATGTTCTGTAGACTTATTTAGAATCATTTTGATGTCTGACTTCGAAACCATTGAAACATCTGGAACATTTGGAAAAGTTAATATTCCATAACTTTTGAAACTAAAAAGTAAAATGAATTTTTGGTGGCAACAAAGCTTATAATTATAAGAATTTAATTTAATTCTTTATTATTTTTTAATATATTTTTAAATTTTGTGAATAATTTTTTATTTAAGAAACCATTAAAATGTATTGTATCCATTATTTTAAGCTATTGTTCCTAGTATGTTCATTTTTAATGTTAGTTACCGGTAAATGTAATATAATTACAGTTTATTTTTGCAAATAATTGGTAAATGGGAACAGTGAGACGTCTCAGTGTACCCTTCAATGGCATGTCTCACTGTTCCCTTTACGCATAGTTCGTTTAAAAATGGCAACGTCACTTCAAAATCAAAACAAGAAAGACGAAACTTTTCAAAACATAACGTCAAATACCATAGTATTAGGTAACAAAACATTCATATTTCTATTTAATTTGTATATCCCATATAACCTGCATTAAACACAAGCCAAAATTTTACTTCTAGAGTGAAAAATTACGAATTATTTTTTCATCACTCACCTTTATAACTAGAATCAAATGGAGTGTGAAGATACTGTTACTTTAGTCATGCAACATACAACTCCACTGTTACAAACATTTCAACATCAAAATTTACCATCTAATAATAACTGTAGTAACTTTCAAGGAATATCACTTTTGTTGACGTCGTACGAAATTTTGTCCAATATTCTTTTGAGAAGATTAACTCCATATGTAGATGAAATTATTGGGGATCATCAATGTGGTTTTAGGCGTAATAGATCAACTATTGACCAGATATTTTGTATTCGACAGATAAAATGGAGAAAAAATGGGAGTATAAGGATACAGTGCAACAGTTATTCATAGATTTCACAAAGGCATATGACTCGGTTAAGAGAGAAGTTTTATATGATATTCTTATTGAATTTGGTATTCCCAAGAAACTAGTTCGACTAAATAAAATGTGTCTCAGTGAAACGTACAGCAGAGTTCATATAGGTCAGTTTCTGTCAGATGCGTTTCCAATTCACTGTGGGCTAAAGCAATGTTAGGAGAAAATCCACAAACGATTAGGAAAAACACGGGAATTTTACTGGAAGCAAGTAAAGAGATAGGTTTGGAAGTAAATCCTGAAAAGACAAAGTATATGATTATGTCTCGTGACCAGAATATGTACGAAATGGAAATATGAAAATTGGAAATTTATCTTTTGAAGAGGTGGAGAAGTTCAAATATCTTGGAGCAACAGTAACAAATATAAATGATACTCGGGAGGAAATTAAACACGGAATAAATATGGGAAATGCCTGTTATTATTCGGTTGAGAAACTTTTATCATCCAGACTGCTGTCGAAAAATCTGAAAGCTAGAATTTATAAAACAGTTATATTACCGGTTGTTCTTTATGGTTGTGAAACTTGGACTCTCACTTTGAGAGAGGAACAGAGACATCGGGTGTTTGAGAAGAAGATTCTTAGGAAAATATTTGGGGCTAAGGGGGATGACGTTAGAGGAGAATGGAGAAAGTTACACAACACAGAACTGCACGCATTGTATTCTTCACCTGACATAATTAGGAACATAAAATCGAGACGTTTGAGATGGGCAGGGCATGTAGCACGTATGGGCGAATCCAGAAATGCATATAGAATGTTAGTTGGGAGGCCGGAGGGAAAAAGACCTTTAGGGAGGCCGAGACGTAGATGGGAAGATAATATTAAAATGGATTTGATGATATAGAATGGATTAATTTTGCTCAGGATAGGGACCAATGGCGGGCTTATGTGAGGGCGGCAATGAACCTCCGGGTTCCTTAAAAGCCAGTAAGTAAGTAAGTAATAACAATGTCTCTCTGTTCTCCCAGTCTCTCTCTACCCACTTCTCCCATATTAGGTTTTGTGGTTGTGGTGGTAACGAGTTTGCCATGTCTTAAAAGAAAAGTTCAATTGCTACGTCCATTTGGAATATCTAATGAAATAACTAAATTTACCAGAAAAATAGAGCACGATGAATATTTTGATGAAAAAAGGTAGTCAATATTTTCTAATCAAGCTAATGATGTAGAGACATTTGTTTTGATGACTGATGTCCAATCTAGGGTAGCCCTTACTGTCTTTTTCTAATTTTCGTAATCCCCCCGAGCCAAGCCGCGGTCAATAGGCAATATCTCTTCACTCCAACGGACTTTAATCTGGTACGACGTGCGTCACAGTGGTATCAGATATTTCCAGAATACCGTACGTCTGCTAATGAAGACTGGAACAACATAGGGGTTTTCCATTTCAGGGTACGTAGTTACATATGCGTTCTCTATGTGTCGCATGAGAAAGCAAAACTTACAGAGGACTTCATCAATTTTGAATCTCTTATTAGAGCACATGTTCAACACAACACATGGAAATCTCTAAAACAAAAGCTAGAAAAGATACTCAAAATAGCTTCAGCAAAAGAGGTTCTTTCATCGTCATTCTATGTCTGTAAAACCTTGGGAGATGAGATTTAGCAGAAAGGTAGCCAGATATCATACAATAAATTCTGTGGCCGGGAGGAAAAAGGTCTTAAGTAAAAATTTTAATATTTTTCAGGAGAGCAGTAGAAAGATTGCAATTAGTGTCAATTATAGAGATGTTTTTAATTATGAGTTCTTTCCTGCATATTATTTGTTTATATTTCTTCTAAAATAGGTAATGTTGCTCATTTAACAATTTTCTTGATTATTTCCAAAAATAGCCGCACTTTAGCCCTTTTAAGACCAGAAGCCAAACTCAGTAGAAGGGACTATTAAACATAAGACCTTTTTCATGTCAAAATAAATGAGAAATGTAAATTATTAGGAATGCAAAATAGATCTAAAACAATTATAGGACTGTTTACCCTGGTGCTTAAAGTTTTAAAAGGAAAGGGCATCAGTATGTGATAAAATGGCTAAAATACAATTTAGACCTTTTTAATAGGGAAGCATGGAAAGAAAACATGTGATGGTTTGTAAGGAATAAAGTATTAAATATTCTTAAGTCCTTTATTCTGTGTGTGCTCTATTCAAAACGTACTTTAGACATTTGGCAATGCTCTATAAATCAGTCAGGAGTCTTATTTGACTTCAGCCGTTTTACCAGATTGTAGAGAATTGTTAAAAAAAAAAAAATTGACTTAAGTCCTTTTTCCTCCCGGCCATAGAATTAATGACACCGTTACAGCTAAAAATAAATGATTTCGCTGGACATGGTATCAAGTAAACAGAAAGTAGCTTCATAAAGAAATGACTCTTTCATAGTTATTCTGTGCATAGAAAACCTTAGGAAATGAGATTTTCCAGAAAGGTAGCCAGATATTATACAATAAATTAATGGAAATAACTAAAAAATAAGGATTTCCATCTCTGTTGTATTTTTATTTTAGTCTTATGTATCGACTCTGTATCAGATATTTATGTTGTTTAGTACCGATTGAATTGATGATAGTCAGATGGTATTTGACGAAGTTTCTGAGTATTCTCCATGCCATTACCTGACAATCACCTAACAGTTGAGAAATGCCTCCGAAAAAACCAAACCAGGTAACGAGACCAAGCGGGAATCGAACTCATGCCTGGGCGCAGCTTCAGATAAGCGGGCAGATACGCCTACTGCCTGAACTCTGTTAAGGAAACGAGAGACATATCGGCATATTAACATGACTAGCGATGTTATTTTACAGTCATAACAATATTAAGATATACTGTATGGATCATATGAGGAGACAAAGAGGAGGGTATAAAATAGGAAAGACTTGAGAATGCTGGGTTTGCAGTGAAAGATCTGCCCTTGGGCAGAACAGTATGAATGAATTAATGAACCGGTTCAAAAAAATAAATTTTGGGCTACCCGGAGATAAAATGAGAGGTCACATGGAGATATTTTCTAGAAGAGTGAAACGTGGTGGTAATGATGAAGAAGACTGTGTATTATACAAAGCGGAACATTCATTAAGAGAAGAAAACAGCTATTGAACGGTGTAAACTATTTTGAGTATGAATAACATACTGTTTTGTGACACAATGAATTCTGGATAATATTAGTGATTATGGTAATGCTCTTAGTGGTCAACGTGGATGTGGTAATAAATATTATTTTTAATGATGCTTTCAAATTATTACAGAAGTTATTTAGCTCTAAATTCAACGTGACGAGAAATGGCCAAGAAATTTTACCTGAAGCCCTATGTCAGAAACAGGATTTTTTGTGTGCCGTAATTCTACGACACGGGCCTTTCAGCTTTGCTTCCCTTCCGGAGAATTTCTACAGACAATCATAGGAAATTAGAGATTTATCTGTGTTGGTATATACATATGTATATACTTACTCAAATTGCTTTCAAAAAACTCGGAGATTCATTGCCGCTCTCACATAAGCTCTCCATCGGTCCCTATCCTGAGCAAGATTAATCCAGTCTCTAGGATCATATCCCACTTCTTTCAAATCAATTTTAATATTATCCTCCTATCTACGTCTCTGCCTCCCCAAAGGTTTTTTTTCCCTCGGTTCTCCCAACTATCACTCTTTATGCATTTCTGGATTTGCCTTACGTGCTACATGCCCGCCCATCTTAGACGTATGGATTTAATGTTCCCAATTATGTCAGGTGAAGAATACAATGCATGCAGTTCTGTGTTGTGTAACTTCATCCCTCTTAGCCCCAAATATTTTCCTAACAACCTCTTTCTCAAACAGCCTTAACCTATGTTTCTCTCTCAAAGTGAGAGTCGAAGTTTCACAACCGTACAGAACAATCGGTAATAGGCCTATAACTGTTTTATAAATTCTAACTTTCAGCCCTTTTGAGAGCAGACTTTATGACAAAAGCTTCTCAACCGAATAATAACAGCTTTTCCCATACTTATTCTACGTTTAATATCCTCCCGAGTGCCATTTATATTTGTTACTGTTGTTGCAAGTTGTTTGAATTTTTCCACTCCTTCAAAGGATAAATTTCCAATTTTTATATTTCCATTTCGTATATTATTCTGGTCACGAGACATAATCATATACTTTGTATTTTAAGTTGTCCACAAGTAAAACCTTGGGGAACGAAATGGCCAGAAGAAATATTCGTAATGAGTTTGCCATTGAAAGATAAGACGTGAGTTATTGCATACTCTTCTTCGAGATAACTTCACTACCGTCTTTTTCTTCAGTATGCATTGCAAAGAAGGATCGCGAAACATAATTTACATAACGCTCGGCATTTAGAGAACCATAAAATATTGGAAATCCACACCTGTGGTGTAACGGTCAGCGCGTCTTGCTGCGAAACCAGGTGGCCCGGGTTCGAATCCCGGTCGGTGCAAGTTACCTGGTTGAGGTTTTTTCCGGGGTTTTCCCTCATCCCAATACGAGCAAATGCTGGGTAACTTTCGGTGCTGGACTCCAGACTCATTTCACCGGCATTATCACCTTCAAATCATTCAGACGCTAAATAACCTAGATGTTGATACAGCGTCGTAAAATAGCCCAATAAAAATATTGGATCAGTGATCGGCGAGTACTGACAATGCACCACATTCCCACTTTTCGTCATGCAGCTGAATCTCATAATTAATGAGTTGTATGTGGGTTTTTAGTATTTTTAATTCATGAATTTTGAGGTGAACCTTCTACCTAATTGGAACCACGGTTCGTGACTAATTAATAACAGTGATGGATCAACCGTGCCGCCATTGACAGTCTGAAGCATTCATCGGCAGAAAGTTGAGGCTGGTACGAACACGTTGGCGCCTAGCTTTAAAGCTAGCAGGCTCCGCTATCAGTGTTATGAAAGACAAGGAAGCTTGGTGTGCACAAATTGGAGCTTGTTTGCAGGTCGCTTTAATCTGTCAGCTGACTCACAGCTGATTAGGTCATCTCCTTGGAATCTCTGTGTAGACTTGATATCGCAAGGGATTCAAGTAGTGAGGACGAATTTGATTTATTAGACAGTGCAGAATCAAAGTGATTATTATTACAAGAATTCTTTTCTCGAGAGTGTTCCCTTCATCCTAGAAATAATAAAGGGTTGCGTTTGGTGAATATTATCTTTTTAAATATCTGCGGAACTTTCCAGAAAAATGCAATAGCCACCCGAGAGTGGAAATCGAAACTTTCGATTATCTTCTCTATTTAACCAAAGATTTCATACAGAAGGCTTGGAAAAATTGCCAGGGAATCCTATTTTGCAGGAAGAACGGCTTATACTCACACTGAGGTAAACTGTGCAATTCTTACAAAATAGTGCCTAGTGAACATTCTCAATAATTTGATTGATATTAGTTATTATTTGTTTATTTATTTTTTTTTATTTTTCGTGGTATTAAGGCACATACAGAAGAAAGCGATTAAACTCTTGAAATGAGGTCGAAGACTGCAAATCAGGCCTATTGGTGAACGACGATGTCCATTCATCCGAATTCATTAGTAGTTTGTAATTAAAAAATTAATTAAATTCTACCTCCAGTTTTGAATCTATACGAAAAGTTAATGTCGTGGCAGGTCTTTCGAACACACGAGCAATACATTTTTCTACATCCAATGTGTGCAGTGTTTTAAAACTTTACAACCACTGACACAGGATTCCCGCCACGAGTGAAGCAAGCGGTATGCTCAAGGCGGAGCTTGACAGGCCGCTGGCTGATAGTCGGAGTAGCCAAGAATGATATTTCCCGCTCCGTTTAACTTATCACGTCGTAGCATCTATGATATTCAAACAATCGCGCTGCAATTTTTTGTATTGATAGTTCAATAGAAGCATAGAAAACAATTGGAAGTCAAAATATTGTTTTTAAAAGTGAGAAAAAAAAATACCAACTTTGAAGTGATCTGCTCACAGAAAAAAATGTTCGGTAAGCGGTAAACTTTTTTGTTTTTCACGTTAGATGGGGGGTCAAAGCGAGAAAAATGTTGAGTAAGAATGGAAATTCGTTTTAAAAGTTACCGCTCCTCAAAATCTTTACTGGTTACCGAGTTACGGCTAATTAACGTCAAAACTAAATCACACGCGCGTAGTTTAAAATAGAATACAAATTTGTGTAAATTAAAAAGCACGAATTACACAAATAATTGATAAAAGTCGTCTCTACTAATTACACAAGTCATCATTGACACCTGGTCCACAGATCACCTCTCCAATGCCTCTCTGCTCCACGCCGAGACTTGCGCTGCAAGCTTGAAAGAATGACTGAAACCATTCTTGGAGCTTACAGCGTGCTGGAAAGCTAGCAGTAAAGCGACCATCCATGAGCCAACGTGTGCGGTGTCATATGATTCTAGCGATTCATTTCCCCCACTAGCGCTACCAGCTACTCTACCAGCTAGTCTACCATCGTCAACGTGTTCGTACCCTAAAACTCGTGCACTGCAGAGATCTTGAAGGGGTGAAGTGCCAAGCTTATGTTTCCCCTCAAAATGGACTTTGACGAAATAGCGCATTTCTGAATTTAATGACAACTCGATTTTTTCTGACTTAGCAAGGGAACTGTAAACGAAATATGAGGAGCGTAGTATCAAAGACGAACATAAGGCATTTTTATCGAAATATAGTTAAGGATCGGTCCTTATGGCATTTTATGCTCGACCATGCCGAAATGTAGTAATTATACACCTGGTAGCAGCCCTTTAATGGACCTCATTAAAGTACACCTATTCATTAAAGTTCAGGTGTTCCACCAATGAGAAAACACCATTGTTGCAATATCAAAGCGCAAGTATCGATTATTCTCGGATATGCAATCGAAAGAGAATTAGGGAAAAGTCACGGAGGCTGAAATCCAAAACTGTCGCAGAAGGTTATGTTCTGTTACTATAATAATTAGCGTTAATTGTAAATAATATTGAAATAAATTCATTTTGTCATCTCGGTTTTCAATGTCTAAATCAGTTTCAAGGTTGTATCAAGATTAATGTTTATTTTACTCTCTAGATTATATCAAGGTCAATGACATTTGTTTCTAGGAAAAAAATCAACACTTTCGCGTCTGCGCACATCTCACAATTTACGAGATATTGCACAAGGTCAGTTCCGCTTCTCTGTCAGATAAGAATAACATGAATATTTATGAATAATTTCAAGTCAGAAATATGGTCGAGCATAAAAAGTCGTATGAAACTTTCCTATAATGGTAATTAAGACGCTCGTATGAAAATTATGAAACGAGATTGCGCTCGTTTCATAAACATACTCGCGTCTTAATTACTACCATTATAGGCTCGTTGCATAATGTACTATTTCGTGCTCTTTCCAAATCTGTGGTCCTAAATTTCAGAAACCGATATTTTCATGCTTTCGTGAACGTTGAAATATGTTGTTACTTTCATAATCTGATACGTCCATGCATAGTTTGTTTCAAACGCGGACATTACCATTTCAGCCAATCAATTTGCTGAAAACGGCTTAAAACTGTCTTGGCGACCAGTGAATGTTTACATTCAGCGTATTCCGAATCTTACCGGTCCGGTGGCATCAATGACGTCACGTTGGAGCGAAATAAGAAACAAAACTGCTGGAAGGATCGATGGCTGTCATGGCGACTGTACAAGTTGTTGTCTGTGCTACTCTAGCAAAATTTTGTGAAATTTTCGTACTCCCATCTCGTTCAAAGAAAAGATAGCATAAACAATTTATTTCTTGAGCCGGTAGTAATAACTGGTCCGTTGACATGTTCGCTCATAAGCCATTAACATATTGTTTTTACGTTGTGCTCATTACAAACAATACAGCAGAACCAAAGCAGAACACACCGCCATGACACAACAGTGCACGATGTCATTCGTCTGCTAATTCCCGCCCTATACAAGAACCACTCAGATTCACTGGTGGCGGCTGATGGAGACTGCCACCACCTTTGCAAGTTGATGGCACCGGTGCGACACCGGTGGAGCATCAATGACGTCATCGGTGGAATTCGGAACACCGTGCTGCCATCGGATTGCTCACCGGTGAGATTCGGAATACGCTCATTATGTCGAGTTTGAATGTTTTAATTATTACTCTTCCTTTTATTTCGAAATTTTATTGAAATGTAAGGATTTTGGTGCAACTTGAGTTCAATATGGATGAACTAACTAGAAAACGTAAATTTAATCCCGAGCAATGGGGATGTGCTAAAGAAAAAAATTATGAATGAATCCTTCACCAATTAAAATAGGGAAAAGTATGTCCAGAGGAACTTGCGGGTGTTCAGAAGTTACTAAGTAAACACTTTGGAAGTGAGTGGAAGGAAAGCGCCTGTCTTCAGTGGTGTAGAACTATAATCCAGAGTTGTGATAAAAATGTAGACGCTCATAATGAGTGTGATTGTTTTGAAGACCATTTAAATGAACCACAAGTTATCTGTACAGGATTGCTGTAAAATAAGAATTAAAGAATTGACTATAAATAGCATTCTAAATTTAATTTTCTAAGTTGTCCAGTTAAATATTGGTTTTAGAATAAAATCATAACTTCCATGGGATTTTTTCATGATTATCCTGCTTCTGAGTTGTGAGTTTCCAAAACAGACACATTTTAGTTTGTTTCAAAAACGGACAAAAGTTAATCTTAGTTTCAAAAGTGGACAATGCCGTTTTTAGGTATGTTTTAAAGTGCTTTACACTAATATTTTTAAGTGGTGAGGTGAATTATTTTGTTAATAAAGTTACCAATATGACACACATAATGAAACAAAAATATGGCTCTACCGACAAGTAATAAAAATGGCTCTTGTCCGTCTTTGATACTAGGCTCTTCAGTCGAAACTCCCACTGGAACTTCGAACGCAGATCTCCACTGTAAATAGACAAATACTTTTATATAAGAAAAATTAACTACTCGATAACTGTATGGATTTGTAAACTTACTTGCAATGTTGCATTAATAAACTTGGAGAGTGGAGTTTATATGTCATTGGTGAGATATGGTACAGTCAAAATTATACTATACTATATCCGCTTAGAGGACGACTCTGACAATTCTCGTGTGGAAGGGAGAGAGGAAGCGAGAGAGATGGAAGACCTTGAGCTGGCCTATCCCGTTACGGGGATTTGTAAACGTCTCTATGGTAACGGTTTGGCGTTGTCATTTCTCTCGGAACAGAACAACGTGGTCAGTAGTAAACGAAACACTTTCGATTGTTCCGCCGCGCGAGCCGAACAGCTCTGTAGTTTCAGCCGGTGCATATTGACAACACCGCATGCAACTGTCAGATTCGTTCTCTAAGCCGATGTAGTATAGAAAGACCGATGGCACTTTCCTGAAGTAAAACTGTTTTTTTTTTTATCGATTGCTCTGTGTGTCTGCCTGCCAACGTTCCTACTCTATTCTGAGATCAGGGAGTGAAATTACTTTCATTTCGTTTATAAATGTGTTAAATTTATATTCGAGTTGGTTACGATTTACCTACGAATTTTATCACTCACGATTAGTTCAGTTTTCTAATACAGTAGCGTGCAAATTAATCCGAACACGACATATTTTTACATTTTCTGTCATTGTTGGCCTCACAGCTGCTTATACCGCTTTAATTGACATCTGTATTACGTGTAATTCCATTGTTGAAGGTCTGTCGTTATTATTTTTTTTTTTTATAATATGTGACATTTTGCCTGTCGTTTTGTACTTATAAGCACTTCAGTTGTGTTGAAGACTTAATACTGCAATCCTGTGTACATTCTGTCGTCTTCACAAATGGATACAACTCCACGAAAACGGTCTAAAATTATAACATTAGCAGAGCATTCTTCTATGACACAGAGGCAAATTGCTGCAGAATGCCACATCGGTTTCGCTACTGTTAATTCGATCATAAAACGATACAGGGAGACTGGATCCATCACACCCCAGAAAAAAGGAAACTGTGGCCGGAAAAGGAAGACTTCACCTGCAGATGATCGTTTAATTGTCAGGAAAAGTAAATTAAATCCTAGACTAACTGCTGTCGACTTAACCCGCGAGTTAATGGCTACCACTGGGGCGAATATTCACGTCACAACAGTGTGGCGCGGCGTAGGCTTTTGGAAGCTGGACGAAGGGCTCGTAAGCCTATTGAGAAGAAACTGCTAACCCCTGTTATGTGCAAAAAACGCTTAATGTGGGCAAAATTACATCAACACTGGACAGTGAATGACTGGAAGAATGTACTTTTTTCCGATGAGTCTCATTTCGAGGTCCACGGCCACCTTGTTTCTTACGTACGGAAAGGATCCGAAAAAGTAACAGCAGCTCATCTCCAACAAGCACCCAAATACCCCCCTAAAGTAATGTTTTGGAGTTGTTTTACACAAGAAGGGCCTGGAGCATTAATATCTATCAAGGGAATGATGAATTCTGAGAAATATATTCACTTATTGGAAACCAGAATCGTACCCCAGCTGCAAAAATCATTTCCGGATGGCAGAGATGTGTTCCAACAAGACCTGGTACCATGCCATACGTCTCGAAAAACTACAGAATTCTTCAACAAGAAGAATATTCAGGTACTCCCCTGGCCAGGCAACTCACCCGACATCAACCTCATTGAGAACTTGTGGTCAATTTGCAAAAGAATAATGAAAAAAAAAAAAAAATGAATTGTTCCACAAAGGAGAAGATGATTTCTGCCCTCATTGGTGTATGGTTTCGCGATGAAGAAATGAAGAATATTTGTGGGAAATTAGTGGAACCCATGCCAAATCGTCTCAGAGCTGTTATTAGGAACAAGGGAGGCCACATAGATTACTGAGGTATGTCTTAGATCCTTTTTTTTTATCCCGTTTGAGTGTTTTTGCATAAGTAATTACGTTGTTCGGATTAATTTGCACGCTACTGTATGTGTCTTGGCTGTAATCGAGAACTTTTAGCAATGATTACTTTAGACTATGATGTGTGCAAATCTGTCACGAGCGGTTGAATTATTTAATTACTCATTACCTAATTCAATTTTTTGTTTATGGACGTTCTATAGTTACGTTAATTAAGTATAAGTAATTTTGTTCATATTTTCCGAATGCTTTTGTCATTATTACAAAACAAACAATTATTGTTATTATTGGAACTCCATTAGCGACTAGAAGAAGGAGTGAATAAATAAATGAAATAATTCGCCTAAAAATGCATAACGGTTGCCTGTACTTTGTCTCTATTACTAAATTAGTTTTTTTTTGGAGATAATGCAACTTAGATGAACACATACGCAGCTTTATGTGCTATTTTCTGGCTTGGAATACCGATGTCACTTACGTTTCTGCAATTATCAGTATACACTTAAAAGAGTCTCTCTCCGTCTAACTCAACATTATTTTTTTTCATTAACTTATTGTAATACCCCGGTAATTTGAAATGTACATGCTTCATACTCTTGTTGTATTTACAGTTATAACGATATTGAAGGAAACAAAATAAAATTTGCCTGAACTAAATTAACTATTAATCTTTGTTAAAATCTATGCTAGAACACTTCTGAGACAAGGATTACCCTTACTTCTGTTGGCATACAAGTAGGGACAAAGACTGATTTCATTCACTGTGGTGTAGAGGAAGATAGAGAAGGATGTGGTGGAACGCTTCTCAACATGGCCAGAGGGATGTTGTGAGCTTCATACTATTTCATTCATAAAGGGCGGATCTTTATGAGTTTTACGACAAATTTAGCAACAAGAATTCCAATACTGAAATGCATAGTAGCTTCCTACCCTGAAGACGAGTACAGTGTACGGAACGCGCTTCACCAGATGAATGAACACTACGTATCTGCTCAAGAAAATGACCTATACTTCGTTCCATAATGTTTGACAGATGATGTAAATATTGCCGGCAGAAGAGGAGAGAAGTATAATTGCTATTCAACCAATGACAGACGTTTCATTTCACGCTGTCTTGAAGTTGGGCGGAGGTAGAATGATTCACACCGCCCTACTCAAAGGTAAGTGTGGAATGAGAGTTCTGCCATTGGTTCAGTAGCAATTATCCTTCTCTTTCTTTCTGCCGGCAATGTTTACTTCCCCTGTCAGATATTATGGAGCGAAGTATAGTCATTTTTATTATCGAAGCTCCAATTTTGCAGCATTACAATTAGAAGGGTACTAGTTTACTGTTTATAGACTATCAGAAGGCATTTGATAATCTAAAAAGAGATAAACTCTGGGAAATTATGGAATTAAGAGGTATTCCTAAATATTTAATAGACATAGTAAAAAGTATATATGAAAACTCCACCATATGCTACAAATCAAAAGAAGGAAAACTGTATTATGAGACAGTAAATTTAGGAGTAAGACAGGGCTGCAGTTTGTCGCCAACACTTTTTAATCTTTATATTGACGAAGCAATGAGGAAATTTAAGTTGCAAATGCAGAAGTTCAACATATCAGAAAACGTTAAAAACAAAAAATTCTTAAAAAACCTCCTCTTTGCTGATGATCAAGTTATATTAGCTAGTGACGAGGATACGTAACAAAGGGGGCTATTTGAATTATATAAAATTACGAAAGATATGAATCTAACTATTTCGAAAGAAAAAATAAAAGTATTGGCATTTATGGGCAAAAGGGTGGTGAGATCAAAGGTAGTAGTGGAAGACTATATCATAGAACAAGTTAATACTTTTAACTTCCTTGGCTGCCATCTATCATATACTCATGAAAAAGATATTGATTGTAAAATTGCCAAATTTAACAATATATGTGGGACCATTAGAAGAACACTCCGTAATAAAACTAGAAAAGATACACAGATTAAACTATATAAAGTTATGGCAATACCAACGGGCTTATATGCGAGTGAAACTTGGACGTTAAAAGAGAAAGATAGAAGTCGACTACAGGCAGCTGAAATGCGATTTCTTCGAAGTGTAGTAGGAGTAACTCGACTGGATCACATCAGGAATGAGGAAATAAGATACAATCTAAAAGTTAACAGTCTGTTAGAAACTGTAGATGAGTATAAACAGAAATGGTGGGAACACGTGCAACGCATGAGCCAAGATAGAACCCCGAAAATAATCGCTATGTACCCATTGGAAAAAGAAGTATCGGCCGACCAGCAAAAAGATGGATACAAGAAATAAAGGAGCCGCAACGGGCTTAAAGCCTACAGCTTGAAGCAGCAGCAGAAGAAGAAGAAGACTAGTTTTTTTGTTTTCTGTGCTCTTGAGACCTTATCAGTATGCATAGATTGAGGAGAGGTTGCTACTTAAGATCATTAATACTTCCTTGTTAGATGTAGGTGTGCGCGTATTTTTGAAGCATGTCTTAAGTGAGGGCTTTCTTTGGGACATTAATTCTTTTTTATACAAATCGTTCCAGTGACTTCTCACCACTTGTTAATTGAGGACCTTCCCGGAAAAAGGATGTAAAACATCAGATTCTTCAAATATGTGATGTACGAGTAGATGGAAAAAGCATTTATTTATAATAATAGATTATTGTGTCAAATGGCTGAATAAACTTGCATCCTTGTTTAGCCAAATGATTGTGATAGTAAATATAGGCCTGATGAAAAATACCCCTGAGATTATTTTCCTTTCTCCTGAAACATGAATTAGAGTTTTGTTGTTTACATTCTTATTCCATGGAGTCCTTCAGTTAATTAACAAAATGGATTTGCCACGGTAAATTTCACAGTGGAAAACTGTCTTGATGGACTTAAAAATACATCTCTCGTTAAGACTTTTTTTCTTGAGTATATAAAGTTTTGTCCACACCTGTGGAGTAACGGTCACCGCGTCTGGCTGCGAAACCAGGTGGCCCGGGTTCGAATCCCGGTCGGGGCACGTTACCTGGTTGAGGTTTTTTCCGGTGTTTTCCCTCAACCCAATACGAGCAAATGCTGGGTAACTTTCGGTGCTGGACCCCGGACTCATTTCACCGGCATTGTCACCTTCATATCATTCAGACGCTAAATAACCTAGATGTTGATACAGCGTCGTAAAATAACACAATAAAATAAAAAAATATATAAAGTTTTAACAAGACTAGGCTGCATATTACACTTTTACTACGTCATACTACTTCTGACCAATAAAACGATAGGGAACGACGTATTTCAACCAATCATGGCTCTTATCCTACACTTTTATCACCTCCCTAGTATTTGTTTTTATCACCTCCCTAGCACTTGTTTGTTCTTATTACCTCCCTAGCATTTGTTTCTTTGTTTGCCAACATTGCACTTTCAATAACTGCACCTTTGAAAATGATTCATGTTTATTTCATCATCCTTAATTAAAATTTATTTATCATTTATCTTGTTTATAATATTTAGGTTATGTTATGGCTTCTGGTTATGACATTATGAATACTCACGTATCAGTGATTGTTTAATATATATTTATAATTGAAGTGGAATGCAACTGTTTTAATAAAAATGAAACTGAATCAACAAAGTCTTCGTGACTAGTAATCGTCCATAGAGTTCAATGAAGATTGTATAGTTGACACAACTGGTAACAAGAGATTGGCAGATTATAACACACTACTGCCATCTAGCGGAATATTTGAAATATTGAGAGGGTACAGTAATACATTTTCAAGATAGTAAGTGAATTAATATTTTATTGCATTAGAGTACTTTATTTCTTCTAATCTTCATATACTTTCTTCTAATCGTGTAATAGTCAATTAAATCCCACTCGAATTTTGATTTTCTCTAGATAAATCAAAACTTGTAGTGAGATTACTGTAGAAATATGCAATACTCAAATATTCAACAATCTTATAAGAAAATCTTTACACTGTTTAGCACTTCTGTATACATCACAGATTATTGCAATTGTTCGATTATTACCGTCTTTTGTTTCCTTCAGTGCATCAAATTTACAGACAAAAGTCTTCGAGAATTTTGTTTTCATCTGGCACCGATTAAATTTTTACCTAGCTACCTCTATTCATTAAAAAAGAAGTCTTCTGAAACCCCATCAAGACTTTTGGGACAATTTATATTTTAATTATAGTGTTATGAAATGCGCACTAATGATTTCATTATGTTATATATTTGCACACAAATAAATAATTAGAAAATCTGAATTTTATTTGAAATTAAAATTTTCTTAACTTCGGATACGGATTCTGTTAAAAATAAATTAAAACATCCTAACTTAATATATAGGCTACCTACATATGTACATGCGTACATAGATACATACATACGTACACGTATGTACATACATACATAAACGTGCATTACATACATACATACATACATACACACATGCATGCATACATATGTAATATACTTAATTCCTTAATTATTTATGGCTTTTAGAGAACCCGAAGGTTCATTGCCGCTCTCACATAAGCCCGCCATCGGTCCCTATTGTGAGCAAGATAAATCTAGTCTCTACCATCATATCCCACCTCCCTCAAATCCATTTTAATATTATTCTCCCATCTTCATCTCGGCATCCCCAAATGTCTTTTTCCTCCCATCCTCCCAACTAATACTCTACATCAGGGATCATCAGAACACTGCACTTTCGAGCTAGCGTCTCTTACCCGCGGACAAGACACTGCCATAGCGTGCGTTCGTGGCTGCTGTGCACGGCGGAGCATATTTCCTTACCTTCCATGCACTATACCCATTTCAGTGAGTGCTAACGACCACTGCTCTATATGCATTTCTGGATTCGCCCATACGTGCCACATGCCCTGCTCATTTCAAACGTCTGGATTCATACATCATGTATACATACTCCAATATATGCACACATACATACGCATGAACACTGACAGGAAATATTTTCTTCTTCTTCTTCTTCTTCTTCTTCTTCTTCTTCTTCTTCTTCGGCTCTACAACTTGATTTGCTGAACGTTTTGGCCTTCTATACAGTTTTCGGCCATTCCTTCCTTTCTTTTATAGCCCTATATACCCTCCAATTTTCAGTCGTAATTTCTATGTCGTTTATTATATAATAATAATAATTTATTTATTTAATCTGGCAGAGCTAAGGCCAGTAGGCCTTCTCTTCCGCCCAGCCAGACTTTAATTCCAATTAAATACATTTGCTTACATAGTTATTACATTAATATCTAGATCATAAAACAACATGAAAGTAAATAATGAAAATTGGATAACTAATGTTAGTGTGACAATAATAAACATTGGTAAGAAATAGTTATAATAATAATAATAATAATAATAATAATAATAATAATAATAATAATAATAGTAATAATAATAATAATGAGATAATTTAGATATTTATCTGTGATATATATATATATATATATATATATATATATATATATATATATATAACAATTAAACATTGAGAAACTTGAAGCAGCTATTATTGTTACCAAGAATTGTTAGAAAAATATCTCGTTAGCCTATTCTTAAATTGGTTTGATGTCTGACAGTCCCTGACATTACTCGGTGGGGAATTCCAAAGTCGAGGAACAGCCACAGTGAAAGAAGATGAATATGAGGATGTTCGGTGGGAGGGAATGGATAATACTGAGGAGTGTTGTGATCGTGTGTCTAGGTTATGATGGGTGGATAAATTTTGAAAACGAGACGCAAGATAGACAGGGGTGGAGAAATGCAATATGTGAAAGAGAAGGGAAAGACAGTGGATTTTCCTACGATCTTCTAGACGGAGCCAGGACAACATTTCGAGGGATGGTGTTACGTGATCAGCCCGGCGAATATTGCAGACGAAACGGACGCACATATTATGAACACGTTGTAGTCTCTGCGCCGAAGTAACGCTTAGATCAGTAAACAGAATATCACAGTAATCGAAGTGGGGCATCACGATATCATCCTCCCATCCGATTTTTGGTCTTCCCTGTGCTCTTGTTCATATGGGTTTCCATTTAAATATTTCCTTGGCTAATCTTATATCCGACATTCTGATTATATGGCCGAACCATCTTAATCTTTACGATTTAATAAAATTAATAATGTTTACATTTTATTTAGTACTCTTCAACTTCCATTCCTCTCTTTGAATGGCCCATATATTTTCCTGAATAGTTTCCTTTCAAATACTAATAATTTTTGGGTATCTGCTTCTGTAAGCACCCATGTTTCACATGCATATGTTATCACGGGTCGTATTATGGTATTGTAAAGCCTCAGTTTCGCTTTCCTAGATAATAATTTCCTTTTTAGCAGATCTAAATTTGCGTAATAGGCTTTAGTAAATATTTTAAAAGTACTTTTTGTCTTCGTAGATATTTAAAAATTATAAGTACTGTATATCCATGTAAATGTCGAATATTTTCTTTACAGCATCGCTAACTACACATTTTCTGTATGTCCCATGGCGGTAAAGGAAAGAGCCGTAAAACCTGTTCAAGACGGAAGTAATATGATCCCAATTTTTGTTCCGTTGTGGACAGGTTTCCGTATTATTCAGGTGTGAAGTTAAAATGGAATATTTTATCATTTGTATAAATGAAAAATAAAATGGCATGCCGCAAACCGTAAGAAGTACAAAATATTCCGTTTAACATTACTGACATTAAAATCAGCTTTCTGTCGCTTATTCCAGTGGTGAATCATATTGAAGAAAAATCTCATTTTCTGTATAAATGTTATGACTCACTCATTAGACACTATTAAATCACGCTAAATTTAATATCTAACACTATACTATAATAGTGTACTGTGTATCACTGCACATTATTTAATTGGTCTAGGAGCCATCCATTAAAAGCCTTGAATTGTGGCTTATCTATTTTTCTTTTTTGCCAGTTCAAGGGTTTGTTTTGCAGAATAGGTCCAGAAATTGGTACGGCCTTTGAAAGGGCATGAAGAACTCACTCTCGCGACATTTCATTTATTTCCACATAACCGGCTGTTTTCTGTTTCCTTTTTATGTCGCCATTATTGACCGCAAACCACTCACTCATGAGACGGTCTTTATTTTTCACTCGCTCATGAGATGGTCTTTATTTATCAAAGCGTTGCACCTAAATTTTTCACAACTGAATGTCAGCATTATTTCCCATACACTTAGTTTCTCATTTTCCTTTAAGTCGACAACTTTTACTTCATCACGTAATAGTGTCACATTTTTATGCAATTTTTTTTTCTATCACGAAGTCACTGCACTTGCGTTCTGCCCAGCTATGACAGTATACGGGTGTGAAGCATTAAGGCCCAATTGTATAAAACTCCCTGACTAAAGATCAACTTTGATCGAGGATCGAAAAGTGAACCGAGTTCAGACACTTCTTCTATTGTATAAAACTTTTCTGCGATCAAATTACCTTGGTTCAAATGCAATCTAAGTTCACGTGAAAAGGATTTGGCAACATCGCATAAACAGATGAAATACGTGATGCGCGGACCATGTTACACAGGTTTGTTCAGTGTTGCCAATCTAGTGGCTTTAACTCTTTTTCAACAACAATTTCTTTTAACTTTTATATTGCTTAAATAGGGATTTAGGGACCTTTTTAGCATCCCATAGTGACAAAATTTAATCTTTCTTTGTTGATAATGAGAAATCTAGCGACTTTACAACTACTTTTTGGCGACTTTCCGTATTACATTCTGTTGGAGACACTGGTTTTTGTGCTATGTAAATAATGGCGGACAATAAGAAGAAGGTTGACTGTTCTCCAAGTTGTTATCATGTTATGGTGTTTGATAGTGCTAAACATAATAAAGCTTTATAAAACGACAATTTTCGTTTAGTAATACAGTTAATTGAACATTTATGAATGTAGCTATCATATCCATTAATAATTAATGGTTGTTATAAACGTAATATAATTATAGGTTATGTTATTTGATACTGCTGAACACGATAGAGCCTTATAAAATATAAGAATGTTTGTGTATTAAGGCAAGAAATTGAAAGAAATATATATAAATGTACCTAACACATCTATTAATATTAATATTATTATTTGCACAATCTGTCACTCGTATATTTCAAACAGAAACGAAATAACTGAACTTGGATCATCTAACTTAATCGGAGAAATTTCTTCAGTTAAAGTTGACTTTAGTTTGAGACAAATTAATCTCAGATTAGACTTTATACAACACAAAATTCCAAGTTCAGCTGAAACAAGGATCAATTTAACCTCTGATCTAAGATTAAATGGTTTATACAATCGGGTCTAAGAATCTTTGGAGGGACTCGTCTGCCTAGTCAACAGGGTAATAAAATTTATGATTGCCAGACCAACACACCCTCGCACCCTCTAAACTTTTGCAAAGAAAACTTGTTTTTATCTTAGTGACCTATATATTTCGTAAATTTCTTGAAATTACACACTGTTTCAAAATATACTATACCGGTACATTAAAATAGTGTGTCCAAAATATTATTTCCGTTTTGAACAGTATCAGTTTCCGTTTCCGCGTTGGACAGTTTCCGTTTTTTCGAGACAAATTACACATAATACATACAAATTTCGCCAGGACCAATAAATTGTTCCGAAATAGACAGGATTCCAGATTATTCAGGTTCCGATTTGAACAGGTTTCACTGTAATAATTTACTTTTTAACAGGTCTAAATTTGCGTAATAGGTTTTAGGAAATATTTTAAAAGTACTTTTTTTGTCTTTGTAGATGTTTAAAAATTATGAGTACTGTATATCCATGTAAATGTCGAATATTTTCTTTACAGCATCACTAACTACACATTTTCTGTATGTCCCGTGGCGGTAAAGGAAAGAGAGAATTATGATTGTTTGAAAAGCCGTTATTTTGTAACTCCCACGCTGTTGAACCAATAACTGTTGGAATTGTTTCTGAAAAAACTTTATCCCACTTCTATTAATAAGAAGTGAATTGGGGGGGGCGGGGTGTCAAGTGCACGCGCAACAGAGGCGTGTTAGCCACGGCACTGCAATATCACTCCGTCACAGCGCAGGGTGATCAATATTGCGACTCACCTCAGATATTTGTCTGCGCCGTTCCATGTAATGATCTTTTAAAGTTGAGGACCGTTGATTGTGATTTGTGGCAAGGAGGAAAGAGGTCGTGGCCTGCGGATTTGAGTCACGTAGCCGGGATTACCGCCGAGTAAGAAGCGCCGGATCTGTGTACTATGTAGCGACGCTCAGTTTATGGTTCAAATCCGGGTCGAGACATCGATATCTGTTGTCCTACATGCTGCAGTTCCTGCGACAGATTGGAGACATGTGCACAGATGTTCTAAGCATCATGGAGGATGAACTGGCTTTTCGCAGCGAATCTTTGTTGTTCTTGTTATCTAGTACATAATATACCACATCTTCGCGCGCTGGTCTTTCATTATTATCAATGGTCGAAATTTGTGGTGGACAATACAAACGTTAAAGAGGGTTTTTCTCTATCTAGTTCCGTTTCCCTTTTTTATTCCACTAGCATACGCCACCTCCCCTTCATTCTAAATATAATCTACAGGCCCCTTTGGTGCTATTCGACAGGAGTAGACTATGTGCCGGCACCGGGTTCCCCCGTCTCCCTTCATCATCACTCATTCCATACTGTTCTCCAACCAGGAGATTAACCGTGAAAGGAATGTGCTTACTATTGCGTCATCTATTGGAGCGTCCACACCTGTGGAGTAACGGTTAGCGAGTCTGGCCGCGAAACCAGGTGGCCCGGGTTCGATTCCCGGTCGGGGCAAGTTACCTGGTTGAGGTTTTTTCCGGGGTTTTCCCTCAACCCAATATGAGGAAATGCTGGGTAACTTTCGGTGCTGGACTCCGGACTCATTTCACCTGCATTATCACCTTCATCTCATTCAGACGCTAAATAACCTAAGCTGTTGATAAAGCGTCGTGAAATAACCTACTAAAATAAAAAAATCTATTGGAGCGAAGTAGATAGATAATATTACCGTTATAATAGTTTTAAAACATGCGCTTTCCTGCATGTGTTATGTCACGTGTGTGACCTTATGACATCAACATTCATTCACAGCATTACCCCGCTGCGTCTCATTTCCCTGAGACTTTCTCCTGGTTGGAGTACAGTACACTACATTTATATGAACACTTACACAGACACTCACTCTACTAGTACACGATATAACTCTCCACAGATACACATCATGTACAGCGTGGCCCGCCGAAGTGGTGTTCAACTAGAAAATAGGTCACAGTTTTGCCATCTATCCGGAATATGCGGAACCCGAATCATGTAAAGTGAAGTGGGTAGACATTAGATGCATGCATGCATATATACATACATACATACATACATACATACATACATAATGAAAATAGCCTGGGTCGAAATCTTTGATGTAGTACGGGTTGGGGTGATGGGGTGTGATTTGAAGACCTGTGATATTTTCACTGTGATAGGTTTGTCACTGGTTTCAACTGTGACTACAGTTCCAAAATCACAACTCCGAGAAATCGTCATCTCTGTCCGATATGTGACTCAGAGCGTTGGCGACTGATGTAAGTGTAATAGAGGTGGGAAAAAAATAACGTAACGGATATTTTGGAACAGTTCCAAGCAAGGAACTGTTCCAAAAAGTAACTGAACCTTGGAATACTGCGTTCTATAAAGTAACAGCACCTTGAAATACTACGTTCCAAAAAGTAACAACACCTTGGAATACCATTTTCAAAAAAGTATCAACACCTTGGAATACCGCGTTCCAAAAAGTAACAGCATCTTGGTATACTACGTTCGAAAAAGTAACAACACCTTGGAATAGTACGTTCCAAAAAGTAACAACACCTTGGAATACCATTTTCCAAAAAGTATCAACACCTTGGAATACCGCGTTCCAAAAAGTAACAGCATCTTGGGATACTACGTTCGAAAAAGTAACAACACCTTGGAATACTACGTTCCAAAAAGTAACACCACCTTGGAATACTACGTTCCAAAAAGTAACAACACTTTGGAATACTACGTTACAAAAAGTAACAGCGCCTTGGAATACTACGTTCCTAAAAGTAACAGCACTTGGAAATACCATGTTCAAAAGGTATCAGCACCTTGAAATACTACGTTCCAAAAAGTATCAGCACCTTGAAATACTACGTTTCAAAAAGTAACAGCATCTTGGAATACTATGTTCCAAAAAATAACACCACCTTGGAATACTACGTTCCAAAAAGTATCAGCACCTTGAAATACTACGTTTCAAAAAGTAACAGCATCTTGGAATACTATGTTCCAAAAAATTACACCACCTTGGAATACTACGTTCCAAAAAGTAACAGCACCTTGGAATACTACGTTCCAAAAAGTAACAGCACCTTGGAATACTACGTTCCAAAAAGTAAGAGCACCTTGGAATACTACGTTCCAAAAAGTAACAGCACCTTGGAATACTACGTTCCAAAAAAGTAACAGCATCTTGGAATACTACGTTCCAAAAAAGTAACAGCATCTTGGAATACTACGTTCCAAAAAAGTAACAGCATCTTGGAATACTACGTTCCAAAAAAGTAACAGCATCTTGGAATACTACGTTCCAAAAAGTAACAGCACCTTGGAATACTACGTTCCAAAAAGTAACAGCACCTTGGAATACTACGTTCCAAAAAATAACACCATCTTGGAATACTACGTTCCTAAAAGTAACAGCACCTTGGAATACTACGTTCCTAAAAGTAACAGCACCTTGGAATACTACGTTCCAAAAAGTAACAGCACCTTGGAATACTACGTTCCAAAAAAGTAACAGCATCTTGGAATACTACGTTCCAAAAAAGTAACAGCATCTTGGAATACTACGTTCCAAAAAGTAACAGCACCTTGGAATACTACGTTCCAAAAAGTAACAGCACCTTGGAATACTACGTTCCAAAAAATAACACCACCTTGGAATACTACGTTCCTAAAAGTAACAGCACCTTGGAATACTACGTTCCTAAAAGTAACAGCACCTTGGAATACTACGTTCCAAAAAGTAACAGCACCTTGGAATACTACGTTCCAAAAAAGTAACAGCATCTTGGAATACTACGTTCCAAAAAAGTAACATCATCTTGGAATACTACGTTCCAAAAAAGTAACAGCATCTTGGAATACTACGTTCCAAAAAAGTAACATCATCTTGGAATACTTCGTTCCAAAATAACAGTGTTGTTCTGAGCTAGTGCGGAATACTTGCTGTTACAAAATACTCGTTTCACTTTGGAACTACATTTCGACAACGCTTGTTCCACAGAACGTAACATGTTTGGCACTATTGGAAGCAGTGGCGCCAACTCTTGGAAAACACTAGGTGGGGTCTGACCTCACGAGCCCGTATAAGTTGGCGCCACTGTTTGGAAGCAAAAGTGAGAATTCTCACATAAATGTTGGTAACTAAGGTAGCGAGAAAGAGGACAGCCACCGAATATGTGGAGGGATCTATTTGATTAGCCTAGAGATCGGGGCAGATTTGTGAATGACAATTAAATAAAATTTTGTCGTACTTCTTATCATTGCTTTCCTATTTCCTTATCTTCCATAATCTGCTTTCACATTTTTACATTTCATTCCATTTCTGTATTCCATAAATCTTACATTAGCATTGAAGATTTTTACAAGATTACAATTTTTTGCCGAGATGAAGTGAGGTGAGGTCGAGGATTACCTGGCATTTGCCTTATGGTTGGGGAAAACCAACCAGGTAATTATACCAAACGGGAATCTAACCCAAGCCCGAGAGCAACTTCGGATCAGCAAGCTAGCGTGTCTGCCGACTGAGCTACATTTGTGGCTCTACAAAAAATATACAGTAAAACAGCAATCAGATGATTCAGTTTACAAACCTAAACAATTATACATCGATTGAGCTGTAACATATAATACATTACAAATACGTGAATTCAGTTGAAAAACATAAACAATTCATTCATTTTATATGTACAAAAATTGATAATACATATCATGCAAATTATTTGGTCGACCTGGTTGGGGAGTTGGTATAGCGCTGTGCTTAAATGCGACAGGCTCATGTCAGTAGATTTACTGGCACGTAAAAACTCCGGGACAAAATTCCGGCACATCCGGCGACGCTGATATAACCTCTGCAGTTGCGAGCGTCGTTAAATAAAACATAACATTTTTTTTACAAGTATAACCTCCTCAGTCGTGTTGTAGAGTATACTACACATAATTATATTTTAATTTTTTTGCAGTATCTTGGATACTTCTTTAATTTTTGAATAATTAAATTTGATAGAAATGAAGAGTATCACTTTTGCAACATTTCTATACCAGATTTATAAGTTAGAATTAAAATTTTGGGGCACCAAGAGTCAAAATTGCCCCTACATTTGATTTACTGTGAAGACATGATTTGGGATTTTTGGAACCCCAGAATTATTATATATATGTATTTTATTTCAATGTAAAAACAAATATAAATTCGGGACTGAAGAGGATAACAATTCATCAATTGAGCTATATAGATTACTATTCAATTTACAACATATAGGCTACAATTCTTCAGTCGAGCTATACAAAAATATACAATACATAGTAAACATATTAATTCAATTTACAAGTATAGTTTAGTTGAGCTATACAAAATTGTACAGGGACATTTTATTTTTACTTCAATTTTTATTGTACCTGAGTTTTTTTAATGCACTTCACTCCCACCCCCTCTACTGGTGAACTTCCAACTGTTCTCCTCACAGAACCAAGCGTATATAGTCAAAGTCGCCTTAAGGTCGTAGTAAACACAAACAGTATTGAATTAGTGAGTATAGTACGTTCCAGAAATATGTTCGCGTTTTCCAGTGACGAAAGAGCTTTCAATATTGAATCGTATTTTCGCACAGGTACTGACGTCCGTTTGCCTACGTCGCATCCCGATTTCCCTCACCCGCAACTGTTTAAAATAACTTATATAAAAGTAATTAACTGTCACGTGATTTCCCCCCTTACTACGATCCTGCGACATAACCACTTGGACTGGCAGTAGATAGCATGTCCGAGTAATGTTATCTGTGCGGGTCGGGCAGAAGTGAAGATTGAATTTACAGTACGTAAGGTACTCTTTTATATAATAGGTATAGAATTATTTCAACATGTGTTACTAGTACGAAGGACGAAACTGGTAATTGTAATTAGATGCAATAGTGTATAGTGCGATGTTATGCACAAAAGAACTGAAGTCTGTATCGAAATGAACGGCCACACAATTTCAAAAATGTGTTCAAATATCCATATTTTGATTATTTTTCAATTTAACTTCATTCTCTATATTGTACGCTAATGTGCTGTAGACAGTATAATATACACTGCATAATGAATACGTCCGAATGGATAGCTAAATTCGTGAGTAAAAACACTGTGTTAATACAGTACTGTATTTTGATTAAACAAAAACCTAATGAAAATTATCAAACTCAAAATTGCGATATTTCCTAGTTTACATAAATGGATGAACTACTTTTCTTCCCTCCTATATCTAGTGAAGTGATTTGTTTGTATTTTACGCCAGTGTCATCAAACTCCAGCGTTGGAAGGGGGAGCAAGCGGTGTTTCCGGTTCTAGACCTTTAATCCAAAGATATAGCCAGGTTAATATTAAAAATTTTAGTAAAAATAAAATGATGTCCCTGTACAATACAGCAGTTAAGCTATACAGAATGCTATTCAATTTACAGCATTATACAATTCATCAGTTAAGTTATACAAAAATATACAGTACGTAGTATACAGATTAATTCAATATACAAGCATATTGTATTTGAGCTATACAAAATTGTAACTTCAGTAATAAAACGTTGGAACATCCAAATGCCTCGTGGCGTGGAGGTGGCGGCTGCAGCGGTGGTGGTGATGGTGATAGTGGAGATGGTTATGGTTATTTAAAGGTTGCTGGTTGACAGTAACAACATCAAATTGTACTACTTCTACAGGAGTTGACGTAACATAACTGACAAATGGACACGATCAGCGATTTTCCGATCCTTTATTTCTGACTCTCTAGCATTTCGCCTTAAGAGCTTTAAGTGATTTTGTGAACCAGCCCTTTCCCCCTACCACCCTCTATCGTTTTCCCTCTCTCTCTCTTTCTCTCTCATCTGCATAGCTCGTACCTTTTAACTTGGAACCTCTACTTACCATATCGTCGTTTCTCTTGAGAACTTAGTCATGGAAGACCTTTTCCTTTGCCTGCTGGAGTAAAAGGCATGCCTTGTGGTTAGGAATGAATTACATTAGTAGTGGAATGCGGGCTTAAAATGCGAGGGATGTAGCAAAGGTGATGGTCTATGTACGTCAGCAGGATGTACCAGGGGTGACACAATGGTAGCTTGAAGAAAAGCAAAAGTTTTCGAATGTATTAAAAATGACCAGTGGTTTGAAGATTGCAATACTAGCCTCATACTTCGAATTGTTCACTGACAAAATAGGCGACTAGAACGTCGTCACTGCACACTCAAGACCGATAGAAGTCTGAAAGCATCCCATTTGTATTTGTGATTTATAGAATAGTGTTGTGTTGTTTACTTACGGTCTTACTAATAAACCGTGTATAGTTTTTATAGGAGACTTATGCAGAGTTGAGACAGAAAACGTTACTAATAAACCATGCATAAGCGATGCGTGTATAAACAGCCTGTAACTATACATGGAAATTGCTTTGTAGTAGTTATATATACGAAACCCCTTGTTTAAGCGTTGTATATAGAGAAAAAAATGGCCGCCCCTCTAACAGCTGTTCGTATCGACTGTCATTTTATGATGATGGTTGCCTTGTAACCACAGAAGAACAAACGAAAGAGCAGAGAATAATAAGAATAATATTGCTGTAGCTTGTACTCTTTGACCAAAATATAGTATGGTTATCGATCAGAGCCAATTGTACTATCGATACTTAATACGGCACACTAGAGCACTCTATCGGATGCAATAGAGAACCTCAGATATTCTATTACCTCTCGTAACGAAGTAATGACGAAACTATGACGTAGCTGTGTAACAGTTATACTGTTATACACGACGTATGTAGTGATTATTAGTAAGGAATTTACACACGACTTATAAACGAGCTACTCATTGTATAAGACAGTTGAACGTCTGTATATAGAGTTTTTATTAGTAAGACCGTTAGAGTAGAATCATTTAAGGAATTGGGTTTTTATTTTACACACAACTTATGTTTTAAAATATACTTAAATCACGTGGTAATTGATGCATATGGAAAATACAAAAGAATTAACAAATATAATTATTATTGATACTCTATATAAAATTCTAGTTAGGATAAGCTAGAGCAGCATTTCTCAAACTATGGTCCGCGGACCACCTGTGGTCCTCGAGATCTGCCCTTGTCCTTCAAAAAGGAAAGAAGAAAAAATGAAATTCAAACGAATTTCGTATCAAACTATAGCTGAAAATCTCAGAGTTTGGAAATGACACATGGCAATCACCTTTCACTTTTTCTTCCAGTACTGACATTTTATGAAATTTATTGCCCTACCTGTCTATCGACTTCCCACTCTACTCTCAGCAACAAAAGAGGGATTTAAAGCACTATGAACGTGGTGTTTCTCGCCATCTTTTCCCTGTACATCAGCTGATGACATGTGACTAAGTACATTGGCATATCAAAATTAAACGAACTAAATCTCTCTCTACAAGGTAATTCTTTGACTGTTCTCAATGCGTGTGAGAAAATAAACTTGGTTTGTGGGTCAGTTCTGTAAAACAGACGATTTTTCACTATTTCCAATCCTAGAGTCTTTTTTGGTCGAAAACGATTTCGTTATTGGAAAAGAATTATGCAATGACATATGTTCGCATCCCGAAACTACGACGTCACAATTTCAAACTTATTTTCCAAGCAAATATGACGAATATTCATGTGTTCGTGATCCATTTCATTGCGATATTGAAATAGTAATATACGTTACAAGAGCGGTATGTTGACGTTTTCATGGTCGAGGAAAAGATTGAAAAAGCGAAACGTAGTTGAGCTTTTTTAATTTCCGACAACATGAAAACAAACATACCGCTCGTGTATCGTACATTATTTTGTGCGAAGATCGTTTATTACATACCTGAAAGACGAATTTCTAATCAGTTGCAATGAAATCTCCATGTTGGTTTCTGTTCAATGACGGCAACTTCGGAAAACCAAAATATCTTTCTTCAACATTGTTGCTATAAAATGTTTTCTGTGTTTACTATACTCCAGGAGGCCGTGATATACGTCTGTCTCCCCCCCCCCCCAGTCTATAAATGCGAACTTAAAACAAACGGTAAGGTTATGTAATGATTTATTTTTCATTTTAATATTTTAACAATATTATTTATATAACATATTGCAGTAATAACATCGGCATCTGGAATCTTGTTGATTTTTTCACGGCTTCCTTAATGTTACTTGTATCAGGAATGCAATAAGTTTCGTGGAGTAGTAGACTTTACTTAATTTTTGTAAATATTTAAAAACAATAATTAACATTGCAATTTAGGTGAAATTGCAGTGGTAAGTTTCCAATTTATAATTATTACCAGGGAACGGATTTATATGGACTAAAAATATATGAAATATGTAAATATATATGTAGTTATTTTTACCAAAATATGGAATTGAATATGGATTTTTACCAAAATATGGAATTAAATATGGACTTAAAATTATAAAAAAATGACTATGTACGTTAAATATTGGTACATTTTAATCAAACTAAACAAAAATATAATGGACGTACCTTATCTTCCAATGTAGTTTCAACAAAACACAATTTTTATTGTCTGTTACCATAACAATAGGTTACAAACATTTCTTTCAAGTGCTGAAAAGTGAATCTTCTTCTATTGTCTCTGAGGATAGATTTATACTGACTAAAAGAGCGTTCGACGTCACAAGAAGTAACTGGTACATAATTCAATTTCACAATGTCTGCTGGGGATAAGTCCAAGTTAATCTTCACTGTTGATTCACCACTCATCACAGCAACAACCTTTTGTAGTTCTTCATATCCAGGGTTTTTGAAAGTACAGTGTCCACCTTAGCTCTTACTGCATCTGCAACTTTACCTCTACCACGATTCAGTTGTTCCACAGTACTATTTATAATTTCAAAACTTTCAGATAGTGAAAGGTGCCTATTTTGGAGACTTTTGAGCGTTTTTATGATGCATGAAAATGTATGCTGAATGTGAGCTAAGTCATTCTTCACACTTATGTCACAGGTAACTGTTTTCGCAGTATCAATTGAGACTGCATCTTCAGAGTCCAATGCAAGGAGAACATTGTTAATAGAGTCTATATGTTCGGCATAATATTCAACTGCTTCTAGCCATGTACCCCATCTAGTTAAAATTGGCTTTGGTGGCAATGGAATTTCAGGGTACATTTCTTTCAACACGTTAACTCTACTGGGAGCTTTGAGAAATACTTTTTCACTGATGAAATCAACAAATCTACTTTAGGAAATTGTCTCTGACCACTTCTGCCACACGATGAAATGCATGCGCCACACAAGTAAAATGAGTCAATTTAGGATATACAACAGATAATGCTTGTCCAGCTTTGACCATATAAGGGGCAGCATCGCTAATAAAGAATAACACATTATCGTACATAATACCCTTTGGCCACAGGATACCCATAGCTTCGTTGAACAGTTTAACTATAGTTTTGTTATTGCACTTTTCTAGAACATCACAATGTAAAAGAATTCGTTCAGAATATTGTTCACTTAGCAAACCGATAACTACATTACCAACAAGTCTACCTTCTTTGTCGGGAGTCTCATCAATGGAAACCCAAATTGAACTATCTTTAATTTCATCTCTTATCTTCTGTATTGTCTCATCGTAGATGGATGGAGCATACGTCTTCCTAAGTGTTGACTCATCCGGGATTGTATGTTGAGTATATTTTTCAAGGAATTCCCTGAAGACCTTATTCTTTAGTTTGTAGAGAGGAATATCAGCAGAGATGAGAGAACGGCACAGGTCGATGTTAAACTCAGATCTTACATTCGATGTTGTTGGTTGTGTTAAAAACAATTGTCTCTGCTTGGAATTTAGTTGTTTGTTGGCCTGATGTTTACTAGTTGTAATGTGTTGTTGCACCAGGAACTTTTGTGTAGATGATACTGCACACTGACACAAATTACAAAATAATATTTTATTGTCAGTTGATAAACCATCTTCTTTAAATTCTGAAATGTAACTTGTTAGTTTTGATTTTAAATTGACTGAATGACGTACTTTTGGCATATTTACCGTCTTTATAGTATGATTTACAAAACTGAACCTATGTGTACTCTGACTGGCATTTAACTGTTGAGCTGCACAACTGAAGTCTGTTAAAAATTTTAAATTAAATTAATACAGTTTTGTAACTTACTTTCCCATTGTTGATAGGACTGCTAATTTTCAAATAACTCTGATGTTAAAGGGATAACTGAACATGTGTTTAAATCTCTATTGTTGAAATGTATTTTTAAAAGTTAATGGAATTTTGTTTTGTTTTATTGTTAAACCTAATATAATATGGACTGTTTTATATGAAATATGGAAAATATATGGAAATTAACGAAAATATGTACTAAACTCTAAAATATGGAAAAATATGGAAAATAAAAGTAGGATTTTTCAGCCCTACACATTGTGAAACATAAAGATAATGCAAAATATAAATTATATTAGCTTTATAAGTAAATATGTATTTACATATAAATCCTTTCCCTGATTATTACTATGTTAAACGTCTCTAAAAATAATATGTTAAAAGCCTAAAGCAGTAAAATGAATGTGGCGCTTAAGCGGTAAGAAGAGAGAAATTGTTATGTGTGTTACGTTGGGAAAACTGAATGTGGTATTTCACACTTACCGCGTATTGGTTCTGTGCGGAAGACAAGCAAATACGCACGATCTCGCACAAATAACTAACTTTCATTGAGTGAAAGAGAACAGTTAATTGAACTCTTGAATGATACCGGACTTAAAGTGAAATTCCAAGCGGAAGATATGGTTAATTTCTGGACCTCATCACAAGTGAAAAGAGAATATAGTGAATTGTACAATAATGCTTTACAGATTATAATTCAGTTTGCTTCTACATATCTGTGTCAGAAAGGGTTTTCATCACTAACTCTAATAAAAACGAAGTACCGAACTCGACTCGATGTCTGTGACGATCTCCGACTTAAGCTTAGCAGCATGCATCCAAATATAGAACAACTGTGCAAGAATCGGCAGGCTTATCCATCTCATTAATGTGAGCACCAACATTTATTTAGTTTGTATAGTTGATAAGTTAAAGATGTTATCTAATCTCTAATAGCCTTGATTTATTAAAAAACAAAAATGGTTTCTTTCTATTAACATTAACTTAATTAGTTAATACTAATGTAAAATGATATGAATTAAAGTAATTTTAATTAATTAATTCTGTTTTAAAATATAAGTATACTGGTATTAAAATATGCTACAAAAATTATAAATTTCCTTTCCAAGGGAACAAGAGTAAGGTGGTCCGCGGAACTGTTCTGACTTAAAAAAGTGGTCCCCACTTCAAAAAAGTTTGAGAAACGCTGAGCTAGAGTATGCATCTATAATATGGTCCCCTCAGTTCCAGTCCCATCAGATGCAAATAGAAAGGATACATAAAAGATTTTTACGTATGTATGTATGTATTTATTCACACTGCAATGGGTATATACCCGGTGGCAGTGGTAACTAATTACACTCAATAATGACAATAATAAACGTATTAATTAAAAATACAATTAATAATAATACTAATAATTAATATTTACAATAATTTATAATAATAATAATAATAATAATAATAATAATAATAATAATAATAATAATTACAACAACAGGGAATATACTAAATTAAACGAAACGATCACTTAAAATAACATTTGAAATATTCTAATTTGTATCTTAAAACTAAGATCGAACTAAAACCCACGAGTATGATATGTTCATATCTGCACAAGTACCTTTCAACATTACACTCATTTCGCTGTCAACTCACTCACTGCACTGGAACTACGACACATTTCACTGATTCTATCCTGATTTCACTAACACTTCAAAAACATTTCACTGTTCAAATACTTTGCACTGCCACTGTAAACTATAAAGCTTCACTGACAGGAACACGTTTCACTTACACAGCACACTTCACTGACACGACATACTTCTTCACTGATACGACACACTTCACTGATACAACATAATTCTTCACTGATACAACACTTCAATAACAACATATCATTTACACCCTTTAAATACTGTGTATAATTACCGTCTATTAGTAAGGTCCTTAAGCCTATTTTTAAATGCATTTTTGGTTGTTGGTAAAGCCCTTAGTAAGTCTGCAGGTAAAGCATTCCAGTCCCTGATAGTACGATTGAGAAAAGAAAACTTTCCAGTGTCCGTCCTCTGCCTTCTTTCCCTCAATTTATATGAGTGGTCGTTCCTTATTTATATTTTAAAAAACATCACATGTCGTCTTATGAAAAGCAAATTTCATATAATCAGTTACTTTTTGAATTTAATTATAAAACTTTAAAATCTATACGATTAATAAATAGCCAAATTTTACTCTATAAGACTGTTAACGGTATATTGAATAACTGTGATTTTCTTAAATTCCTTCAGTTCAATGTAAAAAGAACAGAATTACGTCATAGATTATGGGTTGGTATTGCTAGGGTTAAGGTAGGTACTGTAGTGGCTCTGTGATGGTTGGTAATGACAAATTTCCTGCGAGTAGGCCTACTTTAGTCGTTACTGCCATTCACAATTTCTTCATTGTCGCGATATCATTGTCTTACAGTGGCTGAGTAGCGTGTACGCCAGAAAATGAATGTATTCCTCTTTTATTTAGTTACGCAGATATTGATTCCTGGTTTTTTTTGAAACTTGAAATATTTAACGTCTCTTCGGCAGAGAGCGCGGTTAAGAGGATAACGAATTTAAGATCATTTCGTTGTTCCAGCAGTAGACTACTATTTTTGGGGGAGAAACTAATCGATATTATCATCGGGATATTGCGCTTATCATACAGACCGCGGGTTTCGAGTTTTGAAGTTTTAAAACCGGGCCGAAGGACATGGATTTTAAAGCACGATAAGTCGTAAGCATTGCTTCCTCTGGAGATAAAGTAAATCTGGAATGAGACTGCGGAGGTTCCAGACGATTGTCCAAGTCTGACAGTTGGCCTGGGTGGCATTCGTGAATCCGACTATGAGAGGTTGGTCATCCTGCCTCAGCCCCTGATAGAGCAAGGTCCCGTCCGCATATGAGAAGTCTGATGAGCCCCAAGCCCTTCCTATAGCTGCATCGGAAAACTTGTTCGGTTCCCAAGACCACCTCAGCCTATTTTTACTATTGCGGGTGATAGATGAAATGAAGGGGAGGTGGAGAGTGTTGGTGGAGTGATAGAGGGAATCGGGAGTACCCCAAGAAAAACCATCTGCAACGTCTACTTTGTCGACAAATTCCATCACGACCTGGCCGGGGATCGAACCCTGGCCGCCTGAATGGAAGACTAGAGTGCCACAGACGCGTCGTACTACTACTACTACTACTACTACTACTACTACTACTACTACTACTACTACTACCACCACCACCACCACTAGAGGCGCGCTAGGGTCGCGGCAAAGTCGTTGCGTTGCAAGCGGGTTCAATTCCTGATGGGATAATGGATTATCCCAATTGAGACAATACTTCCGTTCACTCAGCGTCTAGTAGAAATTATGGGCTCACTTGAATTCCATGCGAGATCATTATAGGCCCAAAAAGTAAACTGTGAATTGCATGCAGAGATTTTTGAAGGCACACTTGAAATGCATGCGTGGACGACTCTCGTAAAGGAAAAGTCGAATCCCCGAAAGCAGTACACATTAATTTGAAGTGGACTCTCAAACATAGAACTTATTGTGAGTGCAGTAGTGGCAAAAAAACCGGACCGACCCTTGTAGCTGATTTCAGAGCCTTGTTCACTCCAGAGCACGATAAACTGGTAACTAAGACTTTCGTGATTCGAATCGTGCCTGGGAGGGAAACTTTTTTTTTGTTCCTTATTCAAATTTATTCCCAATACTTTTCGAACTTATTATTCCCAGAACATGAATTTTACCAGCAATCGAAAAGTATTGGGAATAAATTTGAATAAGGAACAAAAAAAAAAGTTTCCTTCCCAGGCAGGATTCGAACCACGAAAGTGTTAGTTACCAGTCTATCATGCTCTGGAGTGAACAAGGCTCAAGGGTCGGTCCGGTTTTTTTTTTTTTTTTTGCCACATAAACAAATGAGTTGTGTTTCTTCAGTAGTGCAGCAAACAGGAAAGGATTAGTGAAACAAACGTTTTGTTAATAGTTTTAAACGTTATTTTTATTTTAGTAGCAGTACCTGCTGAAAACTTATATTTAGATGTAGGTATCCATCCCCAGAGGAAGATCAGTCATAGGGTATAGCCAACTGTTCCTACCATGATGAGTGAAAAATTAATAAACCATTTGTTATTGACGGTTTAAAATTTTACTTTCAAAAGACACTAATTAATAATAAGGAAAAGTGGACATGTTGAAGAGAACAGAAACTCGATGAAAAGGAATTGCAATTAATAATAAAACAATCAAATAATACCATATAAGTTGAAATAAGTAAATGAACGAATGATCATAATTAATAATTTAGAATAATGACCGTCATCAACTTCTTCTTCTTCTACTACAAGGTATTCCGAAATCCGATTCGATTAGCCTACATCGTAGTACAATATCTCTTTGTTAGGCTGCTAACTTCTCATCAGAAATATAAATTGGTTTAAGGTTGCATTACTTGCCTTCATTCATCTGATGATTTATGTGAGCTCATTTTCATTTTATGTTATGTTATTCACACAAGGCGAAACTTTGCTAAATTTTAATCCTTTCTGCATATCGGTACTAGAAGGTGGTAGCTTTGGTAGTTCCACACTCCGACCGCCTTTTATCTCTGGAGAAAACCAAATACTTATTACACTGCACTATAGAAGAAAGGCAATGTTTACTATTTAGACACGCGGAGCAAGTCCCTTGCAATCGGCAAGCGTCATGTTTAGGTAGAGCATGAAAATCAAAGAATATTATGGACAGTAAACAATCTATCATACTGGAATGGTTATTTAAGAGTGCTGTTAATTCATTATAAAAAGTGAATCTGATACAAATTTTTTGCTTAGAATATGTATATCTGTCAGATACAATAATACATAAGTAAATAAATTAGTAAGGAAATAAATAAGTAAAACAAAACACAGACGTTAGATCCTTTTTTTATGTCCACAATTTTAATGTCCATTTTATTATGTCCATTACATTAAAGTCCATTACACTATGTCCATAAATATATCTCCAATGAAGTATATGTCCACTTTATTTTAGTCCAATTGCACAAATTTTATGTCCACATTTTTATGTCCACTACATGATTGTACAATACATTATGCTAAACTACAAATTGACTTCAATTCACTACTCAATCTCATCTGCCTCTTCATCTTCATACAGCTTCAGATGATAACTAATAGCTTTGAGGTAAGTTCTGATGTGCCCTTCTTCGTTGTAGTGGTTGTAATTCCAAACAATCTCTTCTACTCGACTTAAATTTTGTATGTAAGATGTTTTAATAGGGTGCCGGACATTCAAATGCCCGCTAAGAAATTGGGTTATTATAATTTCATTATTCCTTTGGGTTTTCTTGATAAATTCCATGAATTTCCAGATCGACGCGTGATGTGTGACGATGTGTTTCTGAAAGCGGTTGTGCCAGCCCTCGACTAAGTTAGTTGTTCGATGTTGTCCTGCCAGAACCTGATTATAAGTGTTCCATATTTCAGGTGCGAATCTAGGTGGCATTGCTCTTCTTGTTCCTCGGATGTAAGTTCTTTCCATGTACAATGTTAAATCCATTACGTCAGGCTCAATATTATCTATAAGGGTATTAAAAACAGCCTGAACATCTTCCAGTGGTACAAAAGGAATTGACATGAACGTGGACTTAAATAGAAGTGAACCTGAATAAAGGTGGACATAAATGAAAGTGACCTTAAATAAAAGTAGACATAACAGTCATGGACCCAAAAAAATGGACGCACATAAAATGTGGACATAAATGAAAGTGGACAAAAATATTAGAGGATATAAGTTATATGGACATAGTTTCAATGGACTTATCGTCTTGGAAGCAGTAAAATAAGTGAATAAATAAATATTACTGCCGTTTTCAAGTCGTTGAATAATATTTTACTTTGTGAGAAATACTCAGACGTGAACGTGTTTGTGACATTCTTTACCGATATGCGGGGCCTTGGATTCTCGTCACAACAGACCACGTTGTACTGTTTTGCTGCTTTCTTTATACCCAAACGCATTCTACTAAATCGGCGGAGCAGTGCATATAGCCTACTAGCCAAATGCTGGTCTGGAAGTGGAAAAAGTATTGTCTGTATACAGACCATTATCGCATGAATGATACAGAGAGATAGAAGTCTCCTGTTTTATTTACTTCTGCACTAGATGGAGGTGATGTGGACAGCTTCACGCCTTTGTAAACCGGGATCAAATTTGGTACCAATTGCACAGAAGGCCAAGTATACATCGGAGCCGTTTTGACTATTAATGAAGAACCATGTCTGGCAGTCCGTCATTGGACAAAAACAGATTGTCTTATGAATTAGTGTCAATTTTTCTGTCTACAATCTTCTCTCTCATAAAGATGTTGAGTACTTTTTCATAGTAACATAAATTAGAACATGCACTCACACAATTTTATTACATAGTTAACTTTGAATGTAGAAGAAGCGAATATACGGGACGGAGATGGTGGATGGCGTCTTTATATACCGAGAATTCAGATTTCTTTCCTCTCAGAATGTTTTATATCCCTGATTTCTCTTTCTTTTTTCCTCAATATTCTTACTCTGTCTTCCTCTTACTCCAAACATGACCTGTCAAAGCCAAATAATTTTAGAACGAAGGAACAGAATTTTCAATCTAACTTAAAAGTTCGGTTTAAGTTACATTTTCAATTAAGTGAACTTTTTAAATTTCAAGTGTCCTTGAAATGTAAGGGATCAGTCTCCTTTGAAATCAATTCTCTTAGCACAGGTTTCACGACAACTGTGTTTACATATTCCTTTTATGTTTACAGAATGTCATTAGAGAGAAATGAATCTACAGGGACATCATTTTATTTTTACTAACATTTCTAATATTAACCTGGCTGTCCTTTTGGATTAACGGTTGAGAGCCGGAAACACCGTTTGCTACCCTCTTCCATGACTGGAGTTCGATGATACTGGCGTAAAATACAAACAAATCACTTTACTAGGTATAGGAGGGAAGAAAAGTAGTTCATCCATTTACGTAAACTAGGAAATATAGCGATTATGAGTTTGATAATTTTCATTAGGCTTTTGTTTAATCAAAATGCAGTAACTTATTGTATTAAAAATAAGTTTTTTTACTCACTAACTGAGCTATCCATTCGGATGTATTCATTATGCAGTGTCTATTATACTGTCTATAGCACATTAGCGTACAATTTAGAGAATGAAGTTAAATTGAAAAATAATCATAATATGGATATTTAAACACATTTTTGAAAATTGTGGCCGTTCATTTCGATACAAGCTTCGGTTCTTTTGTGCATATTATCGCACTATAGACTATTGTACCTAATTCCAATTACCAGTTTCGTCTTTCGTACTAGTAACTCATGTTGAAATAATTCTGTACCTACTCTATAAAAGAGTACCTTACGTACTGTAAATTCAATCTTCATTGCTGCCCAATCCGAAAAGATAAAATTACTCAGACATACTATCTACTGTCCGTCCAAGTGGTTTTGTCGCAGGGTCGTAGAAAAGGGAGAAATCACGTGACAGTCAATTACTTAACGAGGCCCTTTCATTTAAGTTATTTTAAACAGTTGTATAATATTACGTAGATGTCCAATTCCTAACAGAAATTAATGTTTTCAGAAAAGAGCTAAGACAGCCCAGCCACTAGCCTTTACAGAGGGGCGAGCAGAAGCGGGTGGGGAAACCGGGATGCTACGTAGGCTAACGGACGACAATACCTGTGCGAAAATATGATGCAATATTGAAAGCTCTTTCGTCACTGGAAAACGCGAACATATTTCTGGAACGTAATATACTCACTAACTCACTACTGTTTAAGGGGACTTCGACTGCATAGGCGGCCTTGGTTCTGTGAGGAGGACGTTGTAAGTTTACTAGTAGAGGGGGTGGGAGTGATGTACATTGAAAATTATATGCATTAAAATCTTTAAATATTCATGTATATAAAAATGCAATTTAAAAGTACTAAAATATGCATTTATACATAATGTGGACTAAAAATGAAGACTTGGCAGGCACACTTATTCGGGGTGTAGATTTCCGCAAGGATTAAAACATTGGCCGTATGATGGGAAATGTACGAATTACAAGGTTTCAGAAAGGCAACAATTAGCGCAATCCTGTATCGCCAGTACTAATTTACTTCAAATCATTTGAATGATCTGAGAGTAAAAATTACTCAAGCTTTTCAAGAAATCACCCCTCTTACGTTACAACGGACATGGGCTGAATTGCATCACCGTTATGAGTTGTGCAGGGTGCCCAATGGGGGTCATGTTCAGCTCTGAGGAATCTCCTAACTTTCAGTTTTGTATGTATGTATGTATGTATGTATGTATGTATGTATGTATGTATGTATGTATGTATGTATGTATGTATGTATGTATGTTGTATGTATATATGTATGTATGTATTTACACTGCAAATGGGTATATACCCGGTGGCAGTGATAACTAATTACACTCAATGATGACAATTAATAATAATAAGCACAATTAATAAAAAATACAGTTAATAATAAATTAATACTACTACTACTACTACTACTCCTACTGCTACTGCTACTGCTACTGCTACTGCTACTGCTACTAACAGGGATCATCCTAAATTAAATGATGCACGATCGCTTAAAATAACATTTAAAGTAAATCTAATTTGTATCTTAACCCTAAGTTCGAACTAAAACCCACGAATATGATATGTTCATACCTTCACAAGTACCTTTCAGCACTACACTTATTTCGCTAACAACTCACTCACTGCACTGGAACTACGATACATTTCACTCATTCTATCCTGATTTCACTAACACTTCAAAAACATTTCACTGTTCAAATACTTTGCACTGCCACTATAAACTATAAAGCTTCACTGACAGAAACACACTTCACTTACACAGCACGTTCACTGATACAACACACTTCACTCTTCACTGACACAACACTTCAGTAACAAAATATCAATTATACTCTTTAAATAGTGCGTATAATATAAGTTACCACCGTCTATTAGTAAAATCCTTAAGCCTATTTTTAAATACATTTTTGGTTATTGGTAAAGCCTTTAATAAGTCTGCAGGAAAGCATTCCAGTCCCTGATAGTACGATTGAGAAAAGAAAACTTTCCAGTGTCCGTCCTCTGTCTTCTTTCCCTCAATTATATGAGTGGTCGTTCCTTGAAGAATAATTTTGCGGCTGCAACCTATTATTTATTTCTCTCCAGGCAGGCTCACCTCTGTATGTTTTGAACATTTATGCACAAAGTTTCCACAAATAAAGTTCAGTAGTAAATGTTTTACGGTATTTTTATTTTATCCATACCTAAACGGATCACCCTGTATTTCCAGCATTATTTTGTTGCGCTTTTGATAGAAAAAATACAATAGTTGGTGCGCTTTCAATGTTCTCAAGCATCACACTACCTCAGTCAAGTCCCAAAGTAATGAAAGCATGGAGCTAAACTTCCGTGTCCCTCCCTCTTTGCCCTTGCGCGGATACCTTTAAAACATAATTTGTTTTTATAGGTATTTAATAATAGAATAAATGCGCACAAGTCGTGCATAAGGTAGTTAAGCTACAGAAGATACAGATGGAACTTAGCACTCTGTTGCTCACATTGTTTGTTCTCAATGTTCTACCGAGAATTTCCCTCTAACTGTTCACCTTGTTCATTATTCACAGAATTCTACCAGGGATTTCATTCGTTTCTTGCACTTGGTTACGTGGTATCGGTCACACGGTTGCTCGCACAGTTCACACACACAGTTGTTCCCGGGTTCGTGGAAGCACTTGGTTTTGCATATTTTGTGGTGGTATCCATGCACCGCTATTGAGTTCACTAGGTGTCGGAGATCTTGATTTGCGTCGGTCCAGGACATGGCTTCTGTTGTATAAAAATCCAACCATATGTCCAGTCTCAACCAGTCTCAACAATAGTACACAGGCCTTCGGATTTCAACCAAAGATTAACTCGTGATATGACAAATAACACACACACACACACACAGAGAGAGAGAGAGAGAGAGAGAGAGAGAGAGAGAGAGAGAGAGAGAGAGAGAGAGAGAGAGAGAGAGAGAGAGAGAGAGAGAGAGAGAGAGAGAGAGAGAGAGAGAGAGAGAGAGAGAGAGAGAGAGAGAGAGAGAGAGAGAGAGAGAGAGAGAGAGAGAGAGAGAGAGAGAGAGAGAGAGAGAGAGAGAGAGAGAGAGAGAGAGAGAGAGAGAGAGAGAGAGAGAGAGAGAGAGAGAGAGAGAGAGAGAGAGAGAGAGAGAGAGAGAGAGAGAGAGAGAGAGAGAGAGAGAGAGAGAGAGAGAGAGAGAGAGAGAGAGAGAGAGAGAGAGAGAGAGAGAGAGAGAGAGAGAGAGAGAGAGAGAGAGAGAGAGAGAGAGAGAGAGAGAGAGAGAGAGAGAGAGAGAGAGAGAGAGAGAGAGAGAGAGAGAGAGAGAGAGAGAGAGAGAGAGAGAGAGAGAGAGAGAGAGAGAGAGAGAGAGAGAGAGAGAGAGAGAGAGAGAGAGAGAGAGAGAGAGAGAGAGAGAGAGAGAGAGAGAGAGAGAGAGAGAGAGAGAGAGAGAGAGAGAGAGAGAGAGAGAGAGAGAGAGAGAGAGAGAGAGAGAGAGAGAGAGAGAGAGAGAGAGAGAGAGAGAGAGAGAGAGAGAGAGAGAGAGAGAGAGAGAGAGAGAGAGAGAGAGAGAGAGAGAGAGAGAGAGAGAGAGAGAGAGAGAGAGAGAGAGAGAGAGAGAGAGAGAGAGAGAGAGAGAGAGAGAGAGAGAGAGAGAGAGAGAGAGAGAGAGAGAGAGAGAGAGAGAGAGAGAGAGAGAGAGAGAGAGAGAGAGAGAGAGAGAGAGAGAGAGAGAGAGAGAGAGAGAGAGAGAGAGAGAGAGAGAGAGAGAGAGAGAGAGAGAGAGAGAGAGAGAGAGAGAGAGAGAGAGAGAGAGAGAGAGAGAGATATATGTGAAGATTCACAATGAATCGAGAATGGAAACAGCTATGCATATTGATATGCATGTCAGTAACAATATGTAAAGTCGATATTACGCATTCTTCATATTTTCCTGAGTTAAATATGGGAACTGTTTCTTATTTGCATTCTGTAAACCTGACAATCCTTGGCTGTCTGCATGTAAAATTAAATTAATTGTGGTGGAAGATTGAAAAAGATTCGGTGAAATTTCTCAGCAAGATATTGACAAAATAACTTTGAAAGATATTTTAGGTATAGTCGTCAGCTACTCGAAAGTTCTTAGTTGCACATTATTTGCGTTGAGAAACCTAGAACTATAAGAAGTAGCTGTCCTTTGAGATCGAATAACACACCCTCTGAAAGCGAAGCCCGCTTGATCGTAGGTGGACTCACGTTTCGGGCCATTCAAGGTTTATTTCCTCCCTTTTCCCTTTTCCTCCTCCATCTCCTCCTTTTCCTCATTTCTTTTATAGTCTTGGCTCCCGTTCTTTTCTTCTTGACTCCAGTCTTCCGAGGTCTCTTCCTTTACTATTGAATCCCTTGCAATTTTGAACTTCCTTTCTACCGACTTCCTTGAAACGTGATCATTTCATCCTTCCGTACGTACTCTCATATTTCCTGTATTCTAAGCTCTCTGTATTTTCACTTCTCACATGATCTTGTCAGGATTTCCGTGCTCTTCGTACTGTCCATTGTAGTCGCTTCTGACATTTGTTTCATTTTGAAAGTACGTCATTTTCTACAAATACAGCGGATCTAGATTCGATTCCATACAGAAAAGTAAGTAACAACTTATTTCCCTTCAATTTGGTACTGAAAAGTGTAATTTTATTTATGCTCGACCATGCCGAAATGTAGTAATTATACACCTGGTAGCAGACCTTGCATGTCATTAAAGTACACCTACACATTAAAGGTCAGGTCTTTCAGCCAATGACGACTCAGGTTACAACTGTTCAGCCAATGACAGGTCAGCTTTCTACCGTTATAAAACCGCAAGTATCGATTGTTCTCGGATATGCAATCGAAAGAGAATTAGCGAATTAGGCTGGAAATCCAATACTGTCGCAGAAGGTTATGTTCTGTTACTATAATAATTAGCGTTAATTGTAAATAATATTCAAATAAATTCAATTTGTCATCTCGTTTTTCAATGTCGAATTCAATAATCAAAGTTATACCAAGTTTAACGGATTACACAAGGTCAGTGACATTATTGTTCCTCGGAAAAAAATCAATACTTTCGCGTCTGCGCACATCTCACAATTCACGACCTAGAACAAGGTCACTTCCGATCTTGTCAGATACAAATAAAATGTATACATCTGAATACTGTAATTTCAAGTTAGAAATATGGTCGAGCATAAAAAGTCGTATGAAACTCGCCTATAATGGTAATTAAGAAGCTCGTATGAAAATTATGAAACGAGCGCAAGCGAGTTTCATAAATATCCATACTCACTTCTTAATTATCTTCATTATAGGCTCGTTGCATAATGTACTATTATACTTTTTTGTATTATATTGTAGGTATTATATGAGCCGTTCAGAACAGAAGTGGTGATAATAATAATAATAATAATAATAATAATAATAATAATAATAATAATAATAATGTTTTATTTTCGCTGGCAGAGTTAAGGCCATAAGGCCTTCTCTTCCACTCAACCAGCCTTAATCAATACAATACATACATTTAAATTACAAATATTTACACTACACTTAAAAGGTTCTCCAGCAATATTCTTCACTACACATTTATTTAAATTTAGATAAATCTATAAGGTAAAGTAGTAATTTAATTTATGAGCTAATTTAATTCAATGAATTATAATTAATTTAATATTTGAGATAGCTAGTAAAATGATGAAAATTAATTTAATATAAGCTTACTAGGACTATGTTGCAGGGAGAATATATATATTTCTATTTCTATAATGAGAATATTAATGTAATTGCCATTAGAGGTTTTGTAAATATATTTAGAGAAATTAATGATAATAATAATAAGAATGAACAGATGTTAGTTTCATTATAAGCAACAAATATTAATCAGTAATTCATCTGTTAAGTAAGAATTTATGTAATTTTGACCTAAATGAAGTTATTGTCCAACAACCCCTTATATCACTCGGAAGCGATGAGGGTTAAAGTAAATATTCTGTAAAATACACCGCAAAGTAGCAATTAATGTTCAAATTATTTAAACTATTAGTAGTCAGTGGATAGCAAGAAGGATGTATAATTGCTACTTTGCGCTGTATTTTACAGAATTTTTATTTTAAACCTCATTACCCAATTTTGATGTACACCACTTTTGCTCTGAACGGCTCATATTGTTGATCACATGACTAGAGACTCCGGGTACCTGTAATTATCATACTGGTGTAGAATGTGTGAGCAGCTTTATTCATCGGGAGGGTACCACCACCACCACAATCATGGATTGGACCTCTTATTTCTTTCCGTCCTTATGCTTGTAAATGCCTTAAAAAAAAAAAAAAGAAAGAAAGTTGGCTGCTCCATTATATTGTCAACGTTTTTCATAGGCTGAATAGGCTGAACTCTATTTAGAAATTTATCTATCACTATGCAAGATGGACCGATGCAGTCACGATGTGGGACCCCTACGTCGGAAAGAGAGGACAGGGAAGACCACGGCGCAGATGGTCTGACATGTTTGCCAAAGAGGCGGGGAAACCATGGTCGAGGACAGCAAAGAACAGAGTTTTGTGGAAAGAACTAGGGAAGGTCATTGTAAATAGATAACGTAATCAGGGTTAAGATATTGTAAATAGTAAAGTCAGTATTAGTGAAAGTGTAGGATAAGTTTTGTAAATAGTAAAGTCAGTGTTGAGAAAGTGTCAGGTAAATAGTGTAAATAGCAATCAGTGTTTGTCAAAGTGCCAGTGTCAGTATAATGTGTGTAATGCAAGAAAAAAAATGAACAAAGAACAGAGTGCTGAGACTAGTTAAAGTTGAACAGGGTTATTAACCAGGTCACAAAAGTAGTATACACGACAAGCTCGCCTGGATTGGCTCACCAAGCGAGTACACTTATGCCATCCCTGTCGAGGGGGTTCTAACCCCATCACAGGAGGCCTGTGCCCAACATGGGACATCGTGGCTAACATTAATTAATTAATTCATTCATTCATTCATTCATGTATGTATGTATTTTTTATTTTATTGGGTTATTTTACGACGCTGTATCAACATCTAGGTTATTTAGCTTCTGAATGAAATGAAGGTGATAATGCAGGTGAAATGAGTCCGGGATCCAGCACCGAAAGTTATCCAGCATTTGCTCGTATTGGGTTGAGGGAAAACCCTGGAAAAAACTTCAATCAGGTAACTTGCCCCGAGCGGGATTCGAATCCGGGCCACTTGGTTTCGCGGCCAGTCGCGGCGACAGTTACTGCATAGGTGTGGACGTATGTATGTATGCATGTATGTATGTATGGTTTATTTAACGACGCTCGCAACTGCCGAGGTTATATCAGCGTCTCCGGTGTGTCGGAATTTTTTCCCGCAGGAGTTCTTTTACATGCCAGTAAATCTACTGACATGAGCTTGTCGCATTTAAGCACACTTAAATACCATCGACCTAGGCCGGAATCGAACTCACAACCTCGAGCATAGAAGGCGAGCGCTATACTGACTACGCTACCCAGTCCGACTGTATGTATGTATGTATGTATGTATGTATGTATGTATGTATGTATGTATGTATGTATGTATTTATGTATGTGAGGTAAGACAAATTTTTTGTTAAACAGCGCACAAAGAATATCCACCTATGTAAACATTTATTTAATATAGCCTTATGTATAGGCCTATAGACCTATATACCTTGGAGCAACAGTAACAAATATGAATGACAATCGAGAGGAAATTAAACGCAGACTGAATTTTGGGAAATGCCTGCTGTTATTCGATTGAAAAGCTTTTGTTATCTAGTCTGCTTGCAAAAATATTGAAAGTTAGAATTTATAAAATAATTATATTACTGGTTGTTCTGTATGGTTGTGAAAACTGTAGCCTTAATTGTGGACTAAAAATATATAATATGATTCTGAAGTACCGGTTTATATATTTAAAAATTATACTTATAAATCCAAATAAAAAATAGGAGATATTTAGAACACGTATTTAACATACTATATATTTTAAATAAGTATCTTGTTAATTTGTGATACCGGTAATTCATTTGTTTCTCTGCTTAATGTATTTTCTCATCAAGTTAGCATAAAACTTTCATTTTGACTTCTTATAAAATAGAATAAGCTTACTTAAGTTATTTTTATTTTAAGTATAATATTATCTTCGTTACTTGGTAATGAGCAGGCTTAGAGACTTTAGACCCGATAGATGAAAACAGTGCGATTTCAAGTTGGATACCTGGACTGTAGAGGGTGGGGGCAGTGATGGTAGCGACCTACCTGTCGTCCCATGTGCTTTATTTACTGAGTCATACTCATAAGGAGGGAGAGGAGGTACTGTTCTGACAATAAAAACAGTCCCGTACACCTAGTTCACTTTATCAGAAGAGAGGACAGGAGATAGCTACTAGTCTAGTTTTGATCTGTACATGTGGTTATCTATGTGATTAGTCTAAGAATATATGCGATATTCTGTGACATAAAAGACATGCTAGCAGGGAAGAAGTCTACGGACACTGCTGGGGTAACGAAGATAGATTTCAATGACTTAGTGTTTTTTCGTTTTGCATCCATTACATCATCCACACCTGTGGAGTAACGGTTAGCGCGTCTGGCCGCGAAACCAGGTGGCCCGGGTTCGATTCCCGGTCGGGGCAAGTTACCTCGTTGAGGTTTTTTCCGGGCTTTTCCCCTCAACCCAATATGAACAAATGCTGGATAACTTTCGGTGCTGGACCCCGGACTCATTTCACTAGCATTATCATCTTCATCTCACTCACACGCTAAATCACTTAAGATGTTGATAAAGCGTCGTAAAATAACCTACTAAAATAAATCCGTTACATCATGTGATGTAGAGCGGAGCTTCTCCCAATATAAACTTTGTCTTGCCGACTACCGAAGAAAGTTTAGTTTTGAGACCTTCAGAATGTGTGTTGTAGTAGGCTACATTGTAACAGTACCATGAATTGTACTTCATAAGTTGTGTATGCTATTGAGTAAGTATTGCAGTACACACCTGTGGAGTAACGGTCAGCGCTTCTGGCCGCGAAACCAGGTGGCCCGGGTTCGAATCCCGGTCGGGGCAAGTTACCTGGTTGAGGTTTTTTCCGGGGTTTTCCCTCAACCCAATACGAGCAAATGCTGGGTAACTTTCGGTGCTGGACCCCGGACTCATTTCACCGGCATTATCACCTTCATATCATTCAGACGCTAAATAACCTAGATGTTGATACAGCGTCGTAAAATAACCCAATAAAATAAAAAGTATTGCACTTGTGCTTATGACAGAAACCAAAAGGAAATGCATATTAATTAATTTTGAAAATTTCGCATGATAGGATTTTTATTTTAATCTATGTAAAGATTAACTTTTTGGTTCTATAGAATTTTTCTCCTCTAACAATCATTTTATTGCAATGTTTGATAAATTAGTTGCCTTTTTTTGGAACGTCACTGAACAGTACCAGCAGACTGGACTGAACTTGGTTTCATGTACACATGTCTCTTCTTCTGCCGACTCTAAAGCTATGAAAAAGCTGCCTATAGTACGGACGTAGTAAACTTATTCTATCGGGTCCAAAATCTCGATGTCTGGTAATGAGTTGTACTTATACGGAAGTTAGGATTGTATTAAATAGAAGATATTGTTTTCTAAATGTTTTGCCTAAATATTGTTTCTTTTATAGTAATCTCATTGTTATTGTTATTGTTTCTTTAAAAATGATTTCTGATAAGTTTTATCCTCTGAAAAATTTTGATAGGACTGATATTTAATGAGATAAATGAGTTTTAAAATTAAAATAACTGCCATCTAAGGCGGTGTAATGAAATAAAAAACAAATGACTTCGTCTATAAGGGGCCTTGGACACAACAATCGAAAGCTATGAAACATAGCCTACAGACAATGTTTCTGTGTTTGTATGAAGCTAAATTAACCGATTTGTATAATTAATTATTATTTCATCACTGGAAAGTGTAGTTTCTCTGGATGGACATAATGCTATAATGTTATTACAGTAACTTGTGAGTGAATTGAGGACAGGTAAGATTAAAATAGCTTCATATGCACAGAAAATTTGATAGGCTATTTTGTACATTCGTTTTCTGTATTTCTTAAAATAATATTTATGTACACTCATTTTAATCTCAGAGAATTAACGAACAACGAGAGTGTATTGATTTAGTATGCAGCAATAGTACGTTAGGTTAGCAATCCATTATTTTATAATTCAAATTTTAACTATGCTCAATTGAATCGTGTTAAAATACATAAAATACATATGCAATAAATGCAATGCAAAAAAATTGGGTAATGAGCCAAGCAGATTATGTTGCGCTGTTGTAAAAGTTGTTCCTCCTGAGATTCAAGAGCTCCCACAACAAATTAAAAACTTTCTAATTCGAGTACATCCGTTATCAACACACTTTTTCATAATATAATATCATATAAACATAATAATAAATCTGTAGCCAAAATTTTTCTGTTAATTTTCGCTTTTCCAAAAATAATTGGTAATAACAATTAAGAAACATGTTAAAGGAATTGTCATTGCACCAAATGAGTGGCCTCTGGATCAAAATGATCGCATTTTAATATTTTAAATACAATTTAAATTAAGTAACATATTAAACGATTTATCCTTCTATCGAACACGTATGTTCCCTGGATCAAATGTCCTATTTTAATTATGTAATTACTTTATATTTATTTCTAACGGGTGCAGCGGAGCGCACGGGTACGGCTAGTCAAAAATAAATTTTAATAATGATAATAATCATTATTATTATAATAATCATAGTTAATCTGTTCATACACTGCCACATTATTTCATGATTTGTAGATTGCCCTGTTTGATCCGACAGGCTTGTAGTGCACTCCGGACCCTGACATTGATTGGAGCTTGAGCCTTCCTGTATTTTAAATCAACCTTAACGTATACTGTGCTTATGAATGAAGGATTTACGACACCGCATTCGAATATCTATCAACATCAGTTTCCGTTTTTATCTGTCCCCTTGTAATGCCGTGTAGCTGGAATACTTCGTCGACACGTCTGTAAAGGGGTTGAATTATTGCAGGCAATCACGCACGCCCACTATTTGGGGTCGAGCGAGCCCTGCAAAGTGTGGGCGCTTCTAATTTTATCACGTGTCCATTGTTGACTTACCTGTGTGAATACAGTAGCATAGAAACCAATTTGTAACCCTGGATTAGACTCTGACGTAAATAGAAACAACAGGCTTTCGATGTGCGTCCAAGGTAATCGAGTGGCTATCGGTTTGCCAGTAGATGCAAGGTTCACGAGTTGAAATCAGTCCGGGAGTAATAATGGACTTTTGAGAGAAGTGAAGATCTTTTTCTGACTGAAAGAACTTGAAATATTGGTTATTGCTTATTTCTAATGTTCCTTCATCTTTCATGTTATCATCGAAGGCAGTTAAATTCTTCTTACATTTGTCTTACAGTAAGGTATATGATAAGTAGGGGGCAGATTTTAGCGTATTTGCATGTTTTATTCCTTAGTTAGAAATCATATACTGTCATTATGTATTTGCGTTTCAAGTTATTTGCAACCAAAGGTCAGGATTTTATAGTGCATATTCAAAGGAATACAAAAACTATATAAATTTCAATACTTGTGTGGCACTATAAGTAGAACATTGAAGAATAAGACAAGAGTTGGTACAGAGCTAAAATTTTATAAGACTACGGCTGTTCCCATGTTGATGTATGGCCCTGAGAACTGGGCTCTAAATAGATCTGATGTGAGGAAAGTTGAAACAAGTGAAATGAAATTTCTAAGAAGAGTAGCAGGCCTTACCTTACGTGACCAAGTGAGCCACGATGAAATAAGACAAACATTAGGCATATATGACTTAAAACAAAAAATATATACAAATAAAATTAATTGGTATAATCATATACAGGGACATCATTTTATTTTTACTTCAATTTTTATTGTACCTGAGTTTTTGAATGTACTTCACTCCCACCCCTTGTACTAATGAAGTTCAATCGTCCTCCACACAGATCCAAGACCGCAAATATGTTCGCGTTTTCCAGTGACGAAACAGCTTTCAATATTGACACATTTTCGCACAGGTAGGTTACTGTCGTCCATTTGCCTACGTCACATCCAGATTTCCCCCATCTGCTTCTGTTCGCCCCTCTGTAAAAGCTGGGCTATCTTTGCTCTTTTCTGAAAACATTAATTTCTGTTAGGAATTGGACGTTTACGTAATATTATACAATTGTTTAAAATAACTTAAATAAGTTATTATTAAGTAATTAACTGTGACATGATTTCTCCCCTTTCTACTACCCTGCGACAAAACCACTTGGACGGACAGTAGATAGTATGTCTGAGTAATTTTATCTTTTCTGATCGGGCAGAAGTGAAGATTAAATTTACAGTACGTAAGGTACTCTTTTATACAGTAGGTACAGAATTATTTCAACATGAGTTACTCGTACGAAGGACGAAACTGGTAATTGGAATTAGTCTATAGTGCGATAATATGCACATTAGAACTGAAGCCCGTATCGAAATGAACGGCCACCATTTTAAAAAATGTGTTTCAATATCCATATTTTCATTATTTTTCAATTTAACTTCATTCTCTATAGTGTACACTAATGTGCTGTAGGCAGTATAATATACATTGCATAATGAATACGTCCGAATGGATAGCTCAATTCGTGAGTAAAGACACTAAGTGCTAATACAGTACTGTATTTTGAGTAAATAAAAACCTAATGAAAATGATCAAACTCAAAATCGCTATATTTCCTAGTTTACATCAATGGATGAACTACTTTTCTTCCCTCCTATACCTAGTAAAGTGATTTGTATTTTACGCCAGTATCATCGAACTCCAGTCTTGGAAGGGATAGCAAGCGGTGTTTCCTGTTTCAATCGTTAATAGAAAGGTATAGTGAGGTTAATATTAAAGATGTTAGTAAAAATAAAATGATGTCCCTGTACAAAGAATGGACCATAATTCTATAACAAAACAAGTTTTAAATTATAATCCAAAAGGTTATCGTGACATAGGACGTCCGGTAACCAGATGGAGAGATTCTCCGAGTTGGAACAGGCCATGAGATAGCCTACCATGAAGATGATGATGATGATGATGATGATGATGATGATGATGATATACCTACAAGGGAGGATCGGAAAGTAACGCACAATTTTTTACTGAATATTATTTTGGTTAGGATGTTCAAAGTTGGCAGATAGTTTGAATCTTGTGCTGCAGATAGCAATGGCTCGATCAGGCAGAATCAGTGATGACTACTGAGTAAAGATGGCGTGTTTGTTAAGATCGTCTACTTGTGAAGAAGAGTGAGGTGTAGTCCGTTTTTTGTGGGTAAAACGAAAAAGTCCGAGTGAAATTCAAAGGGAAATATTCGAGGTATATGGTGCTGATTGTCTGGACCCTAGCAGCATCTCCAGGTGGTGCAAGTTCTTCGAAGAGGACCGAGTAAATCTTACTGACGAAGCACGTTCCGGCTGACCAGTGGCCACTGCAACACCTCCAATGTCAGAGGCATTGAGACGGCAATCAGCCACCCTACAGTCCAGACTTCGCACCATCAATTTGCTTAAAATATATATCGATCGTCTAGTTCAGCCGCGGCGAAAATGCGACTCACGAGCACATTGTGGCTCGCAGTGCTTTTCTCTCGCTTCCTACCTACAACCCCCACCCTCTCACTCACTGGAGTCAAACTCCGTTCTATTTGTATTTGTCTCGGACCTGCGAGTGGCGTATCGTTGCAATATCTCTCTCGAAACCATGTACCTCTATAAAAAAAAACGAAAGTTTGAAGTAGGATGGGAGGATGCATTCTTTTGCTTACAATATGATGAAAATATTAAATGTATGATTTGTTCACAAATATTACTAGGAAAACGGTTGTATAACATAAAACGGCATTATAAGTTACTACATGTTACTGATGAGACATTAAAAGGTTAAGTGTTAATATTATTATTATTATTATTATTATTATTATTATTATTATTATTATTATTATCATTATCATCTCTGTACGTCGATTCTTTTACAGCAGATGTACGAATAATGCGGTTAGATTTTCAATTTAAACTCACAGATTTACAATGTGACGTTAAATGAAAGCTAGATGTAAGGACTTGACAGATATTGAACTTTTCAAATCTTTGGAAAAAAATAAATATTTGAAGCTTCGTTCTTTCGCTTGCTCTGTTGAAGCCATGTTCGCTGTAACTTACGTTTGTGAAAAATAATTTTCAACAATGAAATTAGTAAAAATCAAATTTAGATCACGACTGACAGACCAGTCACGACGTGATCAACTACGATTGGCAGTAAGTAACATAATTCCTGATTTGAAACTTTGTCGCAGAGACATTCTGAAGACAGTTAATTTTAGGTTGTGATAATGTGTCCTGTGTTTTCTTGTTCATTTCTTTCTTCCTTACACGTCCTAAACAACTTCCCCTTCGGTTGTCCGCCTCCCTCCATAGGTGCTATGCACGTTGCAGCGTACACAGTGGCTCGGCGCACCATGGCCTTTTCGCCACGGCTGGTCTAGTTCAAAAGTGCGACAACTCAAAAAAAACAAGTTTTGAGATATCTTCAGTTAAAGTTTCAAATAAATCACTTAGAAAGGAGCAGAGTTCTGGTTCATAACCACGACAATTAGAAATGAGTCAGTATTCAGGACGAGCATATCACAATCTTCCAGTTCATTATTAATACATTTCGAAATGTACTAATAATGAATTAGTAAAGTCCATAGTTACAATTACTTCTAAAGCACGGACCGAGGACGGCAACCGATTCCAACCGGCGGAATAGGGCTCGCCGCCCGCCAAACTTCACGCAGGAATTCCGGGAGGGGCGGAGCTTACGAGGGATGACAATTCCCGGCCCCGGATTGGCCGATCCGCCAACCAATCCCGTTTCACCTGAGACAGCCTAACATCTATATAACCTTTCGACTTTCTGTTCGGACATCACTTCCCTGAAGGTGGCTGCAGAGATAGCAGTCGAAAGCTTGGAGCATTCCAAAATCTTAACTCGGCTGATATCCCGCGAAAACATATTAGCGAACCAACGCCGAGAAAGCCTCAAATCATACATACTTCTAAAGCAGTTTATTTAGTTTTTTCTTTATGGTTGTAAATATGACTTATCTCAATACTGAATCGGAAAGAGTTCCGAAAGGGGCTTTGAGTAGTATAAATAACTAAAAAATGGCATTTTTGAGTTGTCGCACTTTTGAACTGGACGATCGATATGTACGAAATACGAAAAGCCTGAAATCCCATATGAGCAACGGTCACTACAGGAGTGTAGGGTGAGCTGAAGGTCTACTACACTTGGGAGCCAGTCCAAGAGAGCTTACACTATACACTTACAAACTAAACATATAAACTATACCAACTAAACACGAAAAACTATACAGACTAAACACATAAGTTATGCAAACTAAACATCAACAGAAAACTATGCAAACTAAACACATAAATTATAATCTGAACACACAACTATCCACACTAAACACACAAAAAAAAAATTATACAAACTGAACACATATACAGTCTTAACTCACACACAAACTAAATACACAAAAACCTACACAAATTGCACACATAAATTATACATTCTAAACACACAAACTATCTAAATTAAACACACAAAAACCATACAATTGAACACAAAAATTATACAGGGACATCATTTTATTTTTACTGACATTTTTAATATTAACCTGTCTATACCTTTAGAGAACCGGAAATACCGCTTGCTCCCCCCTCCAAGACTGGAGTTCATTGATACTGGCGTAAAGCACAAATCACTCTACTAGGTATAGGAAGGAAGAAAAGTAGTTCATCCATTTACGTAAACTAGGAAATATCGCGATTTTGAGTTTGATAATTTTCATTAGGTTTTTCTTTAATCAAAGTACAGTACTGTATTAAGAATAAGTGTTCTTACTCACGAAGTGAGTTATCCATGCGAACGTATTCATTATGCAGTGTATATTATACTGTCTACAGCACATTAGCATACAATATAGAGAAAGAAGTTAAATTGAAAAATAATCATAATATGAATATTTAAACACAATTTTGAAAATGGTGGCCGTTCATTTCGATACAGGCTTCAGTTCTTTTGTGCATATTATCGCACTATAGACTATTGCATCTAATTCCAATTGCCAGTTTCGTCCTTCGTACTAGTAACTCATGTTGAAATAATTCTGTACCTACTCTACGTACTGTAAATTCAATCTTCACTTCTGCCGGACCCGAAAATATAAAATTACTCAGACATGTTATCTACTGTCCGTCCAAGTGGTTATGCCGCAGGATTGTAGAAAGGGAGGAAATCACGCGACAGTTATTTACTTAACGAGTCCCTTTTATTTAAGTTAAATTAAACAGCTGTATAAAATTACGTAAACTTCCAATTCCTAAGAGAAATTAATGTTTTCAGAAAAGAGCTAAGACAGCCCAGCTATTACAGAGGGGCGAGCAGAAGCAGGTGGGGGAAATCGGGATGCGACGTAGGCAAACGGACAGTACCTGTGCGAAAATATGATTCAATATTGAAAGCTCTTTCGTCACTGGAAAACGCGAACATATTTCTGGAACGTACTATACTCAGTAACTCAGTACTGCTTACTATCTGCGGTCTTGGTTCTGTGTGGAGTTGGAACTTCCTTAGTAGAAGGGGTGGGAGTGAAGTACATTCAAAAACTCAGGTACAATAAAAATTGAAGTAAAAATAAAATGAATTCCCTGTACAAACTAAATACATGAACTATGCCAACTAAACACGGACTCAAACTATACCAAACTAACACACACAAAAATAACTATATAAACAATACACAATTATACACAGTTTACATAGTGTTCGTAATTTCTTCCAGTCTTTTCCATGCCGACCTGTCCCTCGCTGTTCTAGTCCACTGCGCTCCAGTCTCTCTCCGGAACACGTCCGACCACCTTCTCCTTGGACGCCCTCTGCTTCTTTTCCCAATGCGTGGGTCCCACATGGTCGAGGCATACGTCCATCTGCTGCAGTCCATCCTACTCACGTGTCCGCCTCATTTCCATTTGAGACGTAGCGCCAGACTCACTGCATTCTGCATACCGCTTCTTAGAAGTGTATCCTTTGTTATTTTTAGTGCGTAAGTGTTGGTTTTAAGTGCATATGTGCATGCATGCATATTTTGCCGTTTTTAGTGCATATTTATCCACCCCCTAATGGTAAGTGAAGAACTGGTCATCCAATTATCATCTGACAAGAGCTGCTGCAGGGATTATGCCGGCTAATAAACTGTCGCTTCCCGTCAGCCCACAGTGAGCAATTTTCCCTATCTAGATGGACAAAAATCAAATTTAGACTTGTTTAGTTAGGCATAGATGAATATGAATATATGTCAGACTTCGGGTCTTTAGCCTGCTCTATCCTGGTTCTTGTAAGGAACATTGTGGATTGTGTTAAGTGTCTTGTTTTTCCCTTCTGTCTTGAGCATTGACCTTGCGGCATGAAAATCACTCACTCTAGAGAGCCCAAGGCTTGGAAATACTGATATTTGTCGAAAATTCTCTTAAATACTATACGAAAGAGAGTCGGCTGTAATTACACTTTTCTTGAATTGACTACAACGATTATGATCATGATCATGGATGGGCAACTCGTGCTCTCAAAGTGTGAAGACAACGTCAGTGCACGTAGAACGGACTCTGTATTAGCTGTAGTATCTGTATGCCGTTCTTGCAAGACACAAGTTTACTCGCTTCTGCAGTAAGTGGCGGCTCGTTTTAAGTGAAAAACAATATAATACCCAGATCATTTCCCTTCAGTGATGAGTCGAAAGAGAAAGATTCTTTTTATTAGGAAGGGAGGTAAAGCTTGTATTATGTTCTATTACACTTTCTTACGCACGACTTTTTATGTTACAAATAATAAACACAGTGAAGGTTTTAGTAAAGAAATACTGTCTAGATATGCTTTAGCATAGCTAAAGGTAAAAATGGATATCAACAAAGTGAGGCTGATATCAAATATCGTTAGCACGTTGTGCGTGCGAGTTACAGAAGTGCACGACATATGAGAGACTAGCTAAAAGCATTTATGGATAAATTTGAAATGTGGCAGTATCATGTAGAACATAGACAACTTCACTTTCTTTGACTATAAACTATCTTGAAGAGTAATAAGAAAATCTTATTAAATATTAGACCCTACTACAAGACCTACAGCAGAATTCACTGGTAAGTTTGGAAAAAGTAACAATTGACGAGGGATCAAAATTTTTCTGAAATCCTTTTGGCTTACAGTCGATAAAAGATTCTGAAAGTTTATAGCTTGAATTTATAAATCTACAGAACAGCACGCCATTCATATTCCAGCGAAATCAGGAATCGAACCGTTCGTAATGCTGCCTAATCAGAATTTCTAAATATACTCTTTGCTTCCACATTATGTGCTTGAGTCAGATTTTAATACAAGAAAGAAGTGTAAGAGCTCTCAATATACAGGAAGAGTTTAGAAGTAAGTTTATTTCTTCTGCCGTGACATGTACAAAATATTTCCTTGAATTTGTGATTATTTGCGAACACAGACTATTACCTTTCTGAGAACAGAGGAATACTCTTTAATGTACAGGGTGCGTCAGAAAGAACGGATGGATTTCACATGGCAAGAAAATTGTAAAGATTCATTAAATCAAAAATTTATTGTTATCAACATATTCACCAATACATGCAGTTTATTTATGTAAAACAACATTATCCATATTATGTCCTTGGCTTTCAATACAGGCATCGAGGCGTTTTCTGATGTTCGCCATCACTTTCACAGTCATAGCTGGTGCAATTGCCACGATTTCTTCACGAATCGCTGTGTTCAGTTCGTCCAGTGTATGTGATCGATGTTTACAAACTTACGCCTTCAAATGATCCCAAAGAAAGAAGTCGCAGGGCGCGAGATCTTACCGTAGCCTCGGACAATCTCAGTGCAATAGAATTTCGTCCAGGTGATTTCTTCTTTAATGTTGAACCTGTGATACGAAATGAAGCCTCCCACCGCAAAATTGTATTCCGAGTTGGAATCCTAGCGTGACATCCGATGTCGAAATGAGTCCTGAGTGGCGATCACAGACTCTTCATTTTTCAAAAATGTCTCTACGATGAAAGCACGTTGTACACCAGACCAACACCATGTTCTCAACTGAAACTGCATTCTATGGCTGACCCAACAGTCGTGGTCCCCCTCACTATATCTCTCTCCTCGTTGCGTATCGATAGTTTGAAATCCATCCGTTCTTTCTGACGCACCCTTTACAAAGACTTGTAAATTCTCGCGTTCTGTGTTTAAAAAAAATAAGACATATAATAAGAAATATTAACAAATAGTGTAATAATAAATAAGTGTTGCAGCTATATTTGTTGTATCTTGAATATGTTGTATTTAGTTTGTGTCTTCAGTACTAAACTAATTTACAAAGATAGGAAGTAATATGATTTTGTATATATATATTTTTTGATGTACCGAAGTACATATGATATTTCCATGCAGATATTTTGCGTCATCATATGATGGAACGGAGAAAAATTCTCTCCGGCGCCGGGATTTGAACCCGGGTTTTAAGGTTTTCATAATATGATTTTGTTATATGTGCTTAGGTACAGTCTGTCTAAAATTACAGTAATTGTTATACCATGTGTCATTCTGAAATTCAAATCATGGAGTAGATATCATGACCACCTGCATGAGCTGCCAGAGCGCACCGTGGCAGTGAACTGCTTTTGCAGCGAAACTACAAACAACTTGTAACTGCTGCGACTGGTTTCGTCTGTCTTTCTCTCTTTCAAGGATTTTTAGCACTTTGTGAGCACGAGTTGCCCATCCATGATCATGACGGTCGCAGTGACAGCGATTTTAGATGGGTGAAACTCCGGGCAACATAGTGGAACAAACACAGTGACTTTTATTCGTGGAGAATGTTAACGAACATCGTGATATATTTAAAGTTGCACTTTGTTGTAAAGGAAAGAGATAGAATAAAACGAAAGGAAATTAATGAAAGATTTTCCTAAGTGTTGGATTGGAATTTGTGGCCACGAGACTCGGTTCCTTGCTACAGACTTAGGCTTCCGAATGCTTGTTGTAGGACTTTGAAACCAGTCTGTTGCTCCGAACAAGTTAAAACAGAAATTCTGCTAAGAAGGATTTAGAAATGCAGAAGAGGTAGTTTGAAATTGGCAGTCTCTTACAGGAAACAGTCACACACAATTAGAGCGGTAGATTGTATCGCGATGGGAGGAAGCGGTGCTGCTTCTAAGAGGTCTACGGAACTTGGCAGACACCCTCTCTGTTTTACTGTCGCGCTCAAACACATCTGCCTCACGTACCACGAGGGTCTGTGTTCGGTTCCTCTGACTTTTAGTTTTTGATTGCTTTTTGGAATTGGTCTTGGTGATTGGTAGACAACGGGTTTACTCGTACATGCACTAAACTATGTACAGGGACATCATTTTATTTTTACTAACATTTTTAATATTAACCTGGCTATATCTTCGGATTAAAGGTCTAGAACCGGAAACACCGCTTGCTCCTCCTTCCAAGACTGGAGTTCGATGATACTGGCGTAAAATACAAATCACTTTACTAGCTATAGGAAGTAGTTCATCCATTTATGTAAACTAGGAAATATCGCAATTTTGAGTTTGATAATTTTAATTACGTTTTTGTTTAATCAAAATACAGTACTGTATTAACAATACGTGATTTTACTCACGAATTGAGCTATCCATTCGGACCTATTAATTATGCAGTGTGTATTGTACTGTTACATCCCATTAGCGTACAATATAGAGAATGAAGTTAAATTGAAAAATAATCATAATATGGATAATTAAACACATTTTTGAAAATGGTGGCCGTTCATTTCGATACAGGCTTCAGTTCTTTTGTGCATATTTTCGCGTTATAGACTATTGTACCTAATGCCAATTACCATTTTCGTCCTTCGTACGAGTAACTCATGTTGAAATAATTCTATACCTACTCTATAAAAGAGTACCTTACGTACTGTAAATTTAATCTTCACTTCTGCCCAATCCGAAAAGATAAAATTACTCAGAAATGCTATCTACTGTCCGCCCAAATGGTTTTGTCGCAGGGTCGTGGAAAGGGGATGGGATCACGTGACAGTTAATTACTTAACGAATCCCTTTTATTTAAGTTATTTTAAACAGTTGTATAATATTACGTAGATGTCCAATTCCTTACAGAAATTAATGTTTTCAGAAAAGAGCTAAGACAGCCCAGCTACTAGGCTTTACAGAGGGGCGAACAGAAGCAGGTGGGGGAAACCGGGATGCGACGTAGGCAAACGGACGACAGTGCCTGTGCGAAAATATGATTCAATATTGAAAGCGCTTTCGTCACTGGAAAACGCGAACTATTCTGGAACGTACTATACTCACTAACTCAGTACTGCATACGCGGCCTCGGTTCTGTGTGGTGGACGGTTGGAAGTTTTCTAGTAGAGGGGGTGGGAGTGAAATACATTCAAAAACTCAGGTACAATAAAAATTGAAGTAAAAATAAAGTGATGTCCCTGTATTTATGTGCTTCAGTAATATGGTTTCCAAATCTACTCGCATTAAATGTTCGTCCTTACATCATTCTTCGGTCTGTAATTTCGTATACAGTATACAACAATGATTTCCTCCAAATGCTCGGGGGTAATAGGCTACACGTGTTTAGGTTTTCACGGTGAATTTAATTAGATATAGACTTTTGTCTATTCCATCTTATCCTATATATTATAAAACAACCATCATAGCAATTCGAAGCAACAATAAATTTCACAATGGCGACCCATTTATAGTGGAGTACGACAAGGCTGAGACCTTTCGCCACTTCTGTTTATTATATATAAACAGAATGATTCAAGATTGGCGACAGACACGCCATGGATTTATTTCAATTAATCGAAATTTGCAGCTTGATGCTTTATTTTTCGCTGATGATCTAGTTCTCATAGCATCAACTGAAGATGATTTACAATATTCAGTACACGATTTAAATATGGTCAGTGAAAAATATAACATGGAAATTAATATTGAAAAAACGAAAATCATGTCATTTTGTGGGAAATTCCCTGTACCAAGTAAAACCTATTTGAATAATAAAATAATGTAAAGAGTGAATACTTTCCACTTACCTTGGCTATATATATTTTTTATTGGGTTATTTTACGACGCTGTATCAACATCTAGGTTATTTAGCGTCTGAATGAAATGAAGGTGATAATGCCGGTGAAACGAATCCGTGGTCCAGCACCGAAAGTTACCCAGCATTTGCTCGTATTGGGTTGAGGGATAACCCCGGAAAAAACCTCAACCAGGTAACTTGCCCCGACCGGGATTCGAACCCGGGCCACCAGACGCGCTGACCGTTACTCCACAGGTGTGGATCCTTGGCTATATACTATCACCAGGCTTCGAGACTTTGGGCCCGATACAGTAAGTTTACTGTGCATGCACTATTGGTTGTTGACTCGCTGCAGGTAGTGAATGGTAGAGATGTGTTGATGTAACAACGTTGCTATTTAGAGTAGAGTATGCTAGTATGGGGAAACACACATATGTTACATTCGGAAAGTAAATATACATTACACAATGATAATGTCAAAAGAATGTGAAAAGCATTTATTCTCCTGTCTTTTATAAGCATTTGTGTTTAATTATTCACAGTGTTAATGGTGGAAATAAGCATGTAGCAATTTTAATTTTTTCATTTATCCTATTAGTCGTCTTTAGGAAATGCAGTTACAGTACCGAATTGCAATCTACCTACTACAAGATACATTTCTCAGTGTCTCAAACGTAAATCTTTTTGGTTATCTGCCAAACACATTTTGTACTGTAGAAAGCTGCGCTCTACGTCGGATGACGTGATGGGATCAAAACGAAAAAACCTAACATCATTGCAGTCTCTAAGAGACAGTCCTTTATTCTCGGGAGACTCTGTGTCCAATAATTTGCTGTTTATGTTACACAATGTTCTATATCCGATATTTTTACATAAAAATTATTTCCACTTCTGTTTTACACGTTCAGTAACCGGTGTACTTGATGTCTCATTAATTCTCTGCATCATTTTCTAAATTAATTTGAGGGCTTCCGGCACCTCTTGCTCTGACGTTTCTAACCGTGTAATAGTTTCAGACACAGTTTGAAAATAGGTTTGTATGAAAACCAAATTATTCATCAGAACCTTCAAATCTAGAGCGTTTTCCTTTGCGTATTTGTTGTCATTCATTCTACAGTACCCCCACCCATTGTAAGCTTTATCACTATACTCAATACGCCGTTATGTGGATTTCCCACTGAACTGCTCTATTGGGTCCGAAGTCTCGAAGCCTATCACCTTATGATGAAGTAGATATTGCTGGAAAAATATGTAAATATAATAAAACAATGGGGATCATTAATAAAATCATGAAACCTTCACTAGTACAAAGACACACAAGAATATGCTTGTATAAAACCTTAGCACAGCCAGTATTAAGCTATGGTAGCGAAGCGTGGACTGTGAAGAATAAAGATGTCAGTAGAATAACAGCAAGTGAGATGAGGTTCATGAGAGCAACAGCTGGATATACTCGCTGGGATCATAAAAAATGAGGACATAATGCAAGAACTTCAAATACAACCCATTATGCAGTTCATTAGCAAATACCAACTTCAGTGGAAGGGTCATCTCGAACGAATGGATCGATGCAGAATTCCAAATGCACTGTTTCATTACCATCCGCATGGCAAAAGATCTCTAGGCCGTCCGAAGAAGAGATGGGTTGAAAATTCTAGTTTGAGACCGTAACAGGCCACTCGGCCTTATAGTTGTTAGGAAGACGACGACGACCTTATCCTAGGTATGACTAGAGCGGTCGCCAACTCTGTTGGGCTCGGTATGTGTGGCTACTTCTTGCGACAGAGTGATTATACAACGGTATTATGTTTTTGTTTGCAAGGTATATATGTTACGCCCGAGATGTATTGTTTATATATTTGTTTCAACACCGTTGTTACCTGAAACAAACCATAACCATAACCATGACATAGTAATTTGACTCACACTCAACAACTTCTAAACTCGATTTTCTCTACATAAATCAGAGTCTCTAGTGAGATTACTGGGCTATTCCATATGAAATCGATCAGTAAAAAACCTCGCATTTTTTATACTCTAATTTCTTCCCTACTTATACAAGGTGCTGAGGGGAGTGCATTTAAAAAAAATATACTATCGAAAGTCAAACGGTTTTCGTATTATTAAGCGACAAATGTAACGTATTTTATAAAAATAAGCCTCTTTCAGCGCTCAGAACTTTGGAACCATTTACTGCAGAACATTGACGAGAGCTTAGTTTGAAGCTGACATTTGGTAGGTTATGTTAAGAAGTAATCCTTATTTTTATTGTACACAGAGAGACAGATAATCTGATTTTAGTTGCTTTTAGGCTTTTTGACCATTTGTAAAAATGTAAAAAAAATATTGAGAAAAAACCTTGCATTATTAAGAGGGATTCGGCATTGTTTGCTTAGTGTTACGGCATTAAGTATCGAGGGCATTAAATAGATTATTTTCACACACCTAGACTTGAACGGCGCAGTACCGCACGCACTGTCCGAGAGCTAAAGATAAGGGAGCGTTGGGCGTCATTTTACTCCTGTGTTTATGAAAACCTGTGATAGAGCTAGCACAGCCATGCGCAGCTAGACGATACATCACTTGTTTATCTCCTGGCCTTGCTTGTCTCGGCTAGCTCCCGTCTCACAGTCAGCTGGTTACTTCACGCGTGTACTATTTATTTTCTTTATTTGATATTTTCAGTACTTTCTTATCAACATACCATCATTAAAAATATGTGTTTATTTGTACTTTCAATGCGGAATCTAACTATAGTCTATATTTTTTTAAATTTTTTTAGTCAAAGGCGTCTTAATGAGGAAAAATCTAAATTTCTCCATTTCCATAAAAATTAAAGAAAATATGTTTATATGTCAATATAAACTTTAATTTCTCAGAATCAAAATAAACCATGATTTTGATCACTGGGTGAAAGGGTTTCGGAGCTACAACAGTTTAAAGTTGCTAATTTTATGAAAATGCGATAAATTTAAATATTTTTAATTTAAACACTATGAAGTTCTGGTGCCTCAAACTTTGCACAAAACATTGTATCACAGTTCTCTACGTACAAAAAAAGTTTCATTGTATTTAGAAATTTTAAGGTCAATTTTCTCTATATTTCGGTCGATTTGAGATGGAATAGCTCACTACAGACAAAAAGTCAGTCAGTTGGCTGGCCTACAATTAGGTTGAAAAATCTCGGTATCTCTGGTCGATGGTTATACTGACAATCATATTGCACATACAACGCACTATAGCCTACAACATTGCACTGCTGTACATTCCAGGGAATTAAAATGTCTTCCATTTCTTATTCATCTCCAGAAAATGGAGTCTTCAATGTTTAAATTAGTATTAATTGGCTGCAAGGACGTATCTGCGTATTATTAAAGTTTTGTAGTTGAGACTGGAGCTTGGCAACTTAGAAGACAGTTCCCATAGTGCAAAGAGCGTGATAGCATGGGTTACCATGGTAACCGTGGATCCTATCTGATAAATAATTCAGCCTGCATGATCACTTCATGCTACAGAACTCTTAATTAGCAAATACTAGCTAAGCTTCGCTGAACTGCAAGCATGTCAAGCATTCACGCCTCTCCGCGACAAAGTCTCCGAGAAACAATTTAAAATACACACATAGCAATCTGCCTCTCTGGATAACTGCCACAAGAAAAGCTGTATTCTCGAAACGATTACGGTATAAAATACTGTAAGGTACAATAAAAATTAACGAAATGATAAATAAACAAATCAAATTCAACATGGTAATAGAATGTTAAAAAGGGGTTTAAATGAACCGTCAATATTTATATTATAACACTAGCCGTACCCGTGCGCTCCGCTGCACCCGTTAGAAATAAATATGAAGTAATTACATAATTAAAATAGGACATTTGATCCAGGGAACTTTCGTGTTTGATAGGAGGATAAATCGTTTAATATGTTACTTAATTTACATTGCATCCAAATAATTAAAATGCGATCATTTTGGTCCAGAGACCACTCATTGGTGCAATGACAATTCCTTTAACATGTTTCTAATTTTTATTACATACAACCATAGTTTAATGAACATTGACATCATTTGGATTTAATGTGTATCCTTTATTTTACTTGTTATAGTTTTCCATTGAATTATGGTAATAACTTAATATTAACCCTTGTTTTCTACGTATTCAGTAAATGGCGTTTGGCCGACTATGGTTCTGAACCGTTCAAATAACTTAAATTATATTATATAATATTACATTACATATATTATATTATATTATATTATATTATATTATATTATATTATATTATATTATATTATATTATATTATATTATATTATATCAGAAGTTACTGTAATAACATTATAGCATTATGTCCATCTAGAGAAACTACACTTTCCAATGGCGAAATAATAATTAATTATACAAATCGGTTAATTTAGCTTCCGATATTACTTCATACAAACACAGAAACATTCTCTGTAGGCTATCTTTCATAGCTTTCGATTGTTTCTGTCCAAGGCCCCTTATAGACGAAGTCATTTGTTTTTCATTTCATTATACGGCCTTAGATGGCAGTTATTTTAATTTTAAAACTCATTTATCTCATTAAATATCATTCCTATCAAAATTTTTGAAGGAATAAAACTTATCGCAAATTATCTTTAAAGAAACTTTTGTTATGTAACATTTTTCAGAAAAATCAATAAGAAGCTAGATAATTCGATTTATTTAATTCAGGCCCTCTTATAACCCCCCTTTAAATAATGTATTTTGAATGCCATATAGCCTAAAATCTAAGTTACAACGAACATAATTTATATTCCAATTTTCATCGAAATCTGTTCATCTATTATCGCGTGAAAAGGTAACAAACATACAGACAGACAGACACACAAACAAAAATTTCAAAAAGCGATTTTCGGTTTCAGGGTGGTTAATTATATATGTTAGGACCAATTATTTTTGGAAAATCGAAAACTACCAGAACTATTTCGGCTACAGATTTATTATTAGTATAGATAATGCTAAAAAAAAAAATAGCGCTACAGTTGTCGGTTGCCCGTATATACTTCGTACAAAGCTATAGACTATAGTTGTGTATTTTGTGATGGTAATATGTGAAGTATCTTGTTTATTAACGAAATGCAAGATTCAGTCATATCATCGACGCACTAAAAAAATAGTTAATTGATGCCTTAAACTATAGTAACCAAAGTTTCATCTTTATGCTTCATTCTTTCATACGGTTCTACCCAAGGATAGTCTTTCACTGCAAACCTAGCATTCTTTCCTATTTTCCGCTTCCTCTTTTCTCCACATATGATTCATTTATCTTAATGTCGGCTATCATCTGATATCTCCTTCTGCCCTGAACTCCTTTCCCGTTCACAATTCCCTCCAGTGTATCCTTCAGTAGGCAGTTTCTTCTCATTTACAATTCATTTTTATATTTCAATATGCCTGGTGAATTATTAAATAAGTATATAATAAATTTTCAATCTTAAGACATATCAACTTGCAAATGTTTATTTGCTAGTTAATAAATATATGAACGTTTTTGCCGTTTGGGGCATCTTCAGATATAACAAAAAACATATAATCTGGACCTATAATAGTAAATTATGCAAATAACAAATTTCATAAGCCAACGATCTCTGTAAGTAATCTTATAATAATTATTATCGCTGCCTTAAATCACTTACATATATTTGGTATTATAGCTCATCTAATTATTACTAATTACCACGAATTATAATGTTGATTTTCTCTACTAAACTTTCAGTGAATGATTGAAATTCATACCTAACTTATGATTTATCTATTACGAAATCATCGTATACTCCACGACATCCATAACCAACGAGCATTTATTCAAATATCTCAACAAATCTGATTACACGTAACGGCAATCTTCAACATTAAACAACATTAGTTCATTAACGAACGTTTTTCAGTAAGTAATCTTATAATAATAATAATTATCTGCGTCTCTATATAATAACTCGTATATATTTTTGCACTTATTATCATTTCTCCATCTCAATTTTCAGATGAAACACATACATAACACACAAACATCAGCTACGCAAACTATCTCATATCTTACGACAATCCTCAGCTAATGATTGCTCTTAAAATATCTATTTTATCAATCATCATTATAAATTTTAAAATTTTAACATTATTGACAAATTTTAATCATAATTGTATATTTTATTTGTAACATGAGCTATATGTATAAAATATCCGTCCAATTCAATTTCAAAATCCAAAGATTATATCAATAATTATCCTGTATTATGTCATATTTTACATAAAGCTCATGAATCTCATGTATTGCATACATACATTGTTCTTCATTCTTTGTTATTTGCATAATTTACTATTATAGGTCCAGATTATATGTTTTTTGTTATATCTGAAGATGCCCCAAACGGCGAAAACGTTCATATATTTATTAAATAGCAAATAAACATTTGCAAGTTGATATGTCTTAAGATTGAAAATTTATTATATACTTATTTAATAGTTTCTTCTCAGCCAGTGACCCAGGTAATTCCTTTTCCTCTTCCTGATCAGTTTCAGCATTATTCTTTCTTCACACGATCTTTACAACACAGCTTCATTTCTTATTTTCTCCGCCCATGTCACACGGTCCATTCTTCTCCATATCCACATTTCTAATGTTTCTAATCGTTTCTCTTCACTTCGTCGTAATGCCCATGTTTCTGCCTCGCACGATGCCATACTCCACACAAAGCACTTCACTAGTCTCTTCATTTATTTTTCCTTCGGAAGAGGGCCCGTAAGCAACACCGCCCTTACGTGTACTGTGCAACATTCTTAAATTGGGATGACTTTGAAGTTCTTAGAACTGCTCATCAAGCACTTTCCGGTGTCATCTTATCGATTCGACCATTCGCAGTCCGCTTATTAAAGCCCCTGAGACTTCCCGCAGGTAAACACAGCCTATAGGGAGATCCTGAAATGGAAATTATACTAATGAAGGCGAAATGAGTCCGAGGTCCAACGCCGAAAGTTACCCAACAATTCTGCTTGTAGTGGTTGAGGAAAAACCTCAGAAAAACCCCAACCAGGTAACTTCTCCAGGCCAGGATTTGAACCTGGGCCCGCTCGTTTCGCGGTCAAAAACCGTTACTCCACAGCGGTGGACGTCTTTTGCGATACTATTCTCGAATTCTTTCTATGGACGAAAATACCCCGTAAACTTAGAAGCAAACATTCTGATGGCGGCAGATAAAAATGTTACATTTTTTCTTTCGCCATGTTAATAATGTCAAAAGAAGTGCTTATACAAATTTTTACCAATCGATCGCAATTACGAGGACCGAAAAAAATTAGTTCGCCAGGGTTAACAGAAAGAAAACACAGTTTCATTGAAATATTTATTGAAGCAGACACAATTTTGAGCTATATTTCAACATATTCCCCATCGGAATTGGGATTGACAGAGAGGTGCAGACGGTTCTCAAACGCTGGTTCCGATCGCAGGCAGCTGACTTCTACGACACAAGGATACAAAAATTGATCCCATGGTATGACAAATGTTTCAGTTCTAGTGGGGGATATGTTGAAAAATAGCGCAACAATTCCTATATCTATGTCAATAAATCTTTCCATGCAATTGTGCTTTTTTTCTGTAAAAGGCCCAGGGAAAATCACTTTCTGGACGGCCTCGTAATTGCGGTCGTGTGGCCAAAATTTGTAAAATCACTTCTTTTGACATTATTAGCATGATGGAAGAAAGAAATTAACTTTTTTTATCTGCCCCCATCACAATGTTTGCTTGTTAGTCGACGTATGAAATTCAAAATTCCGATCATGTTGAAAATAAAGTCAGTAAACTACTACATTGTTTGCTAGAATCAAAACTGCAAGTAAAAATGAAGTAGCGAAGATTCTTTCAAATTAATGCAGTTATCTGGTACCTCATTAAATTTAAACGCGGTAACATTTTGTAGGAAAATAGCAACGTGAAAATTTACCCAGTAATAATTAAAAAGCCCGTAAGTGAAGAGAGAGAGGCGGATGAGAATATTATCCCGTGCATCCTAATAGACTGCGATGAGAACGCAGCTACTTCCAGCTCAAGACACCCATGAGAACCTTCTACACACTGTCTGTTCTTTCTATTCAGGAGCGCAGAGCTCAAATTACAATTTAGCCCTCTAGCTTATTAACGTGCGGAGAACCTGATGACGTTTCGTTAAATTCCATTAAATATGTGAGTGGAATAACGAGCTTCATCTCACTGTATGAGACTGCAAAGTGTAAACTCGTCATTTTATTACACAGAAAAAAAAATATCAAATTGTAATACGCTTCCTAATGAATACATAAAACAGCAGTGAAAATTATTATGCATGGTGATTTAAACATAACTAACAACACTACAGCTGATTCCCTTTCTATTCAACTGTGAATAAAATTCTGAGCATAAACAGTTGCTTCATCTCACTGTATGAGACTGCAAAGTGTAAACTCGTCATTTTATTACACAGAAAAAAATATCAAATTGTATTACGCTTCCTAATGAATACATAAAACAGCAGTGAAAATTATTATGCATGGTGATTTAAACATAACTAACAACACAACAGCTGATTCCCTTTCTATTCAATTGTGAATAAAATTCTGAGCATGAACAGTTGCCACACAATATGTGTATAATAATTTATTGTGTTTTTTTGTACTGTTATTTGTCATTTATTCGACAATTAAATGTTAATATTATGTTTTATTTCAGTCATATCAAAACCGGAAAATACATCAGTAGTTCGTAATTCCAATGCAATAGATTATACTAAAAACTAAAAGTATCTGTCATAGATTCATGTCTACATATTTTTAGTTGGTTATTTAGCGACGATGTATCAACTACTAAGTAGATGGAATCGATGATAGCAAGATGGTATTTGGCAAAATGATGGCGAGGATTATACATGATCTGACATTCGCCTTACGGTTGGCAAACACCTAAGAAAGAAACCAGATAACCAGCCCAAGTGGGAATCGAACCTACGTCCAAGCGCAAAGCCCTGATCGGCAGACAAACGCGCCAGCCGCCTGAGCTACGCAGGCGGCCTAAGTCGAATTATATTCATGTGTATTGACTTCAGTAACAGAAATAATGACATTTGTATAAATAAAATAACACTGTTGACATTGTCGGCAATATTTGACTATTTCACTTCTCAAAATTTTAAAATGTGATCTGGATTTAATTTATTTGTGAATATTAGGCTATAATAAATTCAAAATCTGAATACTATTAAAACAGTCACACAGCTCATTGATATACTTCTGCGAGCAACCAGGGAGATCTTTTATGTTTTTATTTTATTTTTTTATTTTATTTTTTTTAAGAACAGTTTTCGTCTGTTGCATAGCAATTTCCACATTTCTTTTACCTGGTCAATACTTGTTAATCTTCCGCCTCCTAAACTTTCCATTACTGATTCAAACAGAGACAAATCCGGACTGTATGGAGGATGTGATAGCAAGTTCAGTAAGGGTATCTTGTGACATTTTTTCCTCAGCGAGGACGAGCGTTGTCATGAAGGAAGATGATACCATAAGACAATTGTACACGCCTTTTGAACATTAATGAATTCTTTCAATTTGCCTTTCAAATGTTTATGGATCATGTCACTTTCATTACTTGCTGAACCAAGAAAAAATCGATTACGGTAAAATTCATTCATTCATTCATTCATTCATAGTGTTCTGTCCATGAAACCTCTTTTACTGCAAACCCAGCTTTCTCCAATCGTTTTTATTTTCCATTTTCGCCTTAGTCTCTGCATACGATCCATGTACCTTAATGTTGTCAAGCTTTTCAACAAATCACCCCTCTTGTGTTACAATGGACAAGGGCTGAATTGCATCACCGTTATGAGTTGTGCAGGATGCGCAATGGGGGTCATGTGGAGGTCTGAGGAATCGCCCATCTTTCAGTGTTGTATGCACAAATTTTCAACAAATGAAGTTCAGTAGTAAATGTGTTTTTATTTTATCCATTCCCAAACGGATCACCCTGTATATTTGCAGCCGTAATTTTAACACCGGAACTTTGAGAAGTTAAACAAATTTAATACTGAAATTTGTATTTCTTTTACTTGCAGGGTGGTGATGTGCTTCAAGAAACAATCACGGCGAACGTGAGTGAAGACGCCGTGACGCTGGAGTTCCAGCGCTCAGATGGAACGCTTATTACGCAATTGGTAGACTTCAGAAATGTGAGTACCGCGTCATGAACCGAAATACTGTACTAACGATATCATTGTGCGCTTAGCTTTTAGTATATATCACATGTATCGCTAACGCTGAACCCTTCTGGAATGTGTGTTGAAAACTAATTAGCTCCGAGTTCTTAAATAGTTTCGTGGATGGCAATTTGGTAGAAACGGGAGGAGAATCTCGTCAAATATAGATATTACTAGAGGTCGTCGTGGCTGTAGCCGTTGAAACATAAGGTTTAATTTGACTATAATTATGTGTGTATATACCGCCTTTGCTTATCATACAATATGAATGAATTAATTAATCATATTTTTCTCATTAACGTTTTCGGTACGTAACTTGTACCATCTTCACATAGTCAAAGTGATGTAAAACTAAGTGCAAATAGTTTTAAACAGTGTTTTTTAAACAGCGTTTTATATAGTGTTTTTTTAAATAATGACTGAAACATTTTAATTTAAGTTTGATAAAGTGTGGTACCAGCAAATAGTATATAAGAGTTAAGGTGATCATTTGTGTAATCATGACAACACTTCACCGACATCGCACAGCATGCACAAAAACACCGACCATTTAAGTCCAGATACATGCACCCACAGGCTTGGTTAACAATTAGCATCATATACAAACATCTGAAGATGGTACAAGTTACGTACCGAAAACGTTAATGAGAAAAATATGATTAATTAATTCATTCATATTGTATGATAAGCAAAGGCGGTATATACACACATAATTATAGTCAAATTGTGACAGCTTATCGTATATCTTCAACATGAAATTCATAAGGTTTAATGGTTCGCTGCCAGATTCTACAGAAAGTAATGTTACATACTGTAATAATTTGAATATTTAATATGATATAAATGTGCAATAACGTGTATGATACTAGATTGAATGCATTAATATGGGGGAAGTCTGTCAAAGAATAGGATATAAAATAAAACTCCCGCTTCAGTTCCTTCCATTACTGCATTAGGCGTAGTGATGTGTTAACTGGTAAGTATTGTATCTTCATAGTCTCTGATTGAAGTTCTGGTTGATATGTAAATCTATTATCAGTAGAAGAACAATTTTTTTGTATGCATCTGAAGTCTGATTAGTGTAATATGTAGCTATTCTCCGCGGCCTCCTGCATATGAGGACAACCAATAGGATACTGCTGTGGCGATGTAATATAGATGACTTGTGCGAAGGAGTGACGTGTCGTGTGAGCGAGAGACAGTGATACCGGAGTCAGAGCGAGGGAGAAATTAGCTTCCCGCTGCGTTATATCACGTTGTAGCTCCTAAGATAATCAGTCGCGCTGTAATTTTTACGATTGATAGGTGAAATATATAGGCCTAGCTTATTATATGTAGAACTTACCCTTATATACACTACCGCGCAGTGCACACCTAACCTACACTTCTAGTAAATAAAGAAAACGACTGAATAAAACCTATGTAAACTTATGAGAACACTATGCTAGATAACTATTATTTACAAATCACTATAGACTGTAGACACTACTATAAAAGTAACAATAAAACTGTAGAAACTTGCAAATATTCGTTGTATCATAAAACAAAAACCCAGGAATGGAAAACACGTTGTTATGGCTACTAGCAACAAGTGGAATTTTCCTTTAGTCAAGAGTTGTGATCTCCTTTGTAGCTGAATATCTTTCACAGGAAAGGAGTCTTTGAAGTTACATCTGTTGCATTCTATGAAGAAATATTTCGAGAAGTCTAGAAGCTACATTGGCTGTATCGGAAATCTAATACAATATAATAATGTATGAAATACAGCGTAATTTCCAAAGTGGTCACAGAATTCAGAGTGGAGGACGTGGACGGGGCATTTAAATCACCAATCAGAGCGCGCGACCTTTTAGAAATGTGGTCCTAAACCAGGGGTCGTCAGCACAGAGCACGCTGGGGCTAGCTTCTCTTACCCGCTGAAAACGCAGTGCACTATAGTGCTCTCGTAGCTGCTAGCGGGTATGCTCTCTATCTCTCCCTGTTGCACGACGGTGCGCACGAGACGGCACAGCGTTCCCATTGCACATTTCAGCGAGTGCTGACGACCACTGCCCTAAACAGCTGATGAACCGGTCTTATGACCATGAAAATTGGCAGAGGACATCTTTAGACCATAAGGAATTTTTAAAGATAAAAACAAAAATTCAATTTTTTTGACCAAAACTGACAAAATTTCACATCGGTGTACTCTTAAATAATGCCGTCCTATTACTGGCCATTCCACTGCCTTCAACTTCACATATTTCTTCAGCTGCTGACTTTTCATCATGTCTCTTTTTCCAAAAGAAATGTAGAAAGACTCGAATTGTTTCTCACTTTTTCTATGAGAAACTTAAGTTAATAGGCACTACATACCGCAGACAGGTATATTGCATTCAATTTCTTCTCGAAATGTGTTTCAAAACAATAGCAACAACAAATATTAACTAATAGTCCATTATCTAGCACAGTGATGTTAACTGATGCCCATAGGAGCAAGCGCGCGCTTTAGAGCCCAGGAGAGCCTGAGTGCTTTACAGCGGAAAGGAAAGAGACAGACGAAAGAGGTAGTATACGGCGCTTGGTCGAGCTATATACAGGGATGGCCAGCACTGATTCAATGGATAAAGGGAAGAGAACTTATTTAAACTGTATCCATGTTAATTTTTAGATTTGTCTGAGAAGTATAAGTGCATTATAAGAATGTAAGTTTTAATTTTAATGCTCATTTTTCACAAGTTTGCTTTTTTATTCAAAAGGAATATTTTCTCAACTTTTTTTTACAGAAAAGTGAAATTTTCAGATAAGTTTGTTTAGTAGCCTTACAGGCATTAAAACAATGTTTTCGTGAATCTAATATATGTAAATACGTATTATTGAAGATTGTGTATTAAAATGTTTGAACATATTTGCATGGAAAATGTTTGTAAGGAAATGAATTAACAAAGCAAATACTGTTACATCACAAACAAAAGATATGTGCCTATGTTTTGGTAAAACATCAGCTCTATAGCTTCAGCAGATTTCGAGATAATTTAATATTCTGATAACAGAAAGTTGCGCACTAATATCACCTGAAAGCATAATGCGATAAGAATTTCATTATGTAATATTAGTTACATTTAAAACATATACCTAGACAACTTTGCTTTATACTATAATATTGTTGTGATCACTTTTATAAGGCTAAATGCCCATTCACAATGAAAATTAAAGATAACCGCAACATAAACACAGAAGTTTGCGCCCAGGTTACCAAATGGGATCATTCACAATGATTCACATAAGCATTGACATAAACATTACCGTAAGACGTTAACATGAAAGTTTGCAAACTCCAAACTTTCATGCTTATGCTTACGTGATTTGCAAACAGAACTCAATCGTGGAGCGCTGAAGTATACGACAGAATATGAGGAAATGGCGTCGTTGTTATGTTTCCATGGTTACCAAGTATGTTTGCTGTTATGTTTATGTTCCCGTCGTGAATGATGGTATGACTCCTTGATTTTACCGTAACGTTTATATTCTTAAATTAACGCTTACGTTATGTTTAATTTTCATTGTGAATTAGCCTTAAAGCTACCATCAATATCGATTTAAACTTATCATGTCATATTCAGTGTCCTTCTTTGGGATAACACTTTCTTTATGAATGATGTGTTTAATTCACTTAGTACAGTATAGTTGTAGTTATTATGGAATTTGTGTGAATATTCCTTCTTTATTCTTTATTATGTTATTAACGTTTAAAACACAACTGGAATATTAGGCTAAAAAATAGGTGTTAGTACTTTTGTTTTACAGACAATATAAAAAGTAACAAACAGAAAGAAGCTATATAAAAATAACGACATAAAATTTCACATTCCGTTTGAAGTTTGTGCACCACTTTTCTTAATCCAACAGGCTGCTTATTCCTCCTAGCATACCTAGCGCTTAATGCCCGCGCACGACGTCAAGGTCAGAAAAATGCGCTTGCTTTGACATCACTGATCTAGCATCTCAAGAGACAGACGAATGGAACCTTTGTAGGAAAATACTTCTGGGAAAACCTTTTATTTAGAAGAAAATTGTTGCAATCTCTTTGAGTTTTATCAACTGAGTTTAAACACGGGAATCTTTGCTTACGAAGATGTTTTTTTTTTTTTTTTTTTCCGTATTTATGACACTGACCAACAGATTTAATGTAGCCTGAGATGAGTTTATTTTACACCAGTGCAGCCTGTCATTTAAATTGGAAGAAACAGCAGCCTGAATTCCCAGAGTTGGACGAGAATGCAGAGTATGACGCACATCAATTCATCGCTCTCTGTCTTCTTCAAAACAAATTTTACATTTGTTTTGAAAGAGAGGAGCTTCGAAGGTTTTATACTGTGATGAACTTTCGTGTTTTAATAGGCCTCAAGCATCACGCTCTCGGAGTTTCAATTTTCAGTCATTATTGTTTACAGAATTTCTTTTCCATTCCGCTCTTGTTTGTAAACATAGCTGGTGCTATTTGCTTGTTCTCTGATGTACTGTTTATTTTGCGCACTGTGCCTTAACTTTCGACATATTATCTTTCGCATTTGAAATAGCACCATAACTACAATACTTTGTTTAGATAGCTGTTATGATTTACATAATTTCTCTGCTGTTATACTAATAACTGAACCAGATTTTTTAAACTTTGCATTTGGATACTGATTGAACTGCCTCGGTATTTTTAATAGTTATTTTACGACGCTTTATCAACAGCTTAGGTTATTTAGCGTCTGAATGAGATGAAGATGACTATTACACTCTTGCTACGTCATACTACTGTTGACCAATAAAACGGTACGAAAGGACGTATTTCAACCAATCATGGCTGCTTATCGCACAATTTTATCGCGTCCCTAGAATTTGTTTAATTTTATCGCGTCCCTAGCATTTGTTTAATTTTATCGCTTCCCTAGCATTTGTTTCTTTGTTTGCCAACATTTGAAACTGCGCTGCTCTGGACGTCACAAAAAAAAGAAGAAAAAAAAAATATATATAATTACAAACCACTCCAGTTGATGCACAGCAGTTTCAAATATGACTCGCATTGGCATTCAAGAACAAGAATTAATAAAAATCACTGATCATACCTATGCATCTTCTGAAATCCGATTTACAAATAAATGAAGAGCACCATTCGGAAATCCTGAATAAGTTGAATACACCATGTAGGCCTAAATCAACGAGTTCCACTTCTATTACGCACACGTCCAATATAACATCAATTGAACCACCAACCACATTCAAATTTGAAAATTGTACATTCAATAATTATTCCTTTTAAAATTATTCATTCGGAAATTCTGAATAAGTTGAATACTCCATGTAGGCCTAAATCAACGAGTTCCACTTCTATTACGCACACGTCCAATATAGCATCAATTGAACCACCAACCACATTCGAATTTGAAAATTGTACATTCAATAATTATTCCTTTTAAAATTATTCATGTTTATTTTTTATATCATCGTCGTTAATTAAAACTTTTCTGACACTTGTGTATATTAGTTAGGTTATGTTATAGCTTCTGCTATATGATATTATGGATAGTCACGTATCTGAGATTGTTTAATATTAAGATTTATTGAAAATCATCTGTCAAGTGACGTTGATTACTGGGATTCGGATAATTGAAGTGGAATGTTGCATTTTAATACAAATGAAACTGAATCAACAAAGCCTTCTTGACTAGTAACATTGCCATCGTGTATAATAGATCGAGAACTGCTCGACGAGAAGGCATTGCTCACTACTGCCATCTAGCATGCATCTAGCGTAATATTTGTAATGTTGGGATGGTACAATAATACATTTGAAGACAGTTGTATTTTCGTAAGTCAATTAATACACTCAGGGACAAAAAAAACCGGACACTTTAATATTTGCTGGTATTTTGCAAAACATTATCTTCTCATACAATATTATGGTAGCCATCTGTTGTTATGGAGACGTGTATACATTGTTGATTGTTTTTTGTTTTATAAACAACCCATTGCAACCAAATATTCCAATTTTGCTTTCGGAGTCTCAGCTATAATAATTTTGTCTCAACCATTTTGTGCTTCATTATCGTTATCATTCGTTATTTCTTTATTTTTACATTTTCTGAGTTTAAGTGGGGTTGTAACATTTGTCTTAAAACAAGATGCGACCTGAAGATGTGGCTCGAGCTGTAGCCCTTTAAGATGATGGACGCAGTGTACGTTACATTGCAAATGTTATGAATATGGCTAGAAGCACAACCCATGATGCCATAAAACGGTATAGAGAGACCCTAGAATATACCAGAAGACCAAGTACGGGTCGCCCAAGAGCTACAAATCCAAATGAAGACAGGTATATGGTGTTGAGAGTTCTTAGGGAGCGCAACCTGCCAGCTACTAGTGTAGCCCAGCAATTTGTTAACACGCATGGACGCCCAATTTCGGCCAAAACAGTTAGAAGGAGGTTGAAAGCAAGTGGACTGATATCAAGTTGACCTGCAACTGGTCCCAGACTTCTCAGGATGCATCGAGTTGAACGACTGCGTTTTGCAAATGATCACAGGGATTGGAGAAATGAACAGTGGAGCTGTGTTCTGTTCACCGATGAGTCCCGTTTCAATATGTGCTCACCTGATGGACGTGAAAGAGTTTGGAGAAGGAGGGGAGAACGATTTTCACAGTGTTGCATTTTCGAAAATGTGCCGTATGGAGGTGGTGGAGTGATGGTTTGGGCAGGAGTGTGTACGGATGCTCGTACAGAGTTGGTTTTTGTTGAAAATGGAAGACTAGCAGCTGATAGGTATATAAATGAATGTTTGGCTGATCATGTTGTGCCATTTGGCCAATTTGTAGGCGATAATTTTGTTTTAATGCATGATAATGCACGGCCGCATATTGCCCATGCGGTCAGAGATTATCTCCAAGAAGTGGGAATCCATGTTCTTCCATGGCCAGCAAGGAGTCCAGACATGAACCCAATTGAACACGTGTGGGGCATGCTGGGACGGCGTGTTAAGAATAGACGACCGAAACCAGAATCGTTACTAGAGTTGAGGCGAGCACTTGGCGAAGAATGGGAACTTATTCCTCAAGAAGACATTGCTAACCAAATTGAGAGCATGCCGAGACGTATGGATGCAGTTATTCAAGCCAGAGGGGGTAATACCCGTTACTAAAAAGAGTTTTTAATGTTTAAGGCACCATAAAAAGAAAAAACAGTTAGACCAAACAATGCCATAGTTATACGCCCTTTGTAATTTTTTGTAAATTTTCTCATCAGAGATTTTTTTTTTTTAAATGTTGTCGTATAAGGTGCTAAATGAAACATTATTTTGTTTAAATGGGTTTTGTTTCATTTTGAAATAATTGGCAACAAAATACAAGCAAATATAGAAGTGTCCGGTTTTTTTTGTCCCTGAGTGTATTTTATTGTATTGGAGTACTTCGTTACTTCTAATCTTTATATACATTCTTCTAATCGTGTAATAGTCAATTAAATCCCACTCGAGTTTTGATTTTCTTTAGATAAATCAAAACGTCTAGTGAGATTACTGTTGATAATTCCGGTGAAATGAGTCCGGGGTCCAGCACCGAAAGTTACCCAGCATTTGCTCATATTGGGTTGAGGAAAAACTCCGGATAAAACCTCAACCAGGTAACTTTCCCCAACCGAAATCGAACCCGGGCCACCTGGTTTTGCGGCAAGACGCGTTAAGCGTTACTCCACAGGTGTGAACACTGCCTCGGTAAAAGCCTACTCGGTTATTGATAAAATGTTGATAATTTCTGTAATTTACAATAATGCTTCAATATTATTCAGTTCCAGAATATAAGGTGAAATAAGGTTATGTAAATCTGAATTTTGAAAAGAAATTGGATTCTTAGAGTTGAATAGCTTACCTAAGGTTGGTTCCCAGACGCTATGTCCACGGATATTTCGTCCACTGTTTCGTACGTCCCATTGATATTTTGCCCACTATATGGTGTTTTATGGCCACTATTATTTCGTCCACAGTTTAAATCTCCATTGTGATATTTTGTCCTCTAAAAGTTTGGTCCACATTTTATTATGTCCTACATTTATCTTTATTAAGTTGTCCATTTTATTTTCTCGTCCAGTACATTGTGTCCACTATTCATGATTGTCCATTTGCATAAATGGTTTAAAACTAATACACTATTACTACTACACCACTACCACAACAACAATAATAATAATAATAATAATAATAATAATAATAATAATAATATGAATGAAAGTGGTAAGTTTAATTGTTGTGGACCAACATGCCCCGCCCTCTTACGGTTGTTATATAAACCATTTAAATGTTTTCACTTACCTCAAAATTTAATACTGAACCAATGAACTATATATTTCCATAGAAATGAACATTATTATGCTACAATAGTAATATGCGTTACAAGAGCGGTATGTTGACGTTTTCATGTTCGAGGAAATGATTGAAAAAGCGAAACGTAGTTGAGCTTTTTTAATTTCCGAGAACATGAAAACAAACATACCGCTCGTGTATCGTACATTATTTTGTGCGAAGATCGTTTATTACATACCTGAAAGAGGAATTTCTAATTAGTTGCAATGAAATCTCCATCTTGGTGTCTGTTCAATGACGGCAACTTTGGAAAACAAATATATCTATTTTCAACATTGTTCCTATAAAATGTTTTCTGTGTTTACTATACTCCAGCAGGCCGTGATATACGTCTGTCTTTTTTTTCCCCCAGTTTATAAATGCGAACTTAATACAAACGGTAAGGTTATGTAATGATTTAGAGTTTACTTAATTGTTGCAAATATTTAAAAACAATAATTAACAGTGCAATTTAGGTGAAATTGCAGTGGTAAGTTTCCAATTTATAATTATTACTATATTGAACGTCTTTAAAAATAATATGTTAAAAGCCTAAAGGAGTAAAATGAATGTCGCGCTTAAGCGTTAAGAATAGGAAAATTGTTATGTGTGTTCGGTTGGGAATACTGAATGTGGTATTTCACACTTACCGTGTATTGGTTTTGTGCCGAAAGCAAGCAAATACGCACGATCTCGCACAAAATAATTAATACATTTCCATAACAACTCTTATTGTTTAAATGTCATATTGGGAGTACTTTTTAATTAAAAAATGAACAAAATATTCCAGGACAAAATATTTGATTGGCACAGAAACTAGTGGACGAAGAAAAATTGCGAAAAAAATTATGGACACAATAGTTCTTAACCGAAATATTAATGGACAAATTTTTTGGTGGACAAAATGTTTGCTGGACCAATTTCCTTGGGCAAAATAGCTGTGGACGTGAGATAGTGGGATAGTGGACAACTTGTCTGATGGATGTACTGCTGTGGATGTATCGTCCTGGATATAAGTTTTCAACGTCATATTTACAGTACACAATTTGAAAGATGTGTTAAGTTCCTAATCGAAGCTGTATACAAATAAGTCGCATTGTTAGGAGTAGAGTCCTGCGTTAGGTCACTTTGAGTACAAGTTAGATGTACATGGATTTTAGGCCTGTTAGTTTCGCTTGGAACGGAGGGCACTGACTCGTCTCCCCGCTCCGTTTCGTGTGCTACATCCGCTTATACCTATAGGCCAGCCGCGGCGAAAATGCGACTCACGAGCACATTGTGGCTCGCAGTGCATTTCCCTTGCTTCCTACCTACAACCCCCACCCTCTCACTCACTTGAGTCAAACTCCGTTCCATGTACAGGGACATCATTTTATTTTTACTAACCCCTCTTATGTTACATTGGACATTGGCTGAATGGCATCACCGTTATGAGTTGTGCAGGGTGCGCAATGGGGGTCATGTTCAACTCTGAGGAATGTAGCTATTATCTTTCAGTGTTGTAGGCTATGCACAAAGTTTCAACAAATAAAGTTTAGTAGTAATTGTTTTGCTGTGTTTTTATTTTATCCATACCCAAACAGATCATCCTGTGTATTCTAGATAGACTTCCTTTCTTCACAATATATATTTCACACAGAAAGTAAAAACAATTGTTCATTATTTTTCTCATATTTGCAGAGTTTTGAATATTTAAATTGCACTTTTTAAAATAGATATATGTATTTGATCAATGTGAAAATGAGTTTAGAATTAAATAATATGATAATTTATTGATAGGATTGAAGTTTGAATATTTACAATAAAAATGACTTCACGTAATAAAAATATTCTATGATAACGCACGAGCTTCGGCTGTGAGAGAATAAGATTGCCACTGAGACAATTGATTAACGCAGTGTACAAAACCGTGCACTGTCAGGGACGCCCGTTGGCGAGACCCGGTGACATACCAAATGGTCGCGTTTTAGCCAACCTAACATTTACAACCATTCTGGCGGGGGGGGGGATAACCTGTAGGGAACTGCCACAGCTATCTCTGAGATATTTTCTAGGATGAAAATATATCCCTAAAATTTTCATTCACCGTTCCTTCTGGTGGTTGTAAATGAAAATTGAGCAGTTAAGGTCTGAATACAGATGGACTTCCATCCATCCCCTTTTTGCGCGCGCGCACACACACGCACGCACGCACACGCACACGCGCACGCACATAGAGTCTCCCAAATGCCCATGCGGACAGCAGGAACAAACAGTCAATCACGTAATATTTGATTGTAGCATAGTGACAAGGCAAAGGAACGATATGATAAGAAAAATCCAGGAAGCAGGAGGCAAGTGGCCAACAACGTGCGAAGCACTGGCCTCCAACTACCTCCAAATATTTTCGACCTTCGTCCGCGGTATAGACTTCACAATTCTGTGAAACATCAAACTTGACAGTGAAACTGCAAAACTTGTAAATAGGATAATGAAAGTGAAGTCTTGATAATATTTAATTATAATTTAGTGTGTTTCTATTCTTATGAGGGGTTTGGTAATTTGTAAATATATTTTAAGATGATTATATTCTAATTGTATGTGTAACTTGTAAAACTGATACTGTGGAACTATGTCCATATCCTTAATGTCTTTTGACCTATCTGTGTAACTTACTGGTATATTATCTTTATCCTTTTGTGTGTTTATTGCTTATTGAATTGAAATCTGTAACTAGGAAAATGTAGGAGTGATATATACTTAAATTATTGCTGCTGATGTAATTTAAAATTGTAACTAGGGAAACACAGGGTCTTATAATCTTGAATTAATAATGCTAATGTAATTTGAAAGTTTGTAAGTAGGAAGGTGCAAGAATTCAGAATTTGGAATGGTACTTAACTATAATTTATTCTCATCGTATATCTTATCACAGAGATATTTATTGATTACACAACTGGCAAATTTGCAATCTTAAAAATGTAATTATCTAGAAATGTCAAAACATGTAATATTACCTATGTAATGGGGCATGTTGAAATATGTACTGCAAAAAAAAACACACACACACACACACACACACACACACACACACACACACACACACACACACACACACACACACACACGTTACAAGGGACATAGCAAATTTTTCGTGCTAACTATGTACAGGTCTGTAGAGGTAACGTACAGAGTTTAGCTGCCACACTTTTAAAATATGAGTTTTCTCTCAATTTGAGAGGGATTATGAATCTTATTTATTGATATTACATCCACAGTAGTAAGGCTCAACTCTATTGATAGCCTGAGAGGGCAGAAGAAAGTTCCAGTTTCTTTCTCGCGTTTCATACCTGCACACTAGCATGCAGAACCATGGTCAAATTCGGTTTACGGTATAACCCTTTTTATGTGTGTCACAATAGTTTATTTATACATTTTGCAGGTGTTCTCATTTCTTGTGTGTGTTTATGTACGTGTGTAAAAAGAAGGGGTCAGAGAAAGAAAGATGCAAGGACTGAGAGGGGGAAGGAGAAAAATGAGGAGGAGAACTCGTGATCCAGGTACTGAAACGTGCTTTGTATTCAGAGAGTTTCCTCCCATCCCTTCGATCAAGTATGCACGGCTATTTTTACAGAATCCTTGCATCTTCAATTTCTTCGGGTAACAGTGCCACAATAAATTATACACAACTTTCTCATTATATAATTATTTATCCAGTAACTTAACAAACGTTTTTAATTTTTTCTGGATAGTCTGGTTCTGAAAGTGACAACCAGATGTCTGCATCGGACGTTTCCGCTTTAGCGCCAAGTAGTTCATAGCATAATCCTATAGGTAGCGCACATGCATGATGGGTAAAATTGTCACGAGCGATAAATCCTCGAACGGTATAAGCCGAACGTTAGACATTCGTTCTTGTTACAGTGATGAATTGTGTAGTAACGTCATAGATGTTTATCATTTCAAAGCTTTGCAGTGTTTAACTAACCTCTCCATAGTACAACTACAAAACTTGATTTAAAATGTTGTTTTTTGCCACATCTGATAGATGTTATTGGATGTAAATGTAATTATTATAAACGGAGAACACAATCACGATAATGCAAGAACTGTATCAAGTTTTCTAGTAATAATAATAATAATAATAATAATAATAATAATAATAATAATAATAATAATCTCTAATAATTAGTATGTCAATCTTTGCGTCTGTAACAGTTGTGCAGCATGATTATTCCTTTTATTATATTTTCTGTGACGTTATCTCTGTACTAATATTGTTATTAATCTACTGCTATATCAATAATATTTTGTAAAACGTTTCTACATTGTCGCAGTATATAGGCAGAACACTATGTATGGGCCTATCATATTATATATGTGGGAAATCAAATATTGAATAATTATTAATTAGCAATAATAATTGTATATCGAAGTTTTTCATACTATTTTGTTTATAACTTCATGTTCCTGTTTTGGTACGTTCCATTGACTGTTCCATTAAACGTTTGTCATAAACGCAGAAAATAAGGCCTTATTTTTACCGTGTGAGCAAAACATATGTGTATCTTATCTGTCGCCTTCCATACAAGATAAAACATGTCGGTGAGATGACCTTGTACTGTGCTTCTATTTATTACGAGCGTATCACGACCGATCGTATCTCACTCGAGGGTGCGACACTCGACCGAGTTCAAGCGAGCTATGTAACTCCAATGCAGCTCTCTGGTGACAACTAATAAAGGAAAAGTTTTCTCCATATACAAAGGGAAGGGAAGGGAAGGGAAGGGAAGGGAAGGGATGGGAAGGGAAGGGAAGGGAAGGGAAGGGAAGGGAAGGGAAGGGAAGGGAAGGGAAGGGAAGGGAAGGGAAGGGAAGGGAAGGATGGATGGGGTAGTGCTTATAAAACCTCCCTCATGCCAATAACTGTGCTACAGAAAAGAATAATGAGAATATGCCTTAATAAACCTCTTGATCATCCTTCAGAGCTGCTCTATTCAGAATTTAAAGTATTTGACTTCCGTCAAATTTATAACAATGTATTACTGAATTTCGTACATAAAAACCGAAACATATTTAATTTATATTCACATAAATATAAAACCAAAAGATCAGACAACATATGCTTCACAGTTCCTAAACGTACTATAACTGTAGCATATAATCACAGTAGCAACTTCGGTCCAAGGCTTTATAACATGATAATAGATAAATTCCCAAACATATAATTTGCTAATGCTCCTTATTTAAAAAAAAATCTATTTAAAAATTGCTGTGAACAGAGAAAATTTGAAGTTCAGTTATGTGTGGTATGTGTTTTTTCTTCTTTTTTTCTTTTATTACTTTTTACTCTGGTATTCAATAAAATGTCTTAACATTAACTTATGTGGAATGCCCCCTGAGTACGAGTATGTAACTTACTCTTTCTGGGGTTGCTAGAGAGTTCTTATATAAAAAAAATCAATATGTATCTTGTTCTAGCAATAAAGTATTATTATTATTGTTGTTACTACTACTACTACTACTACTACTACTACTACTACTACTACTACTACTACTACTACTACTACTACTACTACTACTACTACTACTACTACTACTACAACTACTACTACTATTGCATTAATTCACATAGGTAATAGATGAAGCCAATGCGAATAAGTTTTGTCAAATAAGTTTTTTTATAAGTTCAATAGTTTTGAGAATACGAAATACAACGTGTTGCAACGCTGCAAAGAGTAGCTGTGCTACTAGAGGCCATTGCTCCGTAGTGGGTGTAAGCGTAACTCCATTCCGCAACGCTTGCGAGAGGAGAATGGAAAGAAAAACGTCTCATCAGATATGTTTCGATCAGAAGGTAAAGTATTCAATGGATTAATTACGCAAATTGTTTGGTTTTTTACATTTTATTACGCTATAGCCTCATTAACTTTAAATTTAATACCGTGAAACTTATTTAACATTATGTTTACAGTAATGTTAAGTAATGTGTTAAGTGATAGGACCTACGTATGTACGACATTTGTTATTCATAAAAGCCACACCAACCTGCAAAATGGTTACAAAGTCTGCACAAATTGGTTGTGAATACTTTGTCTTTACCTGGTTTCAACTCTTCTTACACACCCTAGAAGAGTTGGACTATAGCCGAGAATAAGGTGGAGACGTGTTGGACTTGCATTAACGCACTGAAAATCACGTCTGGACAAGTAGGTCGATTCTGCGACGAGACGGTGTATGCCCCTTTTAGCAGCGATTTCGTCGGGGGGAACACGTTACTGACACAGCGGGAAAGCATGGAGAGCGTTACACTTTGTGATGAGGGTACTAAGAAAAGGCTCTGATAAGTCCAAAGAGATTGCATATAAGTCATTAGTTCGTCCAGTAATGGAATATGGTGCTGCATGTTGGGATCCTTACAGATTAGAACATATTAAGACATTAGAAAAGATTAAAAAACATTGTCTCAAGCGTTGTCGTAATAATTCAACATTAGAATGGGACACAGGGACAGGAGAACGCAAATTCGATTATGCGCAATGTTCAAAACATACAGAGGTGAGCCTGCTTGGAGAGAAATAAAAAATAGGTTGCAGCCGCCAAATTACTCTTCAAGGAACGACCACTCACATAAATTGAGGGAAAGAAGATAGAGGACGGATACTGGAAAGTTTTCTTTTCTCAGTCGTACTATCAGAGACTGGAATGCTTTACCTGCAAACTTACTAAAAGGCTTTACCAATAACCAAAAATGTATTTAAAAATAAGCTTAAGGACTTTACTAATAGACGGTAATGTATTATGCACACTATTTAGAGGGTGTAATTGATGTTCTGTTATTTGTAGTGTTATATCAGTGAAGAAGTGTGTTGTGTCAGTGAAGGTTTATAGTCTATAGTGATCGTGCAAAGTATTTGAACAGTGGAATGTTTTTGAAGTCTTAGTGAAATCAGGATAGTGTCCGTGAAATGTGTCATAGTTCTAGTGCAGTGAGTGAGTTGAGACGAAATGAGTGTAGTGCTGAAAGGTACTTGTGCAGGTATGAACATATCATACTCGTAGGTTTAAGTTCGAACTTAGGGTTAAGATACAAATTAGATTTACTTTAAATGTTATTTTAAGTGATCGTGCTTCATTTAATTTAGGATGCTGCTTGTTGATATTATACTATTGTTATTTTATTATTATTACTAGCCGTACCCCTGCGCTCCGCTGCACCCGTTAGAAATAAATATAAAGTAAATACATAATTAAAATAGGACATTTGATCCAGGGAACATTCGTGTTTGATAGAAGGATAAACCGTTTAATATGTCATTTAATTAAAATTGTATTTAAATAATTAAAATGCAATCATTTTAGTCCAGAGACCATTCATTTGGTGCAATGACAATTCCTTTAACATGTTTCTTAATTGTTATAACATGCAACCATAGTTTAATGAAGGTCGACATGATTTAGATTTAATGTATTTATTTTATATTACTTGCTATGTTTCCATTGAATTATGGTAACAACTTAATTTTAACCCTTGTTTTCTATGTCTTCAGTAAACGGCGCTTGGCCCACTATGGTTCTGAACCCTTCAAATAACTTAAATAGTGATACAGCATATATAGTGATATGTAATTATATTTCTTTCTTTCGAAAATATAAAAATTCACGATCTCCTTTGTACCATTGCCATGGAATGAATAAATGTGTTTTTTCTTCCTACTCAAAAATTTTATATTTTGCACATAGGAGTTATTGCAGGAACAACAACGCTATAATCTGAGGCGGCGGTGAAAATGTATTATATTGTTATTTTAAAAGTCTTTTATATCCTTAAATATCACTCCTATCAAAATTTTGCATAGAATAAAACTTATCGGAAATCGTTTTTAAAGGAACTTTTTTTGTGTAACATTTTTTATGAAATTTAATAATGAGGGAGATATTTCCATTAAATTAATACAAGCCCCCTTATAACCCCCCTTTTAAATAAAATATTTTGAATGCCATATAGCCTAAATTCTAAGTTACAACGAACTTAATTTATATTCCAATTTTCATATAAATCGGTTGAGCCATTATCGTGTGAAAAGGTAACAAACATCCAGACAGACAGACAGGTAGAAAAAATTTTCAAAAAAGGGATTGTCGGTTTCAGGGTGGTTAATTATATATGTTAGGACCAATTATTTTTGGAAAATCGAAAATTACAAGAAAAATGTCGGCTACAGATTTATTATTAGTATGGATTATTATTATTATTGTTATTATTATTATTATTATTATTAGTAGTAGTAGTAGTAGTAGTAGTAGTAGTACTATTATTAATTGTATTTATTATTAATTGTCATTATTGAGTATAATTAGTTACCACGTCCACCTGGTATTTACCCATTTTCAGTGTGAATATCTCAGTTTTTATGAGCTCTTTAAATTATTAATCAGAACATATTTAATACCCTACGTCTCAAACACTTTTGTGCGAGATCGTGCGTATTTGCTTGTTTTCCGCACAGAACCAATACGCGGTAAGTGTGAAATACCACATTCAGTATTCCCAACGTAACACACACAACAATTTCCCTCTTCTTACCGCTTAAGCGCGACATTCATTTTACTGCTTTAGGCTTTTAACATATTATTTTTAGAGACGTTTAACATAGTAATTATTATAAATTGCAAACTTACCACTGCACTTTCACCTAAATTGCAATGTTAATTATTGTTTTTAAATATTTGCAAAAATTAAGTAAAGTCTACTACTTCACGAAACTTATTGCATTCCTGATACAAGTAACATTAAGGGAGCCGTGAAAAAATCAACAAGATTCCAGATGTGGATGTTATTACTGCAATATGTTACATAAAGAATATTGTTAAAATATTAAAATGAAAAATAAATCATTACATAACCTTATCGTTTGTTTTAAGTTCGCATTTATAGACTGGGGGAAAAAAAGACAGACGTATATCACGGCCTGCTGGAGTATAGTAAACACAGAAAACATTTTATAGCAACAATGTTGAAGAAAGATATTTTGGTTTTCCGAAGTTGCCGTCATTAAACAGAAACCGACATGGAGATTTCATTGCAACTAATTAGAAATTCGTCTTTCAGGTATGTAATAAACGATCTTCGCACAAAATAATGTACGATACACGAGTGGTATGTTTGTTTTCACGTTCTCGGAAATTAAAAAAGCTCAACTACGTTTCGCTTTTTCAATCTTTTCCTCGACCATGAAAACGTCAACATACCGCTCTTGTAACGTATATTACTATTGTAGTCCTGTTACGTAAGTTTTGTGTCATTTATATATATATATATATATATATATATATATATATATATATATATATTTTGCATCCGTATCTATAGTGTCTAAAATTGTCGCATTGTTTCAGAATCACCTTGTGTTGCTATAATAGTCTCTATTTTAAAGTTGGAAGAGTTTTATGTGAACTTCATGTAGTCTAAGCATAAACAGCATATGTAAACGTTATCATGTTTTCTGCTGCTCGATTTTGGCCCGTAGTAAATGCTGGCGCACCTTTACTCGGAAAATAACAGACACTTTACATTTATGCTTTTATTCTTGTTTTAGCTTGCTGAGTATACGCTCTTCCTGTGTAAAGAATGTTCACAATTTATGCAGAATGTATGTTAAATATGCATTAAGAATTTGCCTTCTCTTTCATCCTCTCATAGTATAGTAGTTTAATTTTAGAGAACTGTATCGGTGTTGTGTGTCCTGATGGATGCTGCAAACATGCATCTCTGTACTTTCGTTCATTTCGTGATTGGATTGTAAACTGTTTACTCTTTGCAGTACAACACAGCCCAAAGAAATGTTTGACGGCCCACATTAACAGTGGGAGGGAGGGTGCATGGTGGTGGTGTACTGATTGTTGGAGTGATAATGTCATTGACGGGTAATGAGGCCGTAACAACGTATATCCTGAGCTATATAATTGTGAATTTTAATCGAGTTTTCACAGCTAAACGCGTGCACGAAGAGGTGACGTTATGATGAGCTATTAACAGTTCATTATTGTGTGTGCTGGTGATATTTGATGCATGCGCGATGAACCGTGCAGCGGCGCGTAATTGAAAACTGTTTGTGTTCTTGTTGAAGAAGGAAAATTTTTCTTGTAACTAAATTTTATCGGAGTTGTTTCGGATTTACAGGTTGATAGTTGAAATATTTGCGATTTACCTGTTTTAGCTATTTGCAGAGCAAATAATGCTATGTGTAAATAATTTTTTTTTACTAACAACAAATTCAAATTTATCTATTTATTTATTCTGATAAAGTTAAGGCCATGAGGCCTTCTCTTCCACACTACCAGAAGTAATAGTACATTATGCAACGAGCCTATAATGATAGTAATTAAGAAAGCGAGTATGGATGTTTATGAAACGAGCGCAAGCGAGTTTCATAATTTTCATACGAGCTTCTTAATTACCATTATAGGCGAGTTTCATACGACTTTTTATGCTCGACCATATTTCTAACTTGAAATTACCGGTATTCAGATGTATACATTTTATTTGTATCTGACAAGATCGGAAGTGACCTTGTTCTAGGTCGTGAATTGTGAGATGTGCGCAGAGGCGAAAGTATTGATTTTTTCCGAGGAACAATAATGTCATTGACCTTGACGTATAATCCCGTTAAACTTGATAATATTATAATATTATAACCTTGATTATTGAATTCGACATTGAAAAACGAGATGAAAAATTGAATTTATTTGAATATTATTTACAATTAACGCTAATTATTATAGTAACAGAACATAACCTTCTGCGACAGTTTTGGATTTCAGCCTCCGTGACTTTTCCCTAATTCTCTTTCGATTGCATATCCGAGAATAATCGATACTTGCGGTTTTATAACGGTACAAAGGTGACTTCTCATTGGCTGAACACATGTAAGCTGAGTTATCATTGGCTGAAGACCTGTACTTTAATGAGTAGGTGTACTTTAATGACATGGATTAAAGGACTGCTACCAGGTGTATAATTAGTACATTTGGCATGGTCGAGCATAAAATACATAATGAAACTGTGACAAAAATAGTAAAGTCATACTTAAGTATAAAAATCATTTTCATGCACATTAACAAGCTTACGTGGGCTATAATGAAATATCAACTGAACATGATACATAATTAAGTTATTTACAATTCATATCCTAATTCTACTGTATGATAGGCCTAAATTACAATTTATATACACAGAATAACCTGTAAAAATCGGCTAACACAAATCAATTTCATGAAAAAGTATGTATTTCTTCGTCGTCTCACACTTTTACCTTTACACAGACAACCGGTCGTTGCCAACTGGTTATGCCATCGACGGATGTTGTTGGCGTTTGGGAGATCACGATTAAACTACCTACGAAACGCACGTTGAACTGTTATAACCGATTTACAACTCTCAAACTTTAAAACACAAAATATTTTCTGTTGAGGAGTCGCCATCTTTGTTATTATCGCTGCCAAGAAAACAAAACAAAGGAAAGCTATCTGCGCATGTATACAACCACAGTCTAGTACAGGGATGCATAACTGGCGAGAGAGGGGTGGAAAGCATGGGGAAATCGTTGGTTCCCCGTCCACAGTCCACCGGCGTTGAATGACGTATCTGTGGCCCGTACGCAATCACATAAGACAGACACTGAATACAAATCCCCTCCTCTACAAAGTCAATGACGCGGGGATGGAAGGAAGTGGTGAGTGACGTAACGCCACAATTGTCGCCCAGTTCTCTAAGCCTGGTCTGGTATATACAGTCACGAAGCTTGAGTTTATGAGGGTACTAGGAACAATAGACTGTGCAGGTACTATTTCGCATTGTCTGTAACGAGGCGATAGTAGCGATCCTAGTGGTTAGCAAGTATCTATGGATGCATATTTACTACGTATTGAGCTTCGTGACTGTATATACTAGACTGTGATAGAACTAAAACTGTTTTCCTTCCTCTTTCATTTGCGCCTACAAACAACTTTCTACGCCTGATCTGAGTGATAATATAACGACTATAAACTGCTATATTCTTTTAAGTACACGGTGTAGTTAATGGCCACAGGCGTAGCATTTGCCAGCAGAAATCGGCCTGGGTAGCGCAGTTGGTATAGCGCCCAAACGGCTCAGACTGTAGATACAGTCTTCTATTAACTAAAAAATGTAAGAGGCTCAGTGTGCTCTGGAGGAATTTTGATAGTTGTGACGAAATCAAAACTCCGCTTTCGTCTGGATTTGAACTCGTGCTATTTCAGTCCGCAATTTGTCACTGGAACCACAGAGACTACTCGGTTCCGTTACATAAAAGTATCATAGCTTAATATGAAAGATGTGTCTACGTACAAGTAAAGTGAGCTATAAGAATCGTACATGCAAACAGAAAATAGTACAGGGACATCATTTTATTTTTTCTTCAATTTTTATTGCACCTGAGTTTTTGAATGTACTTCACTCCCACCCCTCCTACTAATGAAGTTCAACCGTCCTCCACACAGATCCAAGACCGCATATACAGTCATAGTAGCCTTACGGTCATAATAAACAGTACGTTCCAAAAATATGTTCGCGTTTTCCAATGACGAAAGAGCTTTCAATATTGCATCATTTTCGCACAGGTATTGTCGTCCATTTGCCTACGTCGCATTCCGGTTTTGCCCACCAGCTTCTATTCGCCTCTCTGTAAAAGCTAGTGGCTTGGCTGTCTTAGGTCTTTTCTGAGAACATTAATTTCTGTTAGGAATTGGACGTCTACGTAATATTATACCCATACAACTGTTTAAAATAACTTAAATAAAAGGGCCTCGTTAAGTAATTAACTGTCACGTGATTATCCACCGTAAAGTACAATTTTATAGAGCAGATACAGAATTATTTCAACATGAGTTACTAGTACAAAGGGCGAAACTGGTAATTGGAATTACACACATCAGAACTGAAGCCTGTATCGAAATGAACGGCCACCATTTTCAAAAATGTGTTTAAATATCCATATTATGATTAATTTTCAATTTAACTTAACTGTCTATAGTGTACGTTAATGTGCTGTAGACAGTATAATATATAGACTGCATAATGAATACGTCCGCATGGACAGCTCAGTTCGTGAGTAAAAACACTCATTGTTAATACTGTACTGTATTTTGAGTAAACAAAAACCTAATGAAAATTATCAAACTCAAAAGCGCAATATTTCCTAGTTTACGTAAATGGATGAACTACTTTTCTTTCCTCCTATACCTAGTAAAGTGTTTTGTTTGGGTATTACTCCAGTATCATCGAACTCCAGTCGTGGAAGGTGGTAGCAACCGTTGATCCAAATATATAGGCAAGTTAATATTAAAAATGTTAGTAAAAATAAAATGATGTCCCTGTATAACAGGGAACGAATCATTCATACATGCATGTGAAAAAAATGATTGAATAATTCATAATTGTAGCATGGGTAGTGTCGTAAGGTTTTCACTAGGTCCTAGTTGTAAATTGCACTACGAGATATAGGGGCACAGACGGACTGTTAGAAGAAAGGAAAGCAACATGGATGCAACACACACCGGACCAATTTCCGTAATGGGGTAATCACCCACACCACTCCGGCAAGCAGGCAACTCCATGCCATTTCATTCCTCATGGAAACCACAAGGCGGTTTACATCTAGACCTGTATTTTGCCTCTTTAATTCTCACACGAGCTTCCAGCATGAAGATAATTGCAGGCAGTGAAAGAGCATCACAAACAAACACAGAAAGGGTTTCATCATCCACAATAACATTCCCGTATGGCTGATACTGCATGTTTGTGTCGTGTGATAAATGGGGTCGCCGGGATTCTGTCTAGTAATTCAAGGAATGGGGGCTTTTCTTTACGTTATCTTACATTTTCTTCATCCTTTGACTTCTTTTTGTTACTTCTCCCCCAAAACATCACATAAACACGTTTCATATGCGAGCTTCGTACAACTTATCTGGAGAAAGAGAGATTCTGCACTTTCCCGGATAAAGGCTGGTTAACAATAAACCGGGAACGAGAACCAGAATGAAAACGAGAAGCAGAGGACGTGAATATGAAAATTTTTGATTCACAATAAACCGAGAACGTACACGACTATGCATATCGATATGCATGTCAATAACGATATGTAAAGTCGATATTACGCATTCTGATGTTATTTGTGTATAATTGACCAATGGCGTTCTCTCATGAGTACAAGGCAGCCAACATAAGCACAGATTAACCAACTTCGAAATTTCAACTGAAACATTTCATTAGGTACGGTACTATAGATATGACCATGCATCTTTATTATCACAACCTATTTTAAGTCTACCATAACGTATAATAATTAGAGAAGAAACATGTTTAATAGAATAAAAATGAACACAACAGTAGTTATTGAATTGAAGCATGAATATGTAATGTAATACAGCCAATACAGTAATAAAATGTGATTCACTTCCGATCGGTGTTCAAAGATACAGCTATTGAAAGCCACGTATTCTCCTTCATTTTCTCATCTTTATACAAGGCGCGCCGCTTATCGTAAACGTGAGGATTTTCCTCAACACTCAATATTAGAATCTCATCAAATAGAACTTGCTCCATGAGGCACAGCACAGAACAAAATAATGCGTAGGTTATGTCACGGGCTTCTTGCTACAAAATATACGACGACAAAATAGCTTTTAGATGGCAATGGAATGAATCTAGTGGGCTGTGATCGGAAACGTGAACGCCAAAGTTGAGACTTGGCCAACTCTCCGTTCCCGATCCCGGGCTCCGGCAAGGTTTTCGTTAATTGTGAATGCTCACATTTAAATGTACACATTTTAACAATTTTACCGTTTTCGTTCTGATTCTCGTTTCCGGTTTATTGTGAACCAGCCTTAACATAGCTGATACCGTCAGTGTTTCGAAAGAATAGAAACATCATAGGATGATGAAAAAGAGATGATTATAGGCAGCAATAATTAGATTCGAAAGAACTACAAAATTAATCTGATTTAGTAGCAGAGTGAGAAATTAAGATAAAATGGAAACTAAAAATATAGACAATAATAATAATAATAATAATAATAATAATAATAATAATAATAATAATAATAATGAAATAATAATAATAATAATAATAATAATAATAATAATAATAATGAAATAATAATAATACAAATTTATTTCCTGGACAAAATCACTCTGGTACTCCTAGAAAGACTACATACTCATGCTCACAAAATTTTAAGATAAGTACAGTGTGAGCATAAATGATTGCCCTAGTTACGAAAATTATTTGTGGACTAACGATTTAACATAGAAAATATTTAGATATACAAGTAGATAGAGAAACTCTCCAAGTTTTTTTAACATACCTTATAGGTGCTCGATGTGTGCTCCCCTTGTGACCCTGCAGACATCAAGCCGGTAGTCCAATTCGTCCCATACACGATGAAGTGTATCCATGTCGATTGCAGCGATGGCGTTGATAATGCGGTCGCGTAACTCTGGCAGATTTGCCGGTAATGGAGGTACAAAAACAGAGTCTTTAACATATCCCCACAGGTAAAAATCACAGGGTGTTATGTCAGGGGAACGTGGAGGCCAGGACAATAGCTGCATATCGTCTCTGCTCGCACGACCAATCCATCTGTTTGGCAATCTGTTGTTCAGGAATTGCCGGACTTCGTTGTGGAAGTGAGGCGGAGCGCTGTCTTGTTGATAGATAAAATCAACGTTCAACTGTTTCTTGTGGGATGTGTGGCCGACCAGGAGATTTTCCTTTACACAGACATCCTGTGGTCACTAATTGATTGTACCATCGTCTAATGGTCTTGGGGTCTGGTGGATATTTATGGAATCTTGTTCGAAAATTTCGCTGCACTGTTATGACTGATCTTGTGGAATGAAATTCCAACGCTACAAATGCACACTCAACACCAGTCGCCATTTCTGTAAACTCTGTAAACTGAGGTCCTCTACCGGTAAGAAGTGGAATTACGCCGCGCGGATAAATTCAAATAAAACTTTGAGAGATACCTTATTTGGTAATATCAGTACCATTGTTGTATCATTCACGGTTTGTCTATAAAAAAAATCCCCAAACTAGAGCAATCATTTATTCTCACCGTGTATATTATTAATCTATACTAATAATAAATCTGTAGCCGAAATTTTTCTGGTAATTTTAGATTTTCCAAAAATAATTGGTCCTAACATATATAATTAACCACCCTGAAACCGAAAATCGCTTTTTTGAAATTTTTGTTTGTATGTCTGTCTGTCTGCCTGTCTGTATGTTTGTTACCTTTTCACGCGATAATGGCTGAACGGATTTCGATGAAAATTGGAATATAAATTAAGTTCGTTGTAACTTAGATTTTAGGCTATATGGCATTCAAAATACATTTAAAAGGGGGGGGTTATAAGAGGGCCTGAATTAAATAAATCGAAATATCTCGCTTATTATTGATTTTTGTGAAAAATGTTACATAACAAAAGTTTCTTTAAAAATAATTTCCGATAAGTTTTATTCCTTGAAAAATTTTGATGGGACTGATATTTAATGCGATAAATGAGTTTTAAAATTAAAATAACTGCCATCTAAGGCCGTTTAATGAATTAAAAAACAAATGACTTCGTCTATAAGGGGCCTTGGACAGCAACAATCGAAAGCTATGAAAGATAGCCTACAGAGAATGTTTCTGTGTTTGTATGAAGTAATATCGGAAGCTGAATTAACCGATTTGTATAATTAATTATTAATTCACCATTGGAAAGTGTAGTTTCTCTAGATGGACATAATGCTATAATGTTATTACAGTAACTTCTGAGTGAATCGAGGACAGGTAAGATTAAAATAGCTTCTTATGCACAGAAAACTTGATAGGCTATTCTGTACATTCGTTTCCTGTATTTCCTAAAATAATTTTTATGATCAAATGTGTGGTCTCTGGATCAAAATGATCGCATATTAATTATGCAAATAGAATTTAAATTAAGTAACATAATAAACGATTTATCCTTATATCAAACACGAATGTTCCCTGGATCAAATGTCCTATTTTAATTATGTAATTACTTTATATTTATTTCTAACGGGTGCAGCGGAGCGCACGGGTACGACTAGTTAATAGAATAAAAAGTGAAAGAGAAAAAAATGCAGATATTACAATAATTTCATATTTTCTTCCTAAACAGTAATTTTTTATGGATTTCTTAAAATGAATATAATTTTGAACATGATAAATTTCTGTTTATAACAGAAAAACAGCAGTACTACGAGAAATAAACGGACATTCTTAAAATGAATTTACACGAGGATTCAGATATTGAAAATGGTGAAAATTCTGCAATTGAATGTTTAATACCATCGAAATCCCGCATAAGATATGAAGTGGAATAGCAATAAGAAATTTGAAGATTGGTGTTACACGAAAAAAGGTACAAATGTTTAGAATTAATGTTTATAATAAATAAATTCACCTCTGTTTGAGGTTCTGGCTGATATTTACGTATATCCAGGGCCGCCGAGAAGGTGGGGGGCAAAGGGGGCGAGTGCATATGGGCTCGTGAGCAAAAAGGGCCCGTCAGATTAAGTGAGTCTGATTACTTTTTATTATCATGAATAATTATTCACAGATACATACCTACTATAAAATTTTGTGAGAACATTTGTTACATAAATTTGACATATTAATTCAACAATAGTAGAATTAATACAAATTACCACTTCATATGTAAATATTTTACCTTTATATCATAGAATATCGGTTTCCCGCATTAACGTTCACTGACACGACAATTGAGGGCCCCGGAATTTGCCTGAACTATGTTCCCGTCGCTTGTACTGAACACGTTCAATTATTTATTGGCTTGTCCTTTTTAACTACCAAACCCCTGCTGGCCCACCACAATATGCTAGTGGACTCTCTCAAACCGAAGTCACAGGATACGTTTCTCTTTCAGTACATTGTATGTTTCGTGTCGAAACTTTTTTCTTTTCGTTGTCGTTTGTGTAGTAAATTCTGTTCATTAGTGTTACTGGTTATAGTTTAACTGCACAATGGACAAGTAAAGGCGTAAGTCGGAAGCTGAGAAGCACAAGGAGAGACAGAAAAAATTGGAAGATATTAATATGGGTGCTAGACTGCGTGAAAAATATTATGAAGACATTAACAAAGAGATCAGTGATGAGCCGAATTATTTAAAATCAATTCATGCCTCTAATTTAGGGCCAACCCCACTGAAACGTATGAATCTCCTAAATAGGCTGAGGGAATTAAAAGTGGATACTTTATTTCCAAATACAGTAGCGTGCAAATTAATCCGAACACGACATATTTTTACATTTTCTGTCATTGTTGGCCTCACAGCTGCTCATACCGCTTTAATTGACATCTGTAATACGTGTAATTCCATTGTTGAAGGTCTGTCATTATTTTTTTTTATAATATATGACATTTTGCCTGTCGTTTTATACTTATAAGCATTTCAGTTGTGTTGAAGACTTAATACTGCAATCCTGTGTACATTCTGTCGTCTTCACAAATGGATACAACTCCACGAAAACGGTCTAAAATTATAACATTAGCAGAGCATTCTTCTATGACACAGAGGCAAATTGCTGCAGAATGTCACATCTGTTTGGCTACTGTTAATTCGATCATAAAACGATACAGGGAGACTGGATCCATCACATCCCATAAAAAAGGAAACTGTGGCCGGAAAAGGAAGACTTCACCTGCAGATGATCGTTTAATTGTCAGAAAAGGTAAATTAAATCCTAGACTAACTGCTGTCGACTTAACCCGCGAATTAATGGCTACCACTGGGGCGAATATTCACGTCACAACAGTGCGGCGTAGGCTTTTGGAAGCTGGACGAAGGGCTCGTAAGCCTATTAAGAAGCAACTGTTAACCGCTGTTATGTGCAAAAACGCTTAATGTGGGCAAAATTACATCAACACTGGACAGTGAATGACTGGAAGAATGTACTTTTTTCCGATGAGTCTCATTTCGAGGTCCACGGCCACCGTGTTTCTTACGTACGGAAAGGATCCGAAAAAGTAACAGCAGCTCATCTTCAACAAGCACCCAAATACCCCACTAAAGTAATGTTTTGGGGTTGTTTTACACATGTAGGGCCTGGAGCAGTAATACCTATCAAGTTAATGATGAATTCTGACAAATATATTCACTTATTGGAAACCAGAATCGTACCCCAGCTGCAAAAATCATTTCCGGATGGCAGAGGTGTGTTCCAACAATACCTGGCACCATGCCATACGTCTCGAAAAACTACAGAATTCTTCAACAAGAAGAATATTCAGATACTTCCCTGGCCAGGCAACTCACCCGACATCAACCCCATTGAGAACTTGTGGTCAATTTGCAAAAGAAGAATGCAAAAAATGGATTGTTCTACAAAGGAGAAGATGATTTTTGCCCTCATTGGTGTATGGTTTCGCGATGAAGAAATGAAGAATATTTGTGGGAAATTAGTGGAATCCATGCCAAATCGTCTCAGAGCTGTTATTAGGAACAAGGGAGGCCACATAGATTACTGAGGTATGTCTTAGATCCTTTTTTTATCCCGTTTGAGTGTTTTTGCATAAGTAATTACGTTGTTCGGATTAATTTGCACGCTACTGTAGTTCTATAACCATTAGAATATTCTATAAAATTCCTTTGATAGTTGCTGTTGCTGAAAGATCCTTCAGCTAAATGAAGGAAATAAAAAATGTACTCAGATAAACAATATGTCATGAACGACTGAGTAACCTTGGCTCCTTAGTCTGGAGAGCGATCTTGCTAGGTCTTTAAATTTTGATGACATAATTGATGATTTTGCATCAATGAAGTCAAGGAGAGTTGTTTGTTGATGTTGGACTGCAAGTTAGAAAATACAGGTGTTTAAGAATAATGTTTTATGAATATAATATATTGTACTAATGTGAAGTTTTCCTAAAAGTTTTTAACGTAATAAAAGTGTATATTTTTAGGTTCATTTCTGTGTATGTGGTTATCTTTTATTTATTTTGCAAATAATAATTATGGTTAGAATAACTGGTAACTTGTAATGTTACTTTTTTCAACGGGGGTCCGAGTACAGTATTGCATAGGGGCCCATAAATTCTGTCGGCGGCCCTGCGTATATCAGACAATACATCTCACTTGATGATATGAGCAAGTCTGATTAGTGTAATATGTAGGTAATCGGCGATGTATGCACTGGAGGGGGAAAGGAACTAGCCACTCTACCCTATTATCGCCTGGCGTACTTTTCTCATAAGTGGTGTCCACTGGTATCAGTTATGAAGTTCAGTCCTTTCTTTGGACATTCCACTGAGCAGAATAAATGAAATCAATTCCGTTTTATTTTATTTAATGTGTTGTTCACATTATGCAACCACTTAGATAATAGCAGTATTATTACCTAACTAGTTGCCTAATGTATGTTCGTGCGAGATCGTGCGTATTTGCTTGGTTTCCGCACAAAACCAATCCGCGGAAAATCTAAAATTCCACATTCAGTATTCCCAACTTAACACTCATAACAATTTCCCTCTTCTTACCGCTTAAGTGACATATTGATTTTACTGCTTTAGGCTTTTAACATATTATTTTTAGAGACGTTCAATATAGTAATAATTATAAATTGGAAACTTACCACTGCAATTTCACCTAAATTGCGCTGTTAATTATGTTGCAAATGTGTTCCACTGTATTTATTTTTATGTTTTTTTTGTTTCTTATTTTTATTATCTAAATCGTGTTTATTTATCACTTAATGCCAATATGTATTCCACTGTGTTGTTGTTTTTTATTATTAATCAATTTTTTGTGTACATTTTATTCAATTGTCGGTTTCTGGTTTAATTATGTAAATCCTATTTAATTGTAATCTAATACTAATATGTATACTAATGTGCTTATTTTTATTTTTACTGTGCACATTTTTCTTTTTTATTGAATTATCGGCTTCTGTTTTTATGTGATTCGTATTTGATTCTAACAAATTAATATGTATTTCACTATGTTTATTTTTATTTTATGAGGTAAATTTTATGTAACTACCTCTTTTGATCTCATTATGTATCAGTATGTAATTACTTAATTCTGATCTAGTTTTATGTTCAACTGTGTAAGCAAGTTTTAATCCTGGTTGAGTGTAAGAGAAGGCCTTACGGCCTTAACTCTGCCAGGTTAAATAAAGCCATTATTATTATTATTATTATTATTATTATTATTATTATTATTATTATTAATTATTGTTTTTAAATATTTGCAAAAACTAAGTAAACTCTACAACTCCACTAAAGTTACTGCATTCGTGATGCAAGTAACATTAAGGAAGCCGTGAAAAAATCAACAAGATTCCAGACTCATCATAGACTGGGGGGAAAAATGACAGACGTATATCACGGCCTGCTGGAGTATAGTAAACACACAAAACATTTCAAAGCAACAATGTTGAAGATAGATATTTTTGTTTTGCAAATTTGGCGTCATTGAACAGAAAACAAGATGGAGTTTTCATTGCAACTGATTAGAAATGCCTCTTTCAGGTATGTAATAAACGATATTCGCACAAAATAATGTACGATACACGAGCGGTATGTTTTCTTTCAATTCTCGGAAATTAAAAAAGCTCAACTACGTTTCGCTTTTTCAAACTTTCCCTCGAACGTGAAAACTTCAACATACCGCTCTTGTAACGCATATTACTATTTTGCAAATTTTTATTAGAGATGTAAAGTCCACATTACATAATCAAAGTTGATAAACTGCGTTTACGACATTTTTTCGCGAATACTTGCCTTTTGCCATAATTTCAATACTGGTCTATTAATCACCATTACTAGGCCTATCACTCAAGTGCATCGTGCATTCATCTTCCATGGTGCACCACGGGCAACGTCCATAAAGGCGAAGTTATCAGTTCATTGTTCCAAGAGGGATATGCTTAAGGTCTGTTGATGGGTATTACAGTGTCAGCCTTTGGATAAAGAAAGCGTTCTTTTGACGTAATTTGAAATGTTTCGTATAGACCTGTAAACTCCCCATGCTTCGAACCAAACGTAAAATTATAATTCCCACGGAATCACAAGTGACTTTAATTACAGCTAGGGCCTTTCCTGCCTATATCAGAATGAAAGTCGTAAAAGTAGTTCAGTGTTATGAGCTATAACACTAGTTACCTAGGCCACGCATTAATATATGGTTATTACATTTCTGCGTCACGACATGCCCAGTATTTAACCCGCAGTTACTCATTTTGTCCTTCAGGCAAATGAATTACTGATATGAAAATCGCTGGAAGGTACATTTATTATTATCCTGCAGGCCTCGTGATTTAGATTGGGAAGCATATTAAATTTCCACAGAGATTTTAATATTGCACTGATATGTGATGGAGATATCTAATATTGGATATATGAATTTGAGGTAATATTCTCGAATTGTACGTCCACTATGGTTCATACTGACTAAAAATCTGGCGGATTCGGATCCGAAGCTGAGGTGTAAATACTGGGTATGCTGAATAAAATCTGGTTACCTTATATCTTTTTATACAGCAGATGTTTCTCGGCTTTTCTATCAAAATTTCTTGTGACACACCCCACAAGATGATTTTTAGTAAGTTATTTTACGACGCTGTATCAATATCACAGGTTATTTAGCGTCTGAATGAGATGTAGGTGATAATGCCGGTGAAATGAGTCCGGGGTCCATCACCGATAGTTACCTAGCATTTGCTCATATTGAGTAGAGGGAAAACCCTGGAAAAAAACCTCAACTAGATAACTTGCCCCGACCGGGATTCGAACCAGTTTTTGAAAGCATACTAGGTGACAAAATCTTCTCAACCGAATAATAACAGGTATTTCCATATTTATTCTGCGTTTAATTTCCTCTCGAGTATCATTTATATTATATTTTTCTTACTGTTGCCCCAGGATATTTGAATATTTCCTTCTCTTCAAAGGATATATTTCCGAATTTTTGTATTTCCATTTCATACTACTTTCTGGTCACGAGACATAATCATATACTTGGGCCACCGGCGTAGCTTAGGCGGCTAAGGCGCTTGCCTGCCGATCCGGAGTTGCGCTCGGGCGCGGGTTCGATTTCCGCCTGGGCTGATTACCTGATTGGGGTTTTTCCGAGGTTTTCCCCAACTATAAGGCAAATGTCAGGTAATCTATAGCGAATCCTCGGCCTCATATCGCGAAATATCATTGCGCTAACATCAATTCCATCGGCGCTAAATAACCTCGTAGTTGATACAGCGTCGTTAAATAACCAAGTAAAATAAAAATAAAATATACTTGGTTTTTTCGACATTTACTTCCAAACCTATCTCATTACTTGCCAGAGAGGCAAAACTCACACTATTGGTGAACAGCAGTATCACAATCCATATTATATAACATTCTTGGTATTTGTTCCAATTTCAGTTGTATTAGAAGTCCTGTAGGCCTATATTCTTCTGCGTCACGTAGCACATGTTTCGTGATTTGTGACCATTGAATTTGAAGGTGTTCGTTTCAACATTTTAGATTTTCATGAGAAGTTCTCTTCAGTGAACCTCGTCGAATTGTTCATGCCGCTTTAGAGAGCCTCGTGGAAGGAGGTATATGTGTATCAGATAACACACCAGTACAATAGCACAAAAGCAGCTCTTATCTTATAACCCCAAGTCCAGACGGATGTTTTACACAGTTGCTATCAAGAGGGCTGTAAACTTTCTTTTGGGATTTAACAGTTATTTCTTTTCTTCTGAAAATTCTCATTTACCTTAAAAGATAAAGTGGGCGACATAGAACTTAATAGCTATGAAGTTTGAATAACTATCGAGTTATATTACTCCAAGAAGGAACATGAAATCTGGTAAAGTATCCATAAGCCTTGTACATTGTTTTTAATACTACTCGGAGATTGCAGACCAAAGTCCAGTCTCCACTATTATCTTACAGTGTGCATGTATGTGTGTATATATATATATATATATATATATATATATATATATATATATATATATATACCTGACATAATTAGGAACATTAAATCCAGACGTCTGAGATGGGCAGGGCATGTTGCACGTATGGGGGAATCCAGAAATGCATATAGAGTGTTAGTTGGGAGACCTGAGGGAAAAAGACATTTGGGGAGGCAGAGGCGTAGATGGGAGGATAATATTAAAATGGATTTGAGGGAGGTGGGATATGATGATAAAGACTGGATTAATCTTGCACAGGATAGGGACCGATGGCGGGCTTATGTGACGGCGGCAATGAACCTGCAGGTACCTTAAAAGCCATTTGTAAGTAAGTAAGTGTGGGTGTGTGTGTGTGTGTGTGTGTGTGTGTGTGTATATATATATATATATATATATATATATATATATATATATATATATATATTGGGCATTCCCATATTATGAAATGGCTACATATAAAAAAGAATAACTAGGATTTTCACTGTCGAATATGATTTTTTTGGTAACGACCGCTAGATGGGAGTACTGCTGCATGCTATTAGGCCTTACTTACTGACTTTTAAGGAACCCGGAGGTTCATTGCCGCCCTCACATAAGCCCGCCATTGGTCCCTACCCTGAGCAAGATTAATCCATTCTCTATCAGCATATCCCACCTCCCTCAAATCCATTTTAATATTATCTTCCCATCTACGTCTCGGCCTCCCTAAAGGTCTTTTTCCCTCCGGCCTCCCAACTAACACTCTATATGCATTTCTGGATTCGCCCACACGTGCTACATTCCCTGCCCATCTCAAACGTCTGGATTTAATGTTCCTAATTATGTCAGGTGAAGAATACAATGCGTGCAGTTCTGTGTTGTGTAACTTTCTCCATTCTCCTGTAACTTCATCCTTCTTAGCCCCAAATATTTACCTAAGCACCTTATTCTGAAACACCCATAACTTATGTTCCTCTCTCAAAGTGAGAGTCCAAGTTGCTATTAGCCTCCTCCATGCAAATCCATCAAGGTTATAACGTAACTTCTTTTACAGTCGCTAGATAGCAGCATAGCGAAATTGATAAAAGTTGTTGTTTTGAAAGTGCATTAGGCTGATAAAACTGTTATATGTGATCAGAGCTCACCGCCATATATGAACGAGAGAGTCCACATCTGTGGAGTAACTGTTAGCGCGTCTTGCCGCGAAACCAGGTGGCCCGGGTCCGATTCCCAGTCGGGGCAAGTTACCCGGTTGAGGTTTTTTCCGGGGTTTTCCGTCAACCCAATATGAGCAAATGCTGGGTAATTTTGGGTGCTGGACCCCGGGCTTATTTCACCGGCATTATCACCTTCATCTCATTCAGACGCTAAGTAATGTAATAAAGCGTCGTGAAATAACCTACTAAAAATGCTCGAGAGGTCAGTGAAATGACTGAGGGATTTATAGGTCCGAAAATATCACAAAACAGGACTAGGGCTGGCTGTAGTTATCAGATTCAAAGGCCAACTCTGGCACATTGACACTGAATTGCCACAGATACAATTGTAGACTTCCAATTTGATTCATCATATTCAGTTTCCTGGTACGAAGTGAGCACTAACCAAAGTTTTTATTGATACACTGCAAGTTGTTTTTGTCTTAGTTCCTTGCCATGGCGCCGTGGTCTGTAAGGGTTAAGTTCAACCCCTTTCCCTCAATTCATTAGGAGCAAATGTTGCGTAACTTTCGGCCCTCATTTCGCCGTCATTATCACCTTCATCTCTCTCAGACAGCAGATAACCATAGGAGTTGATAATGCGTCGTAAAATAACCAATCAGAAAAACATAATCATTATGAAAGAGTCTCTTGTAACGTCAGGAATTTGAACTCTTGTCTCCAACGTGGGAAGGTAAAGCTCTTCCGAGTGACTAGAAAAACACATTAGTGTTAACTAAATTATAATGCAAAAACATCTATTGACACATTTAGTTATAAGTGACATTAGAAGGTTAATGAGGCTTTTGATGCCCATAACGATGTTAACCCTAACACATTTAGGCCATTTTTTTTTTTTTTTGCCTTCACGTTATGTGGACTGGCGTAACGTTGGATCTTCACTCAAATGACGCTATTCTAGCTGTTACATGGAATATTATGACAAAATTAGATATGGGAAATAAATGTTTAGGAATATTTCTTGATTTGAGAAAACAGTTTGATACAGTTAATCACGATATCCTTCTTTCAAAATTAGAAAACACTTGTATTAGAGGAGTTGTACTCAAACTTTTTCGTTCATATTTAGAAAATATATATCAAAAAGTCAAAATTGACTATTATAATAGCAATTATAAATTGATCGATATTGGAATTCCACAAGGTACAGTATTAGGACCAATCTTATTTATAATATACATTAATAATTTGTTGGAAATTGATCTAAAGAAATGTGGTGGTAATATATTTTCTTTTGCAGATGATACTGTACTAACATTTAATGGGGAAAATTGGTATAACACTTATTTAAATGCTAGCAATGGAACTAAAGTAGTTAAAAATTGGCTTGACTCTAATCTCCTGTCCTTAAATACTAATAAAACTATCTATATTCCATTTTCTTTAACAACGAAAGGTTTACCTCCACCTATGAATAATTATCAGTTAGTAATGCATAATATTTAATGTAATGAATTAGCAAATAATTATTGTAATTGACCACAACTAATCCCTTCCACACCAAGTTAAATATTTAGGAATGATTATAGATCAGGATTTACGTTGGGATAAACAAATTGATTTCATGTGTACAAATATAAGAAAGACAGTTTATAAATTCATAATACTTCGAAATGTTATCACTAAGGAGGTATTGAGAATAATACAGTATTTTAGCTTTAGTACAATCATTAATACAATATGGTATAATGAATTGGGGTAGAGTGGGATCATCTGTACTTAATCCATTAATTTTATTACGCAGAAGATTAATAAAAATTTGTCTGACCAAAAATATGGATTACCCAATAAATTTAATTTATACAGATTTTAATGTATTGCCTATTGAAGAAATTTATAAATATAGTTTACTAACTTACTACCACAGAAATCAAATAAAACACAAATCTAATCGACATGAATATCGTACTCGAAGACAAAAGTCTACTTTTCCATTAATTGAGCCTAAATGTCATACAAGTGCAGTTCTTAAACATGGTGCTAGTTTCGGCCCAAGACTTTATAATAAAATTACAAACCATTTTCCAAATTTGAAATATTTTAAAATTGAAGGTTTTAAAAAATAAGTTTATAAAATTATTGATGATATATAATATTAACAAATGTAATTTCTTTACCATTTATCCTTCGAAGAGGTGGAAAAATAAACGCAGAATAAATATGGGAAATGCATGTTATTATTCGGTTGAGAAGCTCTTATCATCCAGTCTGCTGTCCAAAATTCTGAAAGTTAGAATTTATAAAACAGTTATATTACCGGTTCTTGTGTATGGTAGTGAAACTTAGACTCTCACTTTGAGAGAGGAACATAGGTTAAGGGTGTTTGAGAATAAGGTGCTTAGGAAAATATTTGGGGCTAAGCGGGATGAAGTTACAGGAGAATGGAGAAAGTTACACAACACAGAACTGCACGCATTGTATTCTTCACCTGACATAATTAGGAACTTAAAATCCAGACGTTTGAGATGGGCAGGGCATGTAGCACGTATGGGCGAATCCAGAAATGCATATAGAGTGTTAGGTGGGAGGCCGGAGGGAAAAAGACCTTTAGGGAGGCCGAGACGTAGATGGGAAGATAATATTAAAATGGATTTGAGGGAGGTGGGATATGATGATAGAGACTGGATTGATCTTGCACAAGATAGGGATCGATGGCGTGCTTATGTGAGGGCGGCAATGAACCTTCGGGTTAACCCTAATATACCAAAGGTAAAATAGGGTTTCAATATTTGGTTAACAATAATAATAACCTTCGGGTTCCTTAAAAGCCATTTGTAAGTAAGTAAGTAATTTCTTTACCTTTTATTTCTGTCGATTATGTTCATTTTTTATTGAATATCACTGACTTCTGTCTGATTGTCAATTTATATCAAATGTGTTTATCTATATTTTTCTCTCTTTTTTTTTTTTTTTTTGCTCTTGTGTGTTATTTATTGGTTTGAATTAAGTTACTGTATTTAGTAAACTGTCTTTGTAAATTTTATGTTATATTATTGACTAAGACCACACCGTACACGAGCCTGGCTCTTACAGCAGTGGCCAGAAGTATTTTTGTTTAATAAATGCTGTTTGTACTCGCTAGCTAGCTAGCTAGTTAAATAAAGTTAAATAAAATAAATAAAGGCAACATAGCTTATGCCTTAGGCGTTATTCGAGCTTACAGTTGTAGGTTTTACGCAAAGTTGAAACTGGGCCTTTTAACTATTTCGTCCACCTTGGCTTGCTATTCAATTATAAATTTATAAAATTCATAATAGGTTATGTAGAGTGACACATATTTTTCCACTTCTCCGTGGAAACGTTCATCATTTCGTTTAATTACTGTTTCAAACCCGTGATGAGCATCGCAGATTCATGAAATGTTATTCTCTTTAATATTTAATTGACATTAACTGGTGACTGGAGCCAGCTGTGCCATCGATTCCGTATACAATGTTCCAGTTTTTGTGAATGCAGTACTTATTTTATATAAAGCTACGATTGGATTATCAATTTTGTTGGGGGAGAAAGGGTAATGTCATTTATTATATGTCTTCAGCTAGCAAAGGATATTATTTGTAGTGCTGTCGATCGATCAAAATATTTAATCGATTAACTAATGGAATTTAATCGATTAATCGATAGATTATCTGTAGGCTATCTTTCATAGCTTTCGATTGTTGCTGTCCAAGGCCCCTTATAGACGAAGTAATTTGTTTTTTAATTCATTACACGGCCTTAGATGGCAGTTATTTTAATTTTAAAACTCATTTATCTCATTAAATATCAGTCCTATCAAAATTTTTCAAGGAATAAAACTTATCGGACATTATGTTTAAAGAAACTTTTGTTATGTAACATTTTTCACAAAAATCAATAATAAGCGAGATATTTCGATTTGTTTAATTCAGGCCCCCTTATAAGCCCCCTTTTAAATAACGTATTTTGAATGCCATATAGCCTATAATCTACGTTACAACGAACTTAATTTATATTACAATTTTCATCGAAATCGGTTCAGTCATTATCGCGTGAAAAGGTAACAAACATACAGACAGACAGACAGACAGACATACAAACAAAAATTAAAAAAAAAAAGCGATTTTCGGTTTCAGGGAGATTAATTATATATGTTAGGACCAATTATTTTTGGAAAATCGAAAATTACCAGAAAAATTTCGGCTACAGATTTATTATTATATAGATGAGGCTTATAACTTATTGTGTTAATTTCTCCGGGAATTTTTGAGACAAACATAAATAACAAAAAGTATGAAGACTCGTCTAGTTAATACTGCTTCATCCATGATTTTAAACATGTGAGTGCATTCACGTGCTCCGAATTAAGTGCCGCTCTACGTTTAGTAATAATGTTTCCTGCATCACTAAACACGAAAAAACTTTTTTTCTGTCAAGCATTTTTCCTTAATCGTGCAATTTAAATCCAAACGTTTCATCGAGTTTACCTCTCAAATTCTTATATGACATAATGCAGTTTACACTTTTCACAGACCACAGAAAACTGATTTTTTTTTTCTTTATCAAATTAAATACACAACTTTCATGTACAAACTCAGTACAGAAATTTGCAAGCACCTGCAAAAGTACAGGGGTCGAAATAGAAGACTGGCCCCTATTGTAATCCGAATTCCAGATTTTAGAAAAAGAAGAAGATAGTTTCGCTCTCACTTGCACACAGTTTAGACATGACTATTTTATAAGGAATGAGGGGGACGAATCCCAGAAAAGTATGTATTTCATATGCTAGGAAGATGAGCTGACAACAATGCGGAAGCTTTCTTGGAAAACCATAAAACTTAATAAGGGTTTTCATTGTGTTTCAACTTTCAATAGAGGTAGACTAGGTGACTGTCCTCATATCTCCATCACTTTCTGAAGTGTTTGTGTAAAGATTTCCCCTACCTTGTTTACAGTTAGAAAATAACAGTACTATTGTGCTTTTAAGTAAGCAATTTCCGAGAGAGAAATATTGTCGGAATTTTTTATATGAGTTTGTATTAACAAAATAATAATTAATATCAACTACAACCTATTAATTTTAATCGACTCGATTATTCGATTAAATATTTTGATCGATTAATCTTACAACAGAAATTGATCGATTAATCGATTAAATCACACAACACTAATTATTAGACAACTGGGTGCAGCTATGTAAGTTGAATGAAATATGGGAACAGCTTTTACCTTTGTAGTTTGAGTTGAGATGTATTGGGGTTCCATTCCCCAAATAAAGGTCCCTAAACCTAGGATAACGATCGAAAAACCTTGTTGAATAGTAGGGAAATAAATGGCAATTACCATTTGCCTGAAGAATAACAGTTTATTAATATAGGTAACAATTAAATGACTTAAGTCATAAAAACGGAGAAGCCGTAACAATAAAAACAATCTGGCAAAAAGACTAAATGAGACACACGCAGACATAGTCTACATTACAGTAGACCTCCCAACCATGGGATAAAATCCAAGCATAAAACTATCATTATGCACCAGGCCCGCACAAGGGTTGGAAATAAGATGAAACATTTACGTATTAAAAAAAACAACTGCCATAATATGCAGAACAAAAGGGGAAAATCAAAACTCACTCTACTCTCCCTCGCTATACAATAGGTGACTCCACTTTACATATAATATTTACAAAGGGCAATAACGTTCGTATGATAATAATAAAGTAATCACCAGGCTTCGGTCCTGAGCACAGAAACGCATGAAGTTCAGAACGCACGGACGATTGTGTTGTGTTGGTCGAGTGGAGTGGGAGATGAAGCGCGCCGTTACTTCGTGTCTCAACATATAAACAGTCCGTCACAGTACCGCACAAAATATATTTCACCCAGTAGAGATGCAGTATATAGGGTGATTCACGATGAAGCGTAAAACATTTAGGATACGATATCTTAGGTCATTTTGAGTGAAAAAGTTCATATGAACATAAATCCGTTTTCGAACGATGGCGGAGCTACGTGCATTTTTTTGGTAAAACGTTTCGCCCTAATGTGAATCAGACGTTACCATATGCTGCTGACGTGAGACAAGGTCACCGATGAATGACGTAACATTGGAATCTGCATTGTGAGCGATGTAGATAAGAGAAGAGAAACAAACAGGGTGGTGGGGCATTATAAATGTCACAACAAATACGCTATCACTTATCGGTTCACAGCAGTTCAGTCATCTACCTACAGTACAGTAGTTATACAGGTACAGTTATCGGAAGTGTTAAGTTGTGTTTTTCAAGATGCCTTATACATTTTCGACTGCAGAATACGCCGATATTGTGTATGTTTATGGTTTGTGCGATGGAAGTTCCTTGCGTGCCGTCGCTGAATATGAAAGACGCTTTCCGAACAGAAGGGTACCATATCGAAGAGTACTTACTGTCTATGGGGCTGGATGAAAGACTTGGTATAGCAAAGGAACGGGGAAACGAGAGATGCGGTAATCGACGGTATTTTGGATGCGGCATAAAGATAGCCACATGCAACTCTGCCGAGCGATGAGCGCGATTCACGCCCGAGCGCAACAGTGCATTGAAGCAGAAGGAGGTACCTTTGAAAATGTGCGAAAATATCGACCCCGACGTCTAGAATATTAGGTTTTTATGCATACGTGAATATAAACTTTAAATTTGTCCATTTTCTGTCTCTAAATGCGAGTTAGTACAATGGAATCTCGGAAGTTTTTGTGAAATCAAAGAGCCATATCTCCGTAACCGTTCGAAAACGGACCTATATTCATATGAACTTTTCCGCTCAGAATTGCTTCAGAATTTTTACCTTTCTTCCTGAATCACTCTGTATACAGTACATTCCTAGTGTATACAATAAATGTCTACCATTAAAGTATTAACGTGAGTTTTAACCTTCAATCAGCTGTCCCTACGCCGAAGCCTGTTACACGTACCGCAGCCAAGCAGCAATACACACAACGGTAATGCACATTACGGACCCACCTGTGCTGGTGCAGTCACCCCACACGAGTCGTGACGTCATTTATACTCCGTGTACTCTAAACCTCATACTGGTTACTCTGTGTCCCTAGGCTGGGGCCTGATATTCACATTAAACTTCACAGGATGATTTACGTTACCAGTGATGAAAGAACAGTAACATTCTTTAAAAAATTAGAAAAGTTTTCATGAGCTAGGCTGAAACACACGGGGCAGTTTACAGTAACTAACACACTTTACCAAACCTAAATGTCCACCATAACTAATAAAATGCCTCACGTGGATATATGCAGGGACATCATTTTATTTTTACTAACATTTTTAATATTAACTTGCCTATACATCAGGATCAACGCCGTTTGCTACCCTCTTCCACGATTGGAGTTCGATGATACTGGCGTAATATACAGTACAAACAAATCACTTTACTAGGTATAGGAGGGAAGGAAAGTAGTGCATCTATTTACGTAAACTAGGAAATATTGCGCTTTTGAGTCTGACATTTTCATTAGGTTTTTGTTTAATCAAAATACAGTACAGTCTTAGGCTAATAATGAGTGTGTTTACTCACGAACTGAGCTGTCCAGCATATTAGCGTACAATATAGACAATGAAGTTAAATTGAAAAATAATCATAATATGGATATTTAAACGCATTTTTTAAAATGGTGGCCGTTCATTTCGATACATGGACAGGAAATTATTTTGGGGACTTTTCGCACTAACTTGCGACTTCATCTTCCTTTGCTGTATAACCCTACTCAAGACCACTATCTCTCAGCGACTTTCGTGACACATCTTTCCACATATTAATATTAATTTGTCTGGGTCCTTTTTGTTTTTATATTTATTTAGCCGGTCATTATCTACTGTAGAAATCGTCACTGTCTTGCAGTTGTCCTTTTTATGTAATAGATCAACCGAAACCTGAAACACAGAGTTCAAGTATCCTGTATTCATAAAGAGAGCAAACTCCCATGCAATAACTCTCGATACGATGTAAACAACTGGATACAATAGAAGTGACTATTGACGTAGACAGTTGTTCCAACCAAGAAATTCAGAGTTGTAACTCTTGTACAGAGACATCATTTTATTTTTACTAACATTTTTAATATTAACCTGTCTATACCTTTAGAGAACTGGAAACACCGCTTGCTACCCCCTCCAAGACTGGAGTTCGATGATACTGGCGTAAAACACAAATCACTCTACTAGGTATAGGAAGGAAGAAAAGTAGTTCATCCATTTACGTAAACTAGGAAATATCGCGATTTTGAGTTTGATAATTTTCATTAGGTTTTTCTTTAATCAAAGTACAGTACTGTATTAAGAATAAGTGTTTTTACTCACGAAGTGAGTTATCCATGCGGACGTATTCATTATGCAAGTTATATTATACTGTCTACAGCACATTAGCGTACAATATAGAGAAAGAAGTTAAATTGAAAAATAATCATAAAATGAATATTTAAACACAATTTTGAAAATGGTGGCCGTTCATTTCGATAGAGGCTTCAGTTCTTTTGTACATATTATCGCACTATAGACTATTGCATCTAATTCCAATTGCCAGTTTCGTCCTTCGTACTAGTAACTCATGTTGAAATAATTCTGTATCTACTCTACGTACTGTAAATTCAATCTTCACTTCTGCCCGACCCGAAAATATAAAATTACTCAGACATGCTATCTACTGTCCGTCCAAGTAGTTATGCCGCAGGATTGTAGAAAGGGAGGAAATCACGTGACAGTTAATTACTTAACGAGGCCCTTTTATTTAAGTTAAATTAAACAGCTGTATAATATTACGTAAACTTCCAATTCCTAAGAGAAATTAATGTTTTCAGAAAAGAGCTAAGACAGCCCAGCTATTACAGAGGGGCGAGCAGAAGCAGGTGGGGGAAATCGGGATGCGACGTAGGCAAACGGACAGTACCTGTGCGAAAATATGATTCAATATTGAAAGCTCTTTCGTCACTGGAAAACGCGAACATATTTCTGGAACGTACTATACTCAGTAACTCAGTACTGCTTACTATCTGCGGTTTTGGTCTTTGTGGAGTTGGAACTTCCTTAGTAGAAGGGGTGGGAGTGAAGTACATTCAAAAACTAAGGTACAATAAAAATTGAAGTAAAAATAAAATGATGTCCCTGTAGAAGCGCCTCTGATACAGATATAGTGCATATTATCGCACTATAGACTATTGTACCTAATCCCAATTACCAGATTCGTTCTTCGTACTAGTAACTCATGTTGAAATAATTCTGTAGCTACTCTATAAAAGAGTACCTTACGTAAATTCAATCTTCACTTCTGCCCGATCCGAAAAGATAAAATTACTCAGTCATAGTATCTACTGCCGTCCAAGTGGTTATGTCGTAGGATCGTAGAAAGGGAGGAAATCACGTGACAGTTAATTACTTAACGAGGCCCTTTTATTTAAGTTATTTTAAACAGTTGTATAATACGTATATAACAATGTAGACGTCCAATTCCTATTAATGTTTTCAGAAATGAGCTAAGACAGCCCAGCCACTGGCTGGCGAATAAAAGCTGTTGGGGGAAACCGGGATACGACGTAGACAAATGGATGACAGTACCTGTGCGAAAATGATTCAATATTGAAAGCTCTTTTGTCACTGGAAAACACGAACATATTTTTGGAACGTACTGTTTACTATGACCGTAAGGCTACTATGACTGTATATGCGGTCTTGGATCTGTGTGGAGGACGGTTGAACTTCATTAATAGAAGGGGTGGGAGTGAAGTACATTAAAAAACTCAGGTATAATGAAAATTGAAGTAAAAATAAAATGATGTCCCTGTAGAAAGCAGGGTCATAAAACAGCGAGACGTATTAAAAAACATACACTTAAATCAGCGACAGAGAGTGGTCCCCATATATAATGAAACAAACAATTAGCCCGACCAGCATGAAATCTCGGTCGCCTGCTATCAATAGAGCTTATCACGAAACACGACTTTCACACAGGCTAAAGCCTGCCGAACCCCGCTCTTCTGCCGGTTGAAGCGACTCTCATGTCCAGCGGCTGCCAAACTGTCATCTCCGCTGGTAGGAATACGAAAGCGCCTGATCGCCGAGCGATCTACGCTCTCCGCCGAGTCGCGAACAGTGTTACCAACTGGATGGAAATTCCGTCAAAACTGACGGAATTTCAACGTAGCGGACGGGAAAAAAATGGCATTGACGGGTGACGGATTTTCTGGCTGAAATTACGATTTACATCATCTCTCTCAAGTCTCTTGCAGTGGCCGCTCCTGCACATTTCTTAAGAGGAGGAAAGAAGTTAACAGCGCAAAATGACACCTTGAGAGAAACATGCTACAAATTAGCCTACATGCATACATGTAACACCAGGTAGTGTTAGGGTTGGCCTTCTCTTTCGTATAGCAATAATCTGTTCTTGTAAACTGAGTTTCCTAAATTGTCCAAATATATTTTCACTTCCATTCATTGGTGGATAATTGCACAAATTAACAATTACAAGGAAATTCACAAACTCGCAGCATTTTTAGCGCACACTACAGCATCACACGTGTCGGTAGAGACTAGCTACTAACATATAACCAGAACCGTTTTACGGAAGTGGGAATGAGAAATAATCTGATAGGAAAGCGAGAACACTGCTCCCACTCCCGTGGTCTGTGTTGCCACATGTACATTTTACAAGTTCAGTATCACATGCTTTTGAAGAATGTTAGTTCTTGTAAAGTCATACTACCATTATTGCTCAAAGCTGCAGGTGGCCGATTATTTTGTTGTTTTAAAAATAAGGTAGTTTGGAGTGCTTTCAATTTCAAATATATTTGTACAAAACTGACAACTTGGCTGTTGTCCTATCTAGTAGACAATGAATGGAAGTGAATTTCAGGGGCTAAAAAATCTGCGATACTAACGTAGAACTACTTCCTCTTTGTTTTATATAAATATAACTTCAACTTTCAGATATCCCTGAAAGTTTCAAACCATGAGTAGTAGCTTATATAAAATGCAATGAATAATATATTTTGATTTATGATTTAAAAAAAGTTTATATGGTGTCTTTCATAGCTTTGCGTTAAAACTGTTTTTATTGTGTCTCCTCCTAGATGTGTTATAATCTGGTTGAATGCAGCATCGTTAGATGGCAGCGGTAGCGAGCTTGCTGCAAGACCAGTCGGTTTCTATTTCCCGCCCATGCGCTCATTCAGAGGAGGATCTCCTCCCTTACTGTTCATTCGCTTGCTTTAAAACTCTGCTTCTTTCTCTGGCCGCTAGTGCGCTGTTGTCTATGTGTGCTAACTGCAGTAAAGGAGGAAAGGATTTGGTTTCCTCCACACCAGAGACCTGCAAGAGAGCGATGCTTAACGATATCTGAGATCGGTTTTACCGAATGCTCTTCGTGTCTAATCGCTCGAGCTCGGGTTTGGCCTGCGCTCGCTCGACCTCGCCCTGGGGATCGCTCCCCTGTCAGAACGAGCGCTCGCTTCAACCACTGTACGGGAAGCAGTATGCTACAGTACTACGTAGTACAGCATTGGTAAAAATCGAATGAATTCATTTGATTATCAAAACCATTCGAAATAATAAAAATATTCACAATATCACTCGATTATTAATTGATTTTGCTTACCATCACAACAAGCCGTATGAAGTTACACAAAATATGTACTCGCATAACAGAATGTGTTCCATTTTAAGATAATGATAAGAGCTTCGAGTTCAGAATCATATGACGCAAAAATAGAATGATAAGCTTCGAATGTTCTGTGTGGTTGTAGCGTACTGACTCTTCTAACAGCCTCAGTATCTGACCCTGATCTTCATTAAATTAAACACCTGACCTACATGGCGATAAGAAAAAAGAGCGCTGCTCTCAGGCTATAGGCCTACGTATAGAATGAGTAATCAACATACTGCAATGTTATTGAACAATTCATTCATGCATTCGAATGATTTAATCCTACAATGGAATAATCATAGAAATCATTCGATTGTTTTCAACAATTATATATTTTAGTGGAAATTTAATTAATTATACATTTTTCTTTGTTTAGATTGAAAGAGCCTGAAATGATTTTCTGTATAAATATATTTCATTCCTACCCAGTTTAACATTTAACTTCAAAAACAGACTGAGACACAAATTTAATCGTAATAATATTGTAAATGCAAATGAAATGTTTGGTTATATTACTATAAAATGTATATAAAGCCGAGAAATTACATTTAATACGTGATAATTAAAAATGTCTATCGAAGTATGAGATGCAAATAATAAACTAGTAGCGATATATTTTGTTTCATCTCGAACGTAATATGAACTTTACTCATATTAACTTGGGAATATTTTTATTTTTTATTTTAGTAGGTTATTTTACGACGCTTTATCAACAGCTTAGGTTATTTAGCGTCTGAATGAAATGAAGGTGATAATGCCGGTGAAATGTGTCTGGGGTCCAGCACCGAAAGTTACCCAGCATTTGCTCGTACTGGGTTGAGGGAAAACCCCGGAAAAAACGTTAACCAGATAACTTGCCCCGACCGGGATTCGAACACGGGCCACCTGGTTTCGCGCTGACCGTTACTCCACAGGTGTGGACAGTCCTATGTACTTTAAGGTATTCCGATCCCTTACTTCTCCGAATTTAATCCAAGCAGAGCTAGTAACTGCTTTCCTTTTTTTTCCACTACTCTGACTCTGCTGATTTCACTTTATTTTCGGCATATACTTTTGACATCGTGTCTTGTAATCTTTTACCATCAACAGAGACGGTGTCCGAGCCTCTGCTTGAGATCGACGTCGATACTATTGAATCATCTTCAACATTCGTTTTGATGAAACGTACTGATTAGACAAGCCTACAATTCACCTACTGCGTACTGCTACCGGAAGAGCACTCATGACCACCGAGCGCTCGTCGTCAGACCCGATCGCTCGTTGTGTTGCTTTACTTTGTGATTTATCGGAAATATTCGTATATGATCGTTATTCATTCCGTCAGTGCCTTCCTGGACTAATAACGATATCACAGTCTACTATATACAGTCGCGAAGCTCAATATGTAGTAAAATTGCAAACATGGGTAGTTGCCCACCACTAGGATCGCTACTATCGCCTCATCATCGCAGATCTCTCTCCTAGCAGCCGACAAAATATGTTACACTTTCGTTGTCGTGTTCTTTTGGAAAAATTAACACCTTCCTTCCATTATTGAAATATTAAATGCATAAAGTTAATTAATAATTTTAATGAAGTATATTAAATTCCAACATAAACTCGAAGATACCTGCAAGAAATAAGTTAATATAATTTTTGTTTTTGTAAAACGAACTGAAATTTACTATAATAGCTTCACTCATTCAAGATTATAGCGATAATTAACTATGAAACCAATAAATATTAATTTGCATTTCTCTTTACAACAATAACAATGGAAATATGAATTAGTGGAGTACCTTACGTGTACCGGTATTTGTAGTGTAGGCTTACGTAGTTAACAAAGTGGGATGAGGTTAAGCAATAATAATCACACCAGAATTGGAAATAAAACGTGATCAATAAATTTTATTGTAACAGACTTTTTGTACGTCTCTAGTAAAGCAACAAATAAAAATAACAACAAAATTAACAGCTATAATTAAAAACATATCCTTTGAAGAAAAAAGTAGGCCTAAGCAATAATAATCCCACCAGAATTGAAAATAAAACGTGATCAATAAATTTCATTAAAACAAACTTAATTTTTCTACGTCTTTAGTAAAATAACACATAACAATAATAACAAAATTAATAGCTACAATTAAAAATATATCCTCTGAAAAAAAAAGTAGACCTAACCTTTATTTCTCTGGAAATTTACCAGTCTAAGTGACAGAACTTTAACCGGTATCTAATGTCCTTTCGGTTAGACTGAAACATTTCATTGTGAAATTTAAGGATATAATGTTTTGTGACAGTCACAAAGAACTTCAAAATTAAGAGTTTTGTTTCTGCACAGCATTCTTGTGGAAACCCAGGAACCTTTCTGAATCTTTCGGAAATCGGAAAAAGGATAACTCTGGCCTCTTTCTCTTACTGTTGCTACAATTTATAGCATTACAAACGTCTCCTCCTTGTCCCATATTATTATTCCAATTATTATATTTTAGCCATTAACATTTTCATTATAACCAATAACGAACATTTCACAAGCATCAATGTGAAATACGCAACGAGCTAGCACTCGATAGAAATACGACACAGTCCAAAGTCGACCATGGACAGTCTATTGTTTCTAGTTGCTAACCGCTTGGAGCGCTTTATCACGAGATTTGCAAAAAAACACCCCAAGCTTCGCGACTGTATATAGTAGACTGTGACGATATCCCGCGCTCGCTCTCTTGCAGGTCTCTGCTCCACACAAACAATCTCGCATCTTTCTCACAGTTTTCAAGCGGCACATGAGCGCGCGTCGTTTAAAACTCGATTAACCGAGGTTTTCTTATAGCTGTGAACTTAAAAATTATTGAATCTTCCTCGAATTTCAAGGCATTTGGTATTTACTTTCAAAAGAAGAAAAATGTGAGGAGGAGGTTCCTCCCTTCCCTCCCCCGAGAAACCACCACTGGTCTCTTGTCTATTTTGATTCCATCTTGTCACTGCCTGCCTGAATTGCCTATGTAGTTTGAAAGTCTGCTAAACAATAGATTACCAATGTGAGAAGCTGGACAGCAACACATACACACACTAGGATTAGTGTGCTACTTACACAGAACAACATGATTACGTGCTGAGACACATCTTGAAATATAAATAGTGGTGCGACAGATACACGCTTCCTCCTGTGTTCCGTAAAATGTCTAGTAAGCATCAATTATATATGCATAGCCACGTCGTTGCATTCTGCCTTCAATGCTTGCGCAGCCTTGTCTTTTATAATTGCACGTGTTGAATAAGTAAATTTAACCAGTGACAGCTTTACTTCAGGGGGATTCGGTAAATTTAGATTTTCGATAGGTGTGATATCAGTAGGCCTATTGGGATATTCCATCTCAAATCGACCGAAATATAGAGAAAATTGACCTTGCAATTTTTAAATACAATGAAACTTTTTCTGTCCGTAGACAACTGTGATACAATGCTTTGTGCAAAGTTTGAGGCATCAGAACTTCATAGTGTTTAAATTTAAAATATTCAAATTTATCGTATTTTCATAAAATTAGCAACTGTAAACTGTTGTGGCTCCGAAACCCTTTCACACAATGATTAAAATCATGGATTATTTTGATGCTGAGAAGTTAAAGTTTATATTGACGTGTAAACAGTTTTTCTTACTTTTAATGGAAATGGAGAAATTTAGATTTTTCTTAATTAAGATGCCTTTTCCCACGAAAAAATATTTTTAAAATGTATGGTTAGATTCCGCATTGAAAGTACAAATAAACACATTTTTTACTGGTGCGACGTTGATAAGAAAGTATTGAAAAATGAAATAAAGAAAATAAATATTACGCGCGTGAACTAACCAGCTGACTGTGAGGCGGGAGCTAGCCGAGGAAAGCAAGGCCAGGAGACATAAACACATGACGTGTCGTCTAGTAGCGCATAGCTGGGCTAGCTTTATCAAAGGTTTCATAAACACAGGAGTAAAATGACGCCCAACGCTCGCTTATCTTCATCTCTCGACCAGTGCGTGCGGTACTGCGCCGTTCAAGTGCAGGCGTATGAAAATAATTTATTTAATACCCTCGAAACTTATTGCTGTACCACTAAGCAAACAATGCCGAATCCCTCTTAATAATTCAAGGTTTGAATAATTTCAAGGGAAAAAATTGTTCCGGGGCCGGGTATCGATCCCGGCCCCGGAACAATTTTTCCCTTGAAATTATTCAAATCTGCTTTACAGGGAGCTTCACCTGAAAGACCAGATTTGCATAATTCAAGGTTTTTTCTCAATATTTTTTACATTTTTACAAATTGGCAAAAAGCCTAAAAGTAAGTAAAATCAGATTATCCCTCTCTCTGTATACAATAAAAATAAGGATTACTTCTTAACATAACCTACCAAATGTCAGCTTCAAAATGAGCTCTCGTTCAATGTTCTGCAGTAAATGGTTCCAGAGTTCTGAGCGCTGAAAGAGGCTTGTTTTTATAAAATACGCTAAATTTGTCGCTCAATAATACGAAAACCGTTTGACTTTCGATAGTATATTTTTGCAAATGCACTCTCCTCAGCACCTTGTATAAATAGGGAAAAAATTGGAGTATAAAAAATGCGAGGTTTTTTACTGATCGATTTCATATGGAATAGCCTTATTGTAGCATATTAACCCCAGCAATACCACCGGGGGGGGGGGGTTCTCTAAGGTCCGCAAGTTTAGTTTTTCGTTATTAACTCTTTAAGTATTTCGAATCAAATTTTAAAAAAATAATGTCAGTTGGACCGTAAATTGACAAACTGTGAAATATTTTAAAATTATGTTCATAAAAAATAATAAAGAAATTGCAAACTTGTTATGAGCCTTGGAGGCCCCCGTTGGTAAAAGAAAGGGTCGGAAAATTCAAGTTTTTTTTATTTCTGTTTTATTTTCAGTTATTGTTTTAACTTTGAAATAGATATTTCTCTTCAGCAATGGTATTATCAGCTGTCGGGTTTTTATTACAATTTCCTGCTTGCGATGAGAACTTGTCTTTCTAATTTTTTCTGATCATAGACATAGATAGTTATGTCGGCGTGTGCAATTCGTGAAAGCTCCATGCAGAAGATGGTCAATGATGTCTTAGACCAGCGATCATTAGCACAGTGCACTCTCGGGCTAGTGTCTCTTACCCGCGGATATTCAGATGCACTCCTTACCTATTACCCATTTCAGCGAGTGCTGACGACCACTGTCTTAGACGAATCAGATAAAGAAACAAGTGAAGTTGAGGACAACATCGAAGAAGTTATATAGTTTTAAATTGAGCATTGATTTCGAATATTTCGCAAGAAGAGATTAGTCGAGTATTTTAGAACAAGTTGAATATGTCTTGTGACACAGGTGAGGTGCGCTTTTATTTATTTTTAATTTGGTTATAAACGTTTCCAACACTAAACAGGTTTTAGAAACTAATATTACTACCGTATAACACAAAATGCTGGTGAACTTGTGTAAGGGGATCGTCGCATATGGAAGGCTCTGTATAATGGCGATAGCTTATAGGTGGGTGAACAAGTTGTGCAGTATGAGGTGATACAGTATATTGATAGTAGCCCTCAGGTGAGAATGCTAGTTGTTAAGAACCATGATATATATTGACAGTACTTATAGATAATTGCTCGAATAGTGTGGCAATTAATGTATTCCCAATAGCTTGTAGGTGAGCATGCTAGTTGTTGAGAACCATAATGTATTTATTTTTAGTTGGTTATTTTACGACGCTTTATCAACCATCATCATCATCATCATCATCATCATCATCATCATCATCATCATCATCACGATCATCATCATCGGCATTACGGCCCTTGTAGTTTAGCCTTAGCCTCTCTCAGAACATCCGACCAATCACTCCTATCTAATGCTCGTGTTCTCCATCTTCTAATTCCAACTCTTGTTAGGTCAGCCTGAACGTCATCCAGCCATCTCTATTTAGGTTGTCCGATTTTCCTTCTTCCTACTGGCAATGCATCTAGTAGAGCTCTGGGTGTGCGATTGTTCTCCATCCTGGCTACGTGTCTGAGCCACTCTAACCTTCTGAGTTTTATGTCAACAACAATGTTAATATCTTTATATAATTCATATAACTCAGCATTTGTTCTGATTCGCCAAAATCCTTGATCATAAGTATTTTTAGTAGGTTATTTTACGACGCTTTATCAACATCTAAGGTTATTTAGCGTCTGAATGAGATGGAGGTGATAATGCCGGTGAAATGAGTCCGGGGTCCAACACCGAAAGTTACCCAGCATTTGCTCATATTGGGTTGAGGGAAAACCCCGGAAAAAAACCTCAACCAGGTAACTTGCCCCGACCGGGAATCGAACCCGGGCCACCTGGTTTCGCAGCCAGACGCGCTGACCGTTACTCCACAGGTGTGGACTTGATCATAAGTAGGCCCAAAGATTTTCCGTAATACTTTCCTTTCCCAGGCATTTTAAATCTTTATTGCCCTTTCAGATAGAGTCCAGGTTTCACTTCCATATACTACTATTGGTTTAATAATAGTTTTATATATTCTTAGTTTAGCTTTTTTTGAGATACACCTGGACTTCATAGTTTTATTCAATGCCCAAAGACCTCGATTCCCAGCTGCAATCTTCTCTTTTATATCAGTCATAACATCGTTATTGTCTTTCACCGTGGAACCCAGATACTTAAAACAGGAAACTCTATCAAAATTGGTATCATTAAATTAATCTTATTAGTATTGTCATTATTCATATTATACATGTATTTAGTTTTCTCATTGTTAATTTCCAGACCGGCTTTGATTGCTTCAGCTTCTATTTGTTTGAGTATTTCATCCATTGTTTAGAATTTATAAAACAGTTATATTACCGGTTGTTCTGTATGGTTGTGAAACTTCGACTCTCACTTTGAGAGAGGAACAGAGATTAAGGGTGTTTGAGAATAAGGTGCTTAGGAAAATATTTGGGGCTAAGAGGGATGAAGTTACAGAAAAATGGAGAAAGTTACACAACACAGAACTGCACGCATTGTATTCTTCACCTGACATAATTAGGAACATTAAATCCAGACGTTTGAGATGGGCAGGGCATGTAGCACGTATGGCCGAATCCAGAAATGCATGTAGAGTGTTAGTTGGGAGGCCGGAGGGAAAAAGACCTTTAGGGAGGCCGAGACGTAGATGGGAAGATAATATTAAAATGGGTTTGAGTGAGGTGGGATATGATGGTAGAGAATGGATTAATTTTGCTCAGGATAGGGACCAATGACGGGCTTATGTGAGGGCGGCAATGAACCTCCGGGTTCCTTAAAAGCCAGTAAGTAAGTAAGTAAGTATTTCATCCATTGTACTTACATTGCGTGATAAGATAATATCGTCCGCATATTATGCCGTTCTATTGATGATTGTACCTCCTGGGTTTATGGTTATCTTTTGAACAATTCTATGTAATCCGACATTAAACAACATAGTTGATAAGGCGTCACCCTGCCTAATGCCATTAAAAGTTATAAAGCTTTCAGAGAGTTTATTTTACATTTTAACTTTATTTTGAGTTTGTGTTAAAGTTATTTTAGTTAAATTGATCAGTTTATTCGGAACTCCAATTTCGCCTAAAGTTTCTAGAATATGATCTCTGCTAATGCAGTCAAAAGCTTTTTTAAAGTCGATATATAATTGGTGCAGAGGTAAATTAAATTCACAAAACTTCTCTAAAATTAGGCGTAAAGAAAATATTTGATCTTACCCTTACGGAAACCGCACTGGAATTCTCCAAGAGCTGCTTCTATGTATGGTTCTAAATACTTAGCTCAGATATTAGTGAAAATTTTATATGTAGTGTTTAGCAGTGATAAGCCTCTATAATTCTTACACTCTAGTGTATTGCCTGTTTTATGTATAGGGCATGACAGCTATACTACACACTTTATCAACATCTTAGATTATTTAGCGTCTGAATGAGATGAAGGTGATAATGCCGGTGAAATGAGTCCGGGGTCCAACACCGAAAGTTACCCAGCATGTTCTTATATTGAGTTGAGTGAAAACCCCGGAAAAAATCTCAACCTGGTAACTTACCCCGACCGGGAATCGAACCCGGGCCACTTGGTTTCGCGGCTAGACGCGCTAACCGTTACTCCATAAGTGTGGACACCATGATGTATATTGACAGTACTTACAGATGGATGCTTGAGTAGTGTGGCAGTTAATATATTGGCAATAGCTTGTAGGTGAGAATGCTAGTTGTTGAATACAATGAAGTACATTGACAGTAGTTGTAGGAGGAGTTCGAGCATTGCAATATGAGGCAATAAATTGAAAGTAGGTTATAGGTAGGAATTCTAGTTATTTGGTACGATGAAGTATAAGGTAAAGGTTGGTAATATTGTGAGAATTTGAGAATTTATTACAATTTTACTGAGTGAGAGGAAGATCGATTTTTTGCGTCAACGTATTAAGATAATATTCGTGGATAATTTTCTGCACAAAACCGATTCTTCTTTCACTCAGTAAAATTGTAATAAATTCTCAAAAAGAATTATCACAATATTACTCGTATCACAATTTTACCAACCTTTACCCTATATTAATATTTATGTCATATGCATGATTGTTTGTCCAAATTTTCAATTGTAATCCATACCTTTCTTTAATCCAGACTGATACTTTTGCTTCATTATTTTCATTATTGGTTAATTCTTCAACTGATTCAGTATATCCCAGAAAATTTCTGTAAGTTACTATTAGATGGAACAAGCACCATTGTACAGACAATTGAGATTTCCGTCTTCTTGATTTTTAGTTGGTTATTTAATGACGTCTTATCAACTACTGAGCTATTTAGTAGCGATGGAATTTGTGATAGCGAAGTGGTATTTGACAAGATAAGGCTGAAATTCGGTATGTAGTTACCTGTTATTCGCTTTACACTTGGGAAGGACATAGGGAAAAACATAATAGGTAATCAGACCAAGCGGGAATCGAACAGACACCCGAGTACAGCTCCGGACCAGTAGGCAAATGCGCTCATCGCCTGAGCTGTGCCGGTGGTATCTTGAACGAGATCCCTCTTTGTGATGGATTGGACGAGGAGGTACTATTATTTACTATACCTCGGGAATTATGAACAGAGTTTGTCTCTTGCTGAAATCATATCAAAATCTACAAGTAAGAATACGGACAGCTCTTGAATCTATGAGGTTCAGAAGTTCAACACCTTGGCTGAAGAGATGAATCAGTTCAAATATAATCTCCATATTTGGAACATATTCTGTATAAAGGAACCAACGCACAAACAAATTTATTGCATCAATAGTAAAATAATTCCAAGGATCCATATCCTGAACAAAGATACTGTCCGTTACTCAGGAGAAGACGAGCGGAAAGAATGTGACCTTCTTGGCTATCGCTGTTGATTATTATAAACAGGGAACGGATTTATATGGACTAAAAATATATGAAATATGTAAATATATATGTAGTTATTTTTACCAAAATATGGAATTAAATATGGATTTTTACCAAAATATGGAATTAAATATGGACTTAAAATTATAAAAAAATGACTATGTACGTTAAATATTGGTACATTTTAATCAAACTAAACAAAAATATAATGGACGTACCTTATCTTCCAATGTAGTTTCAACAAAACACAATTTTTATTGTCTGTTACCATAACAATAGGTTACAAACATTTCTTTCAAGTGCTGAAAAGTGAATCTTCTTCTATTGTCTCTGAGGATAGATTTATACTGACTAAAAGAGCGTTCGACGTCACAAGAAGTAACTGGTACATAATTCAATTTCACAATGTCTGCTGGGGATAAGTCCAAGTTAATCTTCACTGTTGATTCACCACTCATCACAGCAACAACCTTTTGTAGTTCTTCATATCCAGGGTTTTTGAAAGTACAGTGTCCACCTTAGCTCTTACTGCATCTGCAACTTTACCTCTACCACGATTCAGTTGTTCCACAGTACTATTTATAATTTCAAAACTTTCAGATAGTGAAAGGTGCCTATTTTGGAGACTTTTGAGCGTTTTTATGATGCATGAAAATGTATGCTGAATGTGAGCTAAGTCATTCTTCACACTTATGTCACAGGTAACTGTTTTCGCAGTATCAATTGAGACTGCATCTTCAGAGTCCAATGCAAGGAGAACATTGTTAATAGAGTCTATATGTTCGGCATAATATTCAACTGCTTCTAGCCATGTACCCCATCTAGTTAAAATTGGCTTTGGTGGCAATGGAATTTCAGGGTACATTTCTTTCAACACGTTAACTCTACTGGGAGCTTTGAGAAATACTTTTTCACTGATGAAATCAACAAATCTACTTTAGGAAATTGTCTCTGACCACTTCTGCCACACGATGAAATGCATGCGCCACACAAGTAAAATGAGTCAATTTAGGATATACAACAGATAATGCTTGTCCAGCTTTGACCATATAAGGGGCAGCATCGCTAATAAAGAATAACACATTATCGTACATAATACCCTTTGGCCACAGGATACCCATAGCTTCGTTGAACAGTTTAACTATAGTTTTGTTATTGCACTTTTCTAGAACATCACAATGTAAAAGAATTCGTTCAGAATATTGTTCACTTAACAAACCGATAACTACATTACCAACAAGTCTACCTTCTTTGTCGGGAGTCTCATCAATGGAAACCCAAATTGAACTATCTTTAATTTCATCTCTTATCTTCTGTATTGTCTCATCGTAGATGGATGGAGCATACGTCTTCCTAAGTGTTGACTCATCCGGGATTGTATGTTGAGTATATTTTTCAAGGAATTCCCTGAAGACCTTATTCTTTAGTTTGTAGAGAGGAATATCAGCAGAGATGAGAGAACGGCACAGGTCGATGTTAAACTCAGATCTTACATTCGATGTTGTTGGTTGTGTTAAAAACAATTGTCTCTGCTTGGAATTTAGTTGTTTGTTGGCCTGATGTTTACTAGTTGTAATGTGTTGTTGCACCAGGAACTTTTGTGTAGATGATACTGCACACTGACACAAATTACAAAATAATATTTTATTGTCAGTTGATAAACCATCTTCTTTAAATTCTGAAATGTAACTTGTTAGTTTTGATTTTAAATTGACTGAATGACGTACTTTTGGCATATTTACCGTCTTTATAGTATGATTTACAAAACTGAACCTATGTGTACTCTGACTGGCATTTAACTGTTGAGCTGCACAACTGAAGTCTGTTAAAAATTTTAAATTAAATTAATACAGTTTTGTAACTTACTTTCCCATTGTTGATAGGACTGCTAATTTTCAAATAACTCTGATGTTAAAGGGATTACTGAACATGTGTTTAAATCTCTATTGTTGAAATGTATTTTTAAAAGTTAATGGAATTTTGTTTTGTTTTATTGTTAAACCTAATATAATATGGACTGTTTTATATGAAATATGGAAAATATATGGAAATTAACGAAAATATGTACTAAACTCTAAAATATGGAAAAATATGGAAAATAAAAGTAGGATTTTTCAACCCTACACATTGTGAAACATAAAGATAATGCAAAATATAAATTATATTAGCTTTATAAGTAAATATGTATTTACATATAAATCCTTTCCCTGATTATAAACATCGCTCAGATAAGCATCCCAGTAGCCAGGTTATTACTCGTACAGGAAACATGAGTAACAATGCGTATGGAAATTAAAGCTAAGTTGAAAAGAAGGAGACCTAATGTTTCCGCTTACTGCAGTACAAATATTGCACGTGTTGTCGTACGTTATCTGTTCACATCCCTTCCTCCTCAGTCCGCTCTCGTCTTCTCCTGAGTCACCGACAGTACGTCCTTTAATAAACATTTGGATAAAGCAATAAGTAGTTACGTTTATTTATATGTACTGTATGTATTTATTTACACTGCAAGTGGGCAAGCACCCGGTGGCAGTGGTATACACAATAAAATTACAATTCAGTACACAATGCAATTATACAATGCACAATACAATTATATACAGAATACAATAAGAATACACAATACAATTTAACACAATAATTACAATTAATAATAATACATAAAATAACCTAATTAATAAGTGAACCTAATTTTATAATACAACCTACATATGTATAGGCCCTACATAAGTTTCAATAGACTTTCACTTTACTCTCATCTCACTCACTGTAGTGGCACTATGACGCATTTCACTGACACTTTAGGACACATTTCATTGACACTCTGTAACACATTTCATTGACGCTATAAATTATCACTGATCGGAACTATTCACTGCACTGTAAAACCATAACTTCACTGACTCACCACGCTTCACTGATACAACAGTTCAAATAAGACAAATACTTACACCCTTATGCATACTTATAAACAGGACTACATTTAAGCTAAACATTTCTAGTCTAAGACCCTCTTACACGCTATTTTACACGTTTAAGTTTAAAGTGAATTTTTTATTCTACAAATGGAGAAAAAATTGGAAATTTATACGTAGTGTGATAATTGACATGTTCAGTAAACCTGTGTGTCAGGAGGACACTGTTTATTTCAGTAATATGTCTTGACTTGACCTTTGGAAATGATTAATGGTATTTTGCATAACTATTGCTAATGAAAATCAATAATTTTTAATCATTTAATGAGATTCCACATGTGAAGGGTGTTGGGGAGGGGGCGAGAAAACCAGGACTGCCCGTTTTTAACGATTTAATTATATATAGCGAATTCTGTAGGTAGCAACTGGAACTAAATAACTGTCCAGTCACTAAAAATTTAAAAATGGAAATGTGCGTGTAAGTTAGCAGTAAGCATTGGGCACACTTGTTAAAAACCAGGAATGTTCAGATATTAAAACTTGTTTTACTCGGTAATAATAATAATAATAATAATAATAATAATAATAATAATAATAATAATAATGATTTATTTTAGCTGGCAGAGTTAAGGCTGTAAGGCCTTCTCTTCCACACAACCAGCAAAAAGTGTATATACATATGCATGAACTTACAAAGAATTCAACAATTTGATTTAGATGAGAGTTACATGTATACAAGAGTTATTTACGAATTAAACAACAAAATACTATGAACTATTAATTAAACACTGAAATAAACTGGGTAGCAGAATTAAACTAAAATACATAGAATGTTAATATATTTCAAATTATATTAGATAATAGAAAGAGATTATTATGAGACAATTTTGAAAATGCAGCACAATCAGGATGATGTCTAAAGAAAAAAAGCAACAGTGTAGTCAGTAATATTTTAAATCAGTATGATTGGAGTGAAATGCTAATAAGGTTATCTTTTAAGCTGTTCTTAAAGGTGTTTGTTGTCTTGCAGCCCCTAATACTTTGTGACAAGGAATTCCATTGACGCGAGGTGGATATTGTAAAAGATGAGGAATAACAAGATGTTCTATGAAGAGGTATATTTAGCGTGCCACAGATAAGTGATCTGGTATTTACGTCGTGGTTAGAGTATAGATAAGAGAAACGAGACGAAAGGTAATTTGATGTTGAGGTGTGCAGAATTCGAAAGAGTAAAGACAAAGAGTGTAAAGTTCTGCGTTCTTTAAGTCGGAGCCACGACGGTAATGATGTTTTGTGTCAATCCCTGTTTTCTCCCGACACCATTCATATTTAAAGTTACCAAATCTTACCGAACAGACTAAATACAGGGACATCGTTTTATTTTTACTTCAATTTTTATTGTACCTCAGTTTTTGAATGTACTTCACTCCCACCCCCTCTACTAATGAAGTTCAACCGTCCTGCACACAGATCCAAGACCGCATATACAGTCATAGTAGCCTTACGGTCACAGTAAACAGTACGTTCCAAAAATATGTTCGCGTTTTCCAGTGACGAAAGATCTTTCAATATTCAATCATTTTCGCGCAGGTACTGTCGTCCATTTGCCTACGTCGTATCCCGATTTTCCCCATCTGCTTTTATTCGCCAGCTAGTGGCTGGGCTGTCGTCTTAGCTCTTTTGTGAGAACATTAATTTCTGTTAGGAATTAATTGGACATCTACGTAATATTATGCAACTGTTTAAAATAACTTAAAGAAAAGGGCCTCGTTAAGTAATTAACTGTCACGTGATTTCCTCCCTTTCTACGACCCTACGACATAACCACTTGGACGGAGAGTAGATAGTATGTCTGAGTAATTTTATCTTTTCGGATCGGGCAGAAGTGAAGATTGAATTTACAGTACGTAAGGTACTCTTTTATAGAGTAAGTACAGAATTATTTCAACATGAGTTACTAGTTACGAAGGACGAAACTGGTAATTGGGATTAGGTACAATAGTCTATAGTGCGATAATATGCACATTAGAACTGAAGCCTGTATCGAAATGAACGGCCATCATTTTCAAAAATGTGTTCAAATATCCATATTACGATTATTTTTCAATTTAACTTCATTCTCTATATTGTACGCTAATGTGCCGTAGACAGTATAATAGGCCTATACACTGCATAATGAATACGTCCGAATGGATAGCTCAGTTCGTGAGTAGAAACACTTATTGTTAATACAGTACTGTATTTTGATTAAACAAGAACCTAATGAAAATGATCAAACTCAGAAGCGCGATACTTCCAAGTTTACGTAAATGGATGAACTACTTTTCTTCCCTCGTATACCTAGTAAAGTGATTTGTTTGTATATTACGCCAGTATCGTCGAACTCCAGTCGTGGAAGGGCGTTGATCCAAAGGTATAGCCAGGTTAATATTAAAAATGTTAGTAAAAATAAAGTGATGTCCCTGTACATTTTATTTAGAACAAGCACAGACTGTACATTTTCCTTTGATACGCCCAACCGACATAAAAGGTTGTGTAAACTTTTTTTACTGATCTTAAATTGGTTAGTTGAAGATTGTTCTTTTTTTGACCTACCTAAAGTAACTTGAAATATTCTTTCCATTATGCAATAATGTTTTCATGCTTCAAATTAACTTCAGAACACGCTCTTCAGTTTCGTTAGCAAAGTTAACGTAAAAGGAATGGGTGTGGTACTCATTCAAACACGAAACGATCTTTTTCCACTTCGCAGTAAAAGTCTTAAAAGGCATTAAAATTCGTACAGGCATGTAGTACATGATAATATAGCACATTTACAGGGAAAAATCACGTTTTATTACTTTAGCCTTCGTTAAAAGACACTCATTTACAACATTACAGCGTTCACTATATAATTTTGAATTGTGATACTTTGTATTTATTAAGACATTTTTATATTGTATCATAGAACTAGTGTGGGAATAGAATACATGCATACGTGTATAATAAAAATTATCTTCATAATTATAAATAAACTACTAAGCACATGTAATATATGCAAACTGTGTATGCAAACATAATGAATTTACCTATTTGCCTAACAACTGACATGTATTCGGGCTTAGAAATTGTTTTTAATATCGTGATTACGCCAGTTTCCAGTTTTAATATATGAATCACAGTTGTGGAATTAACCGCAAAATACACCAAACCATTTGAATGCAGTTGACGAAGATGACCTACATTACATATTACCCTAGATCATATATATAACAGATAACTCATCGCTATGTTAAAATCGGTTGCACTTTGAAGAGAACAACCGCCAGGATCGCCACCCGTCGGCCGTAAACGAACACGAGATGGCAGTACAGTCGCTAATGCAATTCAAATGGGAATTATGACGTGACTCCTTATGTAAAAATTAGATGGCAGCGTAGTAAAAAGTTGTTAACGTCCAAGCCTATAAGACCGACCTATCTATTACATATATGATCTAGGATTTTACGTATTATAGTCGCGACGCTGTTATTCCCGGCGTGACTCCTCCTCTTTGCTTACGTCTTAGGAAGTGAAGGCTCTATAAAGTCTAGGTAGGTAGTATCGTTCGCCATTTTTGTTCTTTCGTTGCCGAGCTACCATACGAGGAATCTATTTTCCGCACCGTTAAACATTATCATATCGTAGCTCCTATGATATTAAATCAAACGGACTGTAATTGAGCAAATAATTGAGCGACAAATAACGTCTTCGTGTGCTTTCTGCGAACTCCATCGAAAGAGTCAAAATGGCGGGCGATTATATTAAGTATTTATCGAGCCTTAAGAAATGAATAACGTTTTCCTCAGCGAATCACAAGACGCACACGTTTAAATGTAGCCGATCTGCAAAGTGATTGTCTGCCGGAAATTAGAGCGACGAGATTATACATTCTCATATTACAGCCTGATCTATACAAAATATGTATGATACATTGTTTAAATCCTGTCAATAATAAATCGGCTTCCAAATTGACATAGGCCCTAATCTTAAGTCTTTCAGTCAATATAACTAAATATTTGTCACACCCGTGCAAATGTTTATTCATATTAAAGTGCTGCAGAACAGCGCTTAGAACCGGTTTATATTCGACCGGTCGGAGAACAACCTGCGGGGTTGAACATCCGACCGAATATCCGATTTTCAAGCGGTTGCACCTAATGTTTTGCAGGGTATTGAACACCACGTGAACTTCACCAAACAAAAACTGTGATGACATTTTCTGACTACACAAATGGAGTAACAATTGAAGGAAATTTACTTTTCGTAATTAAAAAAAAGTGTTAGCATGAAATGGGCCTATAATTGTTTGGACACTTTGGTACATTTATCTTCATAACTAATATATAAATCAACTAATAGACACCGGTAACAACAAATTAAATAAGCGTAATGCATAGGTGAAATCTGACGTGTAAAGATGTGCAAGACTAAAGTAAATTACAATTCCTTACAAAATAGAAGAGCAAATAACTAACACGCTTACTATTGTAACGATCATATTTAAAGTCAAAATACTTAGGCTATCTCTGAAAGAGTAATTCTTAATATATAGTCTATTCGTTTTAGTTATTTTAAGTGGATATATTATTATTTCATTAATAAACCATTTTTAAGGAGATGAAAGTTATTAATAAAAAATAAAAAAAACACTCAAGCTATAATGATTGCAGTTTCATGATCTGTTGCTTCTGACGATACCTAACTGCTATACCTGAATGAATGAATGAATGAATGAATGAATGAAGTAATTAATTAATGGGGAGAGAGGAGGAAATATCAATTGAAAGGTACACGATGATAATCGCGTCCTTGTAACAATTCCTGAAACTCCTGGATGGCTCATTGTCATCTTTCATGATCCAGAGTCGTCCACCCGAGAAAGACTCGGCCATTCGTTAAACCAAACACTGGATCACTCCACGAGACGGAAGAGCTCTGCATATTGCCTATAGCGCCAGGCGTTCTGCAGCAATATATCATTTCTATTTTTCGTAACCGATTGTGCACGACTCTAATTCAGATATCAATGTCCGGTCAGAAGTTACGTTAACCCATCTTAAGTTTGTCCTTTCCAGAAGTAGAAGTGGTCTTGATTTTCCACTAAGCAGTTTGGCCTGTCTCAAGTTGGTGTAGATTTCAAGGCTCTCAGTGAACTCCTGCACAGATTGTCCTTCAGAGCCTCTTGGATTTTACACTTAGAGATTCCAGCACAATATTCCGGCCACAGTATTGGTTGGTAGTTCCATAGTTCGCTAGTAAATCGGTTTGTTCATTACCGTACATCTCACTGTGTACTGGGACTCAAAACCTATACTTTATTATTGGTTGAGGTTTCCGTGTTAATTCTGCATTATTCGACCAGTTTGCAATCTACTCTACGCGCATTTAGTGCACCCAGAGCAGGCCAACTATCAGATAAGAACTGTAGATAATCATGCCTTTGCATGATCTATTTTTTCATAATCCACAGTCCCTCAGAAAAGCACGAAGACAATTGTGTAAAAATATCTACTCTCCTCTGCAATGTTGCAGTCGTCATCTGACGTCTTCCTTGTTACTAGACCTATTACTGCCGTCGCCGGCATCATTTTCATTTTATTAAACATCATAAACTTTCATTAGTAGTGTCTGAGACCTGACTAGGCTAGGAGGGCATGAATTCTCACCGTCTATCTTATTTTAACCCGAATACAGTTACGATTCCCTTTACGCAGGGAAAGGGTAATGATGAATGTGGTATCCACATTAAATAATATTCCATAACACGGGTATCTAAGTAGTGGAGCGAAAGCAGGTATTCCCACATCCTCAAACTTTCCACGCAGGTGAGAACGTAATGAAGAAATATTGACACTTTCGCCACGGACTGCGAATCCGAACAGGTGAGGAGTATCACAGACGCCGGGGTGTAATCAATACGTTGTTTAGTGGTTGGAAGGTCGCCGATTCAATTTATTGCTGTTAAGAATAGGATTTTAGTCATCACCACCGCCATCATCATCATCATTGTAGTCGTCATTGAACGACGAATGTTATTATTATTAGGCTATTATTATTATTATTATTATTATTATTATTACTATGTGTTTCTGCCATAGTAAGAGAAGTTGTAGTTAATGCAATTAGAAAGGGCATATGAATGTGTTAATTTTGTTTGTATATATTTTCAGGTTCTAATTTTTTTATCATTAATCCAATATGCAACAGACCAAAACAGGCAGCAATAAAAGGAATTACTACTACTATTAATAATAGGCCTAATAGTAATAATCACAATAATAATAGCTATAATATCACTGTTTCATATAATATATGTAATGCAGGCACACGCTTGAAAGAAATTCTACGTTACTTTACACCTCGTTTAAAGGCTAGAAACGCGCGCTTTTCATGCCTACGGGTTAGACTAATAGAGGGTATCTGGAGATCTGATTGTGTCTTGTATTAAAATTTTAAAGAGGGCGCACCGTAATGTCGCGGTTAAGGCTTAACGCTGCAAAGCTCGAAGATCGTGGGTTTGATCGCCGTTGCGGTCATCAATTTTCTCCATTTATCTAATCCTTCTGGCCGCACTATGTTTCCGGAGTTTATTGAGCTTCTAACAGAAATACGTGTATGTACCAGGGACATTTCCATGGAGATAAATGCGGCGGGTACGTAGAAATGATATTCCTACTGTCATTGATGTCTATTGTCTGTAAAGATTTAACCTCCCGCCTCCATATAGATCGATTTGTCCTGTAATGGAGTTGATTTACCTATTACAATTATGAATGTTTTCATTACTATTTCTGCAGTGTCTGGGAAAAGTGACATAAGTCAGTTTCCACAAACCTTTTTTGATAATTTATTGACAACTTACACTGGTTTATGTCGATTTGATTTTTTCCTGTATGAATTATTGTAATGGGAGAAATACTTATGTATATTTTTCCAAGCGAGCAGATGTTCCGTAAGTTGTCAATAAATTATCAAAAAAGGTTTGTGGAAACTAACTTAAGTCACTTTTCCCAGGCACTGCAGATTTATAAAAGTATCTTGGTATTTAACATAAAATACCGTCACTCTCTTTGTCTCGCTATTCTTCATTATCAATCGCAGCAATGTAAACATAATCAATTATCGTGTGACACACGAGTCAGATATTTGATGGCCAACCATAATAGATGAATTCTTGTATTATTTGAAAATCATGCTTAAAATTCATGTAATGAAATATTTTCATGGATTAGAGCTAACATGCAGTTATAATGGAAGAGTGTTGAGGGAATTAGGGTGGGCCCACATGTTTGTTACAGCGGCTTTTATATTAAAATAATTTCGAATTCGCGTCATAGGGTCAGATGCTCCACATACTTCTCCTGGCCTCGCATGTCAAACAAGCCGGATAATAAATATGTCGATATGACATATCTGGCGCGGCTTCAGTTATGAGGCTCACTGAATGGGCCTTGCCGTATGGATTTTTCGATCTTCCTAGAATAAATTCTTACGTCAATGTTACATTGGTCCCTGTCCATGTGCGTGTTTCGGTGAAGGAGCCTAAGAAATTGGTAACGCCAAGTTTGGGACTTCATTTCGAACAAACGTATCAAAACAAACAAGCATTCTTCGTTTTATTTAGCACTGTATGTTATGAGTAGGGCTGAAAAAGTATTGGTTATAGGCTACGCTGCATCGTACGTAGAGCCCTGGGTTTACAAAATGCTTGTGTGCACGCACGACTAGTTATGGTAGCGGCTGCTTGTACAGTCCGCTCCTTATGAATCAACTCATTGAATTTATATTTACAGGATTACTTGTGTTTCAAATTAATTAACTCGGAACAAATATTAAATTTACAAAAAATATCATTATTATCAATTAAGTTATACACATTTTCCCCATGAATAATTTCAAGGGAAAAATTGTTCCAGGGCCGGGTATAGATCCCGAGACCTCTGGTTGAACGTACCAGCGCTCTACCAACTGAGCTACGCAGGAACTCCACCCGATACCGTCTCAATTCTTCGCTTTATATCCACACAACTCCCGTGGGCTGACGAGATCGCCAAAGACCCACATCGAGTACACACAACTCTGTGTGACTTGGAATTGTGGTTTTCTGTTAACGTATATATTGTGACAGCGACGTGAGATTCGAACTCACGACCAGCGTCCCGCAAGAAAGCAGATCGCGCGGGGACGGCGCGCGGCGGAGAGAAGTAAGGGGAAAGGGCCTACGCGGCGAGAGAGTGGAGAGGGAGTTTGCGCGCGCATCTTCTGCTTGCCTAGAGAGGCCGAGAAATCCGTCGAAGTGGAAGACTCGCGAATTCGAACTTTCGAGGCTACGTCGCTGTGGTTATAAATTACGGTCGCGAAGGAACGACGAGAGTTTTCAGTTATTCAGTCAGTGAGTAAGCCAGAGCAAGCAAGCCAGTCTTGTGTACCGGAGTTCGACTCGAGTGTGCGTCCGCAACTGTATCAGCATCCGAAGACCTGAGTTCGAGTGCAGTGGACCGCCGTTGGAGGGGCCTGAGTTCGAGTGCAGTGGACCGCAGTTGGAGGGACCTGAGTTCGAGTACAGTGGACTGTCTCTGAAGGTGTGTGGTTCGAGATACTGTGAACTCGAGTGACTGAGCTAGAAGAACTGTGAACTGATAGTTCTGATTTGTAAATAGTGCTTTGTAAATATTAGTTAAGATTAACAGTTCATTGTTGTTCGTACTAGTCCAAGTAAATTGTCATTGTCGTCGGTGGAGTGCTATAACGAATACTGTGTTGAGTGAAAATCCAATTGTTGACGAGAGCGTTTAAGGCGAATTGTAGAAAGGAATTATTGTTGTGACGAATAAATTACATTGTTGTTACTAATAAAATTCACAATATTATGCAAATCTAGTTTTTCAGGTAAAGCTCCCTGTAAAACAGATTTGAATAATTTTTCCGGGGCCGGGTATCGATCATCTGTTAAGGGGAGGCAGAGGTGAAATTTTCGAACAAAACTGAAGAAAAGATGAAAATTTGGTTTTTTCCATTTTTAGTATCTTTATTTTCATATTCCGATGTTAGTTATTGATTTTGTGCCCTTAAAAGTATGAAATTAAAACCAAGATAACTGTATTACTATATTATTCCCATAATAAACTAATATCATTATTTATATACCTTCTCTGGACATAGAAATGAAAAGAAATATTGAAAATTTCTTATAATATGGTGCATGGAGCATTTTATATCAAACGATATAAAGTTTTATAAAATTATTAATATTTACAGAACTATTGCACTTAGAAAGTTGAAACTTGGTATGTCCATTACTAATAACATACTTAGTATTTATGATCAATTTCAAACAAATCGGATAAATTTTGTGGATTTTGAAATATTCACCTCTTCCTCCCCTTAAGTGTCACAGTTACATCAGAAAAGACGTTACTGATTATTTGTGAGTGTGTTTTCCATGCTGGATGTAATTTAGAAACTTGAAGTTTCCTTGACCTATAGCCCACTAAAGCCTGTGTGATGTATCTTATCTCACTGTGAAAAGAGAGAGAAAGGAGATATGTCTTACCTCGTCTGTGTTGTTATTGAGATGGGGGGGACTGAAGCGATGCCAGTGGCGGAAGGGACTAGTTGATACATTCTGTAGCGAAAAATAAACAAAATATCTCTCTTCGTACTGTGTAGTTCCGTCACTGAGCTTGTCTTTCAAGAAACTGAGTTCCGGCACCCTGTGCAATAACAAGGTTTTGAAAGGAATCCTGAAAATTTACAGCCCTCCTATAATCTCCACCCTCATTTGAAGGGACTTGGTTTTATAGCTACTGAAACAAGATAAACCTTACCAGTATTTTGTTTAGGACCACTTCCGTTTTCATTAATTGTACCTCTAGTTTTCAGTTTGATAGAAAAAACATATCTGTTCCATTTAACAAAAAGATAACTTTGAGTTGAAAGTGATATTGTTTTAATGTTTTGGATTGTGCATGCCCTCTCATTGTGTGATCCCCTGACATGGGTACATGCCTGTGCAAGTAGAATTTTCACATCTTGTTTCATTTCGAAAATATTTTGAGGTCGCAGAGTTAAGTGAGGTCCCGCGCCGTGGCGTCGTGGTCTAAGGCATCCTGCCTAGGACTCGCGTTACGGAATGCGCGCTGGTTCGAGTCCTCATGGGGGAAGAAAGTTTCTCATGAAATTTCTGCCAGTGTATGGGACCGGTGCCCACCCAGCATCGTGATGCACTTGGGGAGCTACGATAGGTAGCGAAATCCGGTTGCGAATTCCAGCTATAACGGCTGGGGGATCATCGTGCTAACCACACGTTACCTCCATTCTGGTTGGATGATCGCCCACCTCTGCTTCTGCATGTGGGCGTGAGGCCAGCAGCCGGCTGGTCGGTCTAGGCCCTTCATGGGCTGTAGCGCCACGGATTATTATTATTAGAGTTAAGTGAGACACTCTGTATATGGGGAGAGGGAGATAGGGGAAGAGGGGGAGGGAGGGAGAGACTTCTCGGTTTGATAGGTGGAAAATACGTTTAATCTCAAAATAGATTATCTGCTGAATATGTTGGGAGAAAACCCACAAACGATTAGGGAAAACGCGGAAATTCTACTCGAAGCAAGTAAAGCGATAGGGTTGGCGGAAGTTTGAATTATACATGGGTATAATAAAGATAATTGCAATGGATATTGCCAGGGCAATTACTTTAGAAATACCTAAATACGTTGAAGTTAAAGGTATTTGGAAAGGACAAATTACCCATAAAACGAATATCTTGAGAATCCTTTGTATAAAATGTTATCCTATTAATCAAATAATATTCTGATAAGTAACAAATATTGTAATTCTACTAACATGAATTGGAGCACGTAAATCCCGAAAAGACTAAGTATATGATTATGTCTCGTGACCAGAATATTGTACGCAATGGAACTATAAAAATTGGAGATTTATCCTTCAAATATCTTGGAGCAACAGTAACAAATATAAATGACACTTGGGAGGAAATTAAACGCAGAATAAATATGGGAAATGCCTATTATTATTCGGTTGAGAAGCTTTTGTCATTTAGTCTGCTTTCAAAACATCTGAAAATTAGAATTTATAAAACAGTTATATCACCGGTTGTTCTGTATGGTTGTGAAACTTGGACTCGCACTTTGAGAGAGGAACAGAGATTAAGGGTGTTTGAGAATAAGGTTCTTGGGAAAATATTTGGGGCTAAGAGGGACGAAGTTACAGGAGAATGGAGAAAGTTACACAACGCAGAGCTGCACGCATTGTATTCTTCACCTGACATAATTAGGAGCATGAAATCCAAACGTTTGAGATGGGCAGGGCATGTAGCACGTATGGGCAAATCCAGAAATGCATGTAGAGTGTTAGTTGGGAGACCGGAGGGAAAAATACCTTTAGGGAGACCGAGACGTAGATGGGAAGATAATATTAAATTGGATTTGAGGGAGGTGGGGTATGATGGTAGAGACTGGATTGATCTTACTCAATAGGGACCAATGGCGGGCTTATGTGAGGGCGGCAATGAATCTCCGGGTTCCTTAAAAGCCAGTAAGTAAGTATAGATTTAGTGAAGTGTCATAATACTACATGCAACATAAAGAGAAAGTATATATCTTTGGTGATCATGATGATGAACACCATCATTATAATCATTAATGCGATGGTGATGATTAATGTAAAGACGAATGGTATATCATGATAACTATTTATTATATTTATGCTCGACCATGCCGAAATGTAGTAATTATACACCTGTTAGCAGTCCTTTAATGCATGTCATTAAAGTACACCTATTCATTAAATTTCAGGTTTTAGATTATTCTCGGATATGCAATCGAAAGACAACGAGGGAAACATCACGGAGGCTGGAAATCCAATACTGTCGCAGAAGGTTATGTTCTGTTACTATAATAATTAGCGTTAATTGTAAATAATATTCAAAGAAATTCAATTTGTCATCTCGTTTTTCAATTCTAAATCAATTTCCATGTTATATCAAATTAGTTCATGTTATTCTGTAGATTATATCAAGGTCAAGGACATTATTGTTCCTCGGAAAAAATCAATACTTTCGCGTCTGCGCACATCTCACAATTTACGAGCTATGCACAAGGTCACTTCCCCTCTTCAGTCAGATGTGGATAAAATTAATACTTCTGAATAATTTCAAGTTATAAATATGGTTGAGCATAAAAAGTCGAATGAAACTCGCCTATAATGGTAATTGAGATGCTCGTAATGAAAATTATGAAACTCGCTTGCGCTCGTTTCATAAACAAACATACTGGTGTCTTAATTAGTATCATTATAGGCTCGTTGCATAATGTACTATTATAGACATAGACTGCTATAAAGTAATGCACATATATTAAGGCTGGTCTTCGTTGTGTAAAGCATAAATCACTCACGTGCCTTGCTTGGACACCCTGTATATTTGCATGTCGAGGAGGTTTTATAACTCGGTTGAAGCAATGAAACAAAGCCGTAAAGTTGCTTTTTTATTGATTCAGTATGTGGTGATGCTGTGGGCGCAAAGTTCACGAGTTCCCCTGCGAGGGTTTGCGATCCTTTTTGAAAACCAGATTATATCATTAAAATTTTACCCCCTCCTTTTTTACTCGGTATAATGCACCTATTGTAGAGATTATGGAGCAACGTAATTTTAATAATAAGGGTTAGTGAAAGCTTAGCATAATAAAGTAGATTGTATCAAATTTACGCGTATTAATTTAATATAAAACCATTGTTAACCTTCCCCCTATCTTACGAGCTGCATCGGGTTGGTTTTGTGGCCATAACCGCCAATTTGTGCCGCGCGCAGAGGAAGTTAGCAGAGATTATGGTCTATAAGATAAGAAAGCAAAACCATTTTTTTCCCTTAACGCAGAATATTATTGCTTTTTTGTAAGATAACTGCTCATACCACAGTTACAGTGTACTTGATAGTCATTACGCTCACAAAGTAGTTTATTGCAGGGGTGACCCAACAACTTGAAATCAAAAGCAGCGTAGTATGGTGATGATGACGGTGATTGTGATGGCGATTAAGACGACAATGAAGATAAAAACTACTACAAAGAAGACGAGAACGAAGACAATTGTCTAGTTTCTTATTTTTTTTAACTATTTCCATATTTATTGGTATTCTTCGCAATGCTTATGTTAACACTGTTTCGGCGAGTTAATTATGTTATGACTGACGTAGGCCTGGAGACAGGTTTCACTTACGAGGGAAGGCTTTGGACCTCCCGACGAGAATCGTCACGAAATTTTCTGAGGTGGACAAACATGAGACCATACTAACTGGTGCGAAGTGCGGCATTTCGCAATCGCCTGTAACGCTTATAACACGGCTTATAAAAGTGGAGCGCGCCTGTAATGTTTCCAACCATTAATTTTCAAACACGCTGTACCTGAGAGCTCTACTGGGTGTTCAGTTCAAAGTGTGTCATGGCTCGCTGTATGCCATCATGTGGCTAGCCGATGAGCCTAGAGAATTCAATCTTCCTACACTTCCGCAGAGGTGTATAACCTATGAGGCAGAGAAGTTGCCTAGCAAGTACGGCGTTCATTTTGAAGAGTACGTAACGATACGTACGGTAACGCCGGTAGTGGCAGGAATGTGAACTGTTTGGAAATACGTACTGTCGGGATATGGGGAGAGGGTTAAGACGATTACTTACGTATTTGTTGACATTAACTTCGACGGTTTGATTTGTGTTGTGGAATGTTACCGTACGCAACCGATGATAACAAATACCCTGCGTACGACTTGCCGGCGCAAAACACAGTTCGAAAGAGGTTATGGTAGCACACAGACCGTACAGACCGCCATCTGTTGCTACGACGTTCAAGTTATACCGTACACGTTCTCAAGTTCAGATTGAAGAACGCCTTAAATAATAGGCAACTTCTCTAACATATAAGCTGAAACTCGCTTCAAATCGGTGACCCAACAACAGTGACGTCATGACACACTTTGAAATGAACACCCAGTAGTGTCATCAGGTGAAACGGCGCATACCTGGCAGGTATCTCTTGTGTACATAAGTGATTGGTATAACTTACTGACGTTCAAAGATACCTGACCTTACTAATCGATAGTAATCGATAATTTGTTGGTGTAAGTGTGGCTTCTTTAGTTATTACTTATATAAATAGATGGCGAAGATAACAGTCAATCGTACATAAATATATCCGCATTGTAGAATTCAATATTTGATTCCCCTGTAGTGGTTGTAAAACTACACTGGGTTTAGCTAGAAACGGCTGATAACTACATATTATTGGAGTTAGATGTATAGTTTTAAAATTATTTCAATCATATTTCAATAACAGAAGGCAAATGACCAAAATTGAAGATCAATTTAGTGAATACAAATATATTGATATAGGTGTACCGCAAGGAACAATTTTGGGACCTATTTTATTTCTAATAAATGTTAATGATCTCCTAAATATAAATTTAGAAAAATTTAATGGGTCTATATATTCATATGCGGATGATACAGTAGTTATTTTCAGTGGTTTTTCTTGGCAATAAGCTAATATAGGTGCTAATATTGTTAAAAATGGCTTAATTCCAACTTCCTTTCTTTAAATATATCTAAATCAACTTTAGTTCCTTTTTCGCTAACAGCTGCCAGTGTTCAAAATTAAAAATTTAGCGATGAATATAGACTAATAATACACAGTGAAAATTGTTTAGATCCCAAAAGTTGTAAATGTCCACCATTGAAAGAAGCCACGTATGTCAAATATCTGGGTATCATTATTGATCAGAATTTAAAATGGCCTCATCACATTACTTATCTTTGTAAGAGGCTTCGCAAAACAATTTATAAATTGAATAATTTCGAGGGAAAAATTGTTCCGGGGCCAGGTATCGAACCCGGGACCTTTGGTTTAACGTATCAACGCTCTACCAACTCAGCTACCCTCTTTATCTTAATAATCACCATCGCAGTAATGATCATAATTATGGTATTCATCATCATAATCACCAAAAAATTATACTTTCTCTTTATGCTGCATGTAGTATTATGACACTTCAGAAAATGTATATAGAAGTAAGTTATATTTATATTATTTATATTTGTGTTGTATTAAGACATTACGTTTTAACTAATGTAGGTACTATTGCGTATTAAAATAATTTATAAAGCATATCGTCGTTGTTTCTGCAATAACTCCTATGTGCAAAATATAAATTGGAGAATGGAGAAAGTTACACAATGCAGAATTGCACGCATTGTATTCTTCACCTGACATAATTAGGAACATTAAATCCAGACATTTGAGATGGGCAGGGCATGTAGCACGTATCGGCGAATACAGAAATGCACATCAAGTGTTAGTTGGAAGGCCGGAGGAAAAAATGCCTTTGGGGAGGCCGAGACGTAGATGGGAGGATAATATTAAAATGGATTTGAGGGAGGTGGGATATGATGGTAGACTCTGGATTAATGTTGCACAGGATAGGGACCGATGGTGGGCTTATGTGAGGGCAACAGTGAACCTGCGTGTTCCTTAAAAGCTGTAAGTAGGGTAGAGTCGGGTAGTATCGGACATCGGGTAATATCGGACAGTAAGTTTCTTTCATGTACCACACGATGATAGTTTCTGATTGACATGGTTACGTTTCTGTGATGTCGCATAGAGAAACGTAACCATGTCATTCAGGTACTACCATATGGTGGTAGATGAAAGAAACGCACTGTCCGACATTACCCGATGTCCGATACTACCCGACTCTACCCTAAGTGTCAGTATTGACAAGAATAGCTTTCTTGAAATCGAACCCCGTCGCTTTGAGAGGTAATAGCTGTTAAAGGCAACGCATCCCATTAACTGTAATAGGGGTTATGGAATGCGGAACAGATATTTGTGGTCTCTAGTACGTGGCTCTGGCTTATTGGACAGAAATGGGATTGCATAATTACTGCATAGTCCGGTTACTTGTGGCCCCGCATTCTATTGTCGGCAGAATTCAATTGGTCTGAGCGTTAGTAATTGAATGGTTAATGTTACTCTGATTTGGAAGAAGAGGCGTTCCATGTCATTTGACTTCACCCCTGTTATAGTAGTGAATATGGAATTTTAAAAGTGCTGATCGAACGACTATTTTTTTAGCATTAAACAATATAGCCTATATTAATCTCTCAGGAATTTTAAATCTCTTTCGTTGCATTATTTAACAGCAAAAATGAAAATGTGGTTCAATTTATGTAGTCCAAGTAAACTAGGTACACCGCTCCGTCGATTTAGTAGAATGCGTTTGAGTCTAAAGAAAGCAGAAAACATATAAGGCGGTCTGCTGTGGCGAGATTTCAAGCTCTAGCATACCGGTCAGAAACACTTTCAAGTCTGAATATTTCTGACAAATTGAATATTGTTCGGCGCCTTGAAAACGGCATAAATCTTAAGAATATAGCTCGAGGGAGTGAGGTAATATGTATTTTTTTTTTTACTTTTTCTTTATTTATTTTATCAATTTTTTATTGATTTATTTGTTTATTTATGCTTCATTCATTAATTGGTTCGTTCATTCAAAATTTATTTATTTATTTATTTATTCATTCATTCATTTATTCATTCATTCCTTCTTTTCTTCCTAACTTCACTCACTCACTCACTCACTCACTCACTCACTCACTCACTCACTCACTCACTCACTCACTCTCTTTCTTTCTTTCTTTCTTTCTTTCTTTGCTTATTGACTCGTTAATTTATTAGTTGATTAATTTATTAGTTTATTCATTCATTCATTCATTCCTTCTTTCCTAACTTCACTAACTAACTCACTCACTCACTGCCTTTCTTTCTTCCTTTCTTTGCTTATTGACTCATTAATTTATTAGTTGATTTATTTATTTATTCATTCATTCATTCATTCATTCATTCATTCATTCCTTCTTTCCTAAATTCACTATCTCACACACTCACTCACTCACTCACTCACTCACTCACTCACTCACTCACTCACTCCCTTCCTTTCTTTCTTTCTTTGCTTATTGACTCGTTAATTTATTAGTTGACTGATTAATTTATTAGTTTATTTATTCATTTATTCATTCATTCATTCATTCATTCATTCATTCCTAACTTCACTAACTCACTCACCCACTTACTCCCTTTCTGTCTTTCTTTCTTTCTTTCTTTCTTTCTTTGCTTATTGACTCGTTAATTTATTAGTTGACTGATTAATTTATCAGTTTATTCATTCATTCATTCATTCATTCATTCATTCATTCATTCCTAACTTCACTAACTCACTCACTCACTCACTCACTCACTGCCTTTCTTTCTTCCTTTCTTTGCTTATTGACTCATTAATTTATTAGTTGATTTATTTATTTATTCATTCATTCATCCATTCATTCATTCATTCCTTCCTTCTTTCCTTCCTAACTTCACTCACTCACTCACTCACTCACTCACTCACTCACTCACTCACTCACTCACTCACTCTCTTTCCTTCTTTATTTACTTATTGACTCATTAATTTATTAGTTGACTCATTAATTAATTAATTAATTTGTTTGTTTATTTATTCATTCATCCATCCTTTCATCCATTTCTTCTTTCCTTCCTGACTTCACTCACTCACTCCCTTTCATTCTTTCTATCTATCTTTCTTCCTTTCTTTCCTTCTTTCTTTCTTTCTTTCTTTCTGTGCTTATTGACTCATTAATTTATTAGTTGATTTAGTTATTTATTTATTTATATTTATTTATTTATTTATTTATTTATTTATCATTTCACCCCCGTTAAGACTGATTATGTGGTTGGGATTTTTGCGAGGTTTTCGCCAACCATAAGGCAATCGGGCCTCACCTCATCTCACTACATCTCGCCAAAAAATTGTAGACAATTGGAAAATTGTAAAAATTGTAATTGTAATCTTGTAAAATTTTGACTTGTTTCACATCTTAAAGCTTCATTCCCAATGTAAGTTCTATGGAATATAATGAAATAAAAGGAAATTTATTTATTCATTCATTCATTTATCTATTCATATATTTATTAGGTAATTCCTTCATTTATTATTGTGTTTTCTTGAAATATAATATATTATAGGAAATAAAATTAATTTGTATTAAAGTTGTATCATATTCGGTTTTTATAATGAGTTAACAACTTTTGAATAAATACCCATTCCCGTATGATCGATTTTTTACTGTCCATAATATTATTTTATTGTTCTAGTCTACCAAAAGATGAAGCTTGCCGATTGCAACTTGGTCTGCGTGTTATGTCTAAGTATGTGAACACTGACTTTCTACTAAATCAACGGAGCAGTGTAGTGTGTAAATATAAGATAGTTTCTACTTCCAAATATAGCAGTAGCAATATCTGAAAAAAAAATACGGGTATATTGCAGACCTAAATATTGTAAAAGATGAAGAAATAATGTAGCAATTTTTATATTTTGTGCTTGAAAAATATGATTTGAGATTTCAGATTGTGGTTTAGGTACAACTCATTAAAATATTAGGTGAAGGGGTATATTAAAAGATATGTCGGCAAATTAATTCTGTTTTATACAAGATTACTATTACATGATGTAAAATCCAAAGTAGCTCTTCTGTATGGTAGGAAAATTTTATTTTATTTTTTGCAGTAGACATCCTCAAAACTTGAACACAAAAAGTGAGATTTCTCAGCTCATTATTGGATTTGTCAGATCCAGTCCTCAAAGATATATCGACATTAGAGTTAAGTTTCAGGTCCTTTGTGTGGTTATTGAAGTTAAGAAATAAACCAACAAATTTGAAAATATTATTTACAATCCATGAAATGGACAGACCCTTATTAAATAATATTGTTAGCTTTCGAAAGATCGTTGTTATCAGGAACAATCGAAGTGGTTTAATCTTCAGCATCTATCCTGACTTAGTAAATAATTGATGATTATGATGATAAAATTATTTTTAAGATTAAAAAAATGGTTAAGAAATATAATAAACAAACTGTATAAAATAAATAATGATGTTAATGTGCATTTTTTCAAGAAATTGACATTTAGACAATTACGGTTAAGCGATGTCATCAAAACTAGCATTTATAGCCTATGTGAGATTGATATTTGGACTTTTAAGGGAACCGTTTACTGATTAGAGGTCAAAAATCTGATTTTTTATTTTGTGTTTAAAAAGCATTAAACTTGTTCTTTAAAACAATATACATATTGTGGGAGGTATTTATGCAGATAAACCCTTTAAATTTCGCGGTGCATATAATTCATAATCCTTTTTTTAATACAGTTTTCCATAAGTTGACATTTTTAAAACTTAAGTGTATTTTTCTCTGAAACTACTGAATCAATTTACATGACATTTTTACAGTGTTTTTTGCAGCCTGTGTTCTACATTGTGGACCAACAAGTTTAAGAATATCACACACAGATATGCAGATATGCATTGAAAAAAATTGCAAAACAATGTTACGCAAAGTTCAATATTGTTTCTGTTTCTCTAGGAGTGAAATATTTAACTAAATTTTGCTTTAGAATTTACAATATACATTACTAGAAAACTTTAAAAAATGCTAGGTATATGAGTAAAAAATTGTAGCAAGTAATGTGCACCTGAAGAATGAGATACATTTAGCAAAGTGGGAATACTGGGTATCAGTTATGGCCTCTCGTTTCCACTCGGATGCGGAACTAATTAGTTGTCTTTTATACCACTGAATTCAGAATAATTGATGATATAATGATGGAAATTTTTATTCCATTCTGAACACTAAAAGCCTAGAAATATTGAACTAAACTTTTGTACTGAAAATTTTTAATCACACACACATCAGTACCCACTCTCCTTAACACAATACATTCTCAAAAACATACAGTAGCACAAATGATGTTTTGAGACAGTTAATATATGGTACTAAGGTTTACTGTATCTGGCTATAAGAGAATTACCGATATCGATACGGTTCGGGTTTTTTTTATATCCTTTGGTATTCTCAACAAAACTTAAGGACACCATACAATTAAAAAGTTAATTCACAGTACATTAAATAGTCCTGAATATTTAATGATGGTGGTAGTGGTGATGATATTGATTATGATTATGAAATACTTATTACTGTAAATAAGAATATCAACAGTCAGATTTTTTAAATTCTGATGTTAATATGTACGCCAGCGTTTCTGGCGCGTATCCTTGAGTACAATGCACAGTCTGCGAGCGTCTGTTGATAGTGTAGCTGAGAATGGTACCACCTCCTATACACGTCACGTCAGCAATCTGCCAACCATAGTTCTCAGTCTTACTGCCCAGACTGTGGCAAAAGTAAGATACTCTCACTTACAGCTTGTCCAAGTCAAGTCTGCGAGTGGGGATATCGGGATGGAATGTAGAGGCAAAACACAGGTGCCACATAGGTCACTTGACGCTCAGATTTCAACGTGTGCACATAGTTTAAAATACACTACGGAGCGCACGCATGTTTTGTTCTTGTCTTCCAGATAAAGGCAACAGTTACGCTGCCTCCCCCCTCATGCAACTTTCTCTCCTACGCCCACGCTTGCCAATCAGAACGCCAAACCTCACTGTCAAGCAGAAGTAGAAGTACAGTCTATTTCAAAGCGTCTTAAATTGTTACCGCTCTATGAACTGAAGCACAGTAGGAAAACTTTGCTGTCATATGAGACTGTACTGGTCTCCTCTCGTTATCGCCTCCTTTCACTACAGAACTGCCTCCAACTTCCCCTCTCGGCTCGCAGACTTAACTTGGTCGAGCTGTAAGTTTCCCTACGCTAGCGTTCCTGCGGTGTGTCCTTGAGTACAGTGTCCAGTCAGTGAGTCACTGCAGCTGAGAACGATACCTCCTCCTATATACACGTCACATGAAAAATATGCCAACCACAATTGCCAGCTTTATCGCCCATACTCTGCTACAAATGTAAGATACTTGCACTTAAGGTTCCCATTACTTATTTCACATGCCAAAAACGGTGGCGCGGCCTATAATAGAGTTCTTTATTCAGAAGGTAAATTTTTGAGTGAAATCATAGGAATGTACATACAAAATTGCTTTGAAACAACACATTTCTGCTTTTAGTGATTAATTTTTCAAAGACTTCCTGACTTCGTCACATTTATTTCACATACCTTAAGGTCGGTATCCTGGCGTTGGCGGTAGAAGATATTTATAGCTGTAATTCCATTCTTTATGCAGTGTTTTCCATTGATTCCTCGGTTTATTTTTATTACAAACGTAGGAAGGCTAAGGCTGCTTTAGCACCGAGCGCGTCCTTTACAGCGTTACTGTTCGCATTTCAGGAGAAGCTCCGAGGAAGGGTTGCGAGTTTTTCCTCCCACTCTTACAAGCAACACCCGACACGGAATCAGTCGGCCAATGACGGAGCCTTGTTTGTCCCAGTCAGTCAATGACAACACCCCCATCAACCTGCTCCTCCAGAAGCGCCGAGTCTTACCCTCTCCTCTTACCCCGCAAGGACCATACTCTCCTCGGAGGGATAAAAATCCGTGACGCTACAGCCCATAAAGGGCCAAGACTGACCAGCCGGCTGCTGGCCTCACGTCCACATCCGAAGCAGAGGTGGACGATCATCCAAAGAGAATGGAGGTATCGTGTGGTTAGCACGATGATCCCCAGCCCTTATAGCTGGTTTGCGAAACCCTCATAGGGATATTTTCTTGAAATTTGTTCAGTACACACTATGTCTTTTCCTGTAACGAAGCCATTTCTCATATTCAGTACAGCGTATTCCGAATCTCACCGGACCGGTGAACAACAATGACGTCACGCTGCAGCAGAATAGGAACAAAACGTCTGGAAGGATCGATGGCTGTCATGGCGACTGTGTAAGTGGTTATCTGTGCTACGCTAGCAAAATTTTGCGAAATTTCCGTCCTGCCATCTCGTTCAAAGAAAAGAGAGCATAAACAACTTATTTCTTGAACCGGTAGTAATAACTGGTCCATTGACATGTTCGCTCATAAGCCATTGACATATTGTTTTTACGTTGTGCTCGTTACAAACAATACAGCAGAACACACCGCCATGACACAACAGTGCACGATGTCATTCTCTGCTAATTCCCGCCCTATACAAGAACCAATCGGATCCACTGATGGCGGCTGATGGAGACTGCCACCACCTCTGCAAGCTGATGGCACCGGTGCGACACCGGTGGAGTATCAATGACGTCATCGGTGGAATTCGGAACACCGTGATGCCATCGGATTGCTCACCGGTGAGATTCGGAATACAGCGGTAGTTACAGCGCTCCTAGAGGCGGAATTGGGAACTGAAGCACATAGTAACCAAAACTTTGAGTGCACCATCTCACTTGCAAAGGAAAATCAGTAACATCGGTGGAAAGCAATAACAGTATGAAATCAGGGTAATCATTTCGGGACACTCTGTAGTTAAAACAATGTTTTGTGAAAAGTTGTCAAAGGACATTAAAGAATGAGGAGAGAGATGGGTAACATAAGAAGAATAGAGACAAAGAGGAAAAGAATGAGGAAGGAAATAACTATACTGCTGAAGTATAAGAAGAGATCGAGGAGGAGAAATAGGCGTACGAGGAAGAATAAACGATTAAGAATAAGGATAAGAGGGAAAGAAGAAGAGGTAGAGGACAAGGTGGAAATATGGGATAACATTTTGTAAAGATCAATAGATGCAATAGATATTTGCATATAATTACTTTTTCAAAGAAATACGAACTGGTCATCTATAGGTAGTGGTGTCTAAATATGAGCTACCACAAAATTTTGAAAATAAAATTGTAAAAAACAAAGAAACATAAGTAGGAAAATCGTGTCACATGAATAGCAATATTCTGTAACAAATAACGCAAATCGTGATAGCAAAGTACACGAGGTGCCAACGTGCTGGTAATACGGGCTACCTATCCCATATTTGACATATCGGTAGCCCGTATTAGCAACATCGACTCCTGAATGTTTCTGAGTTTATGTATGGCAATAGTTGTTCTAAATAAATATTACTCTTATGCCATATGATAGAGCTATTCTTAATCAGTGCAACACGTCAAGTGTGATTTCTAAACACGAAATATATTTCTTCCTATAAAATTGAAACTACATACCTGCAAATACTTTGAAATTGATGAAAAACACAAAAAACACACCACATCCACACCACAAAGCCAATTGGTTTGTCTTTTTCTGCATGCAGACTAATGGACACGAAATGTACTTTTAGAGCTTTTCCGTTAGATAACAACACCATATATAGTAAAAAAACACCATATTACCACTCCTAGCCCACATTTCCACCATCTCCTCTATAAAGGAAATGAAACCGAGGAAAGTAGTGTGCTACGAAGAAATAAATAGAATTACTTATTTCTGAATCTTATAATACTGGCATACATTTTTGTGCGATATCGTGAGTATTTGCTTGTTTTCCGCACAGAACCAATACGCGGTAAGTGTGAAATACCACATTCAGTATTCCCAACGTAACACACATAACAATTTCCCTCTTCTTACCGCTTAAGCGCCACATTCATTTTACTGCTTTAGGCTTTTAACATATTATTTCTAGAGACGTTTAACTTAGTAATAATTATAAATTGGAAACTTACCACTGCAATTTCATCTAAATTGCAATGTTAATTATTGTTTTTAAATATTTGCAAAAATTAATTAAAGTCTACTACTCCACGAAACTTATTGCATTCCTGATACAAGTAACATTAAGGAAGCCGTGAAAAAATCAACAAGATTCCAGATGCGGATGTTATTACTGCAATATGTTATATAAATAATATTGTTAAAATATTAAAATGAAAAATAAATCATTACATAACCTTACCGTTTAAGTTCGCATTTATAGACTGTGGGGAAAAAAACAGACGTATATCACGGCCTGCTGGAGTATAGTAAACACAGAAAACATTTTAAAGCAACAATGTTGAAGATAGATATTTTTGTTTTGCAAATTTGCCGTCATTGAACAGAAACCAAGATGGAGATATCATTGCAACTAATTAGAAATTCCTCTTTCAGGTATGTAATAAACGATCTTCGCACAAAATAATGTACGATACACGAGCGGTATGTTTTCTTTCAATTCTCGGAAATTAAAAAAGCTCCACTACGTTTCACTTTTTCAAACTTTTCCTCGAACATGAAAACTTCAACATACCGCTCTTGTAACGCATATTACTATTAAGTATTATTGGTGTTGTGAAGATGAAAAGAATTGTTATTGTATTATATTAATTATGTATTATATTGTCTTGTATTGTAGTATTGTATTGCTTTGAATTGTATTGTATTAATTATGTTATATTCACAGCATTGTAGTAATTTTCTATCATACTGGTTGAGTGGAAGAGAAGGCCGAATGGCTAACTCTGCCAGTTAAAATAAACCATTATTATTATTATTATTATTATTATTATTATTATTATTATTATTATTATTATAACTGAAAGGGTAAATTGTTGGCAACACATTATATAATCGCTATTTTGATTAACCTAACTCCAATATTTGTCTTCGAATATATCTTAGCAGTTGCCTCGATTCAGCCCCGAACGCAGTTTCTGGTATCTGTGTTTGTCGTTTTCACATGACACGTGTTTCCGTTAATTGCTTTTGTAGTCACTGAACCGTCTGATGCGGAGCGTAGCCCCAGGATGTTAATGTAGCGCTCATATCAAATGTTTGTATACGGCGGGCGCTGCTTGTTACGGTGTTGCTCGTACCGTGTAGCTGTCGTCGCTTCGGAGCTAAAGACAGGTGGTTCCGCGAGGACTCGACGTCCCACTGGCGTGCAGGCGTCGGGACCAAGTGGATCAGTTCCCTCGTGGCGCACGTCCGCCGTTTAGCACGTGTCGGCGCCCTACCGCGTCCTCCCTTTTCTTTACCACGCTTTCCTGTGTAATTACACTTGGATAGCTCGGGAGGCTGGGAGAGAGTTATTGGCATTTATAAACAAACTTCAAATAATAGTAATATACGTTACAAGAGCGGTATGTTGACGTTTTCATGTTCGAGGAAGAGATTGAAAAAGCGAAACGTAGTTGAGCTTTTTTAATTTCCGAGAACATGAAAACAAACATACCGCTCGTGTATCGTACATTATTTTGTGCGAAGATCGTTTATTACATACCTGAAAGACGAATTTCTAATTAGTTGCAATGAAATCTCCATCTTGGTTTCTGTTTAATGACGCCAACTTCGGAACACCAAAATATCTTTCTTCAACATTGTTGCTGTAAAATGTTTTCTGTGTTTACTATACTCCAGCAGGCCGTGATATACGTCTGTCTTTTTTTTCCCCCAGTCTATAAATGCGAACTTAAAAAAAACGGTGAGGTTATGTAATGATTTATTTTTCATTTTAATATTTTAACAATATTATTTATATAACATATTGCAGTAATAACATCGGCATCTGGAATCTCGTTGATTTTTTCACGGCTTCCTTAATGTTACTTGTATCAGGAATGCAATAAGTTTCGTGGGGTAGTAGACTTTACTTAATTTTTGAAAATATTTAAAAACAATAACTAACATTGCAATTTAGGTGAAATTGCAGTGGTAAGTTTGCAATTTATAATTATTACTATCTTAAACGTCTTTAAAAATAATATGTTAAAAGCCTAAAGCAGTAAAATGAATGTCGCGCTTAAGCGGTAAGAAGAGGAGAAATTGTTATGTGTGTTACGTTGGGAATACTGAATGTGGTATTTCACACTTACCGCGTATTGGTTCTGTGCGGAAAACAAGCAAATACGCACGATCTCGCACAAAATAATATTAATAAATGTAAAGATAATATTTAAAGTAGCCTACGTACGAGCTATTCCATCTCAAATCGACCGAAATATAGAGAAAATTGACCTTACACTTCCTAAATACAATGAAGCTTTTTGTGTACGTATTGAACTGTGATAAAATGCTTTGTGCAAAGTTTGAGGCATCAGAATTTCATAGTATTTAAATAAAAAATATTTAAATTTATGATATTTTCATAAAATTAGCAATTTTAAACTCTTGTAGCTCCGAAACCCTTTCACCCAATTATCAAAATCATGGTTTATTTTGATGCTGAGAAATTAAAATTTATATTGACATATAAACAGATTTTCTTACTTTTTATGGAAATGGAGAAATTTAGAATTTTCCTCATTAAGACGCCTTTGGCTAGGAAAAAATATTTTAAAATTACATAGATTCCGCATTGAAAGTACAAATAAACACATATTTTTTTTTTTACTGATGGTATGTTGATAAGAAAGTATTGAAAATATCAAATAAAGGAAATAAATAGTACGCGCGTGAACTAACCAGCTGACTGTGAGACGGGAGCTTAGGCGAGACAAGCAAGGCCAGGAGACAAAGACGTGATGTGTCGTATAGCAGTCATGGCTGTGCTAGCTTTATCACAGGTTTTCATAAACACAGGAGTAAAATAACGCCCAACGCTCGCTTATCTTCAGTTCTCGGCTAATGCGTGCGGTACTGCGCCGTTAAAGTCTAGGCGTGTGAAAATAATCTATTTAATACCCTCGAAACTTATTGCCGTACCACTAAGCAAACAATACCGAATCCCTCTTAATAATGCAAGGTTTTTTCTCAATATTTTTTTACATTTTTACAAATGGCCAAAAAGCCTAAAAGCAAGTAAAATCAGATTATCTGTGTCTCTGTGTACAATAAAAATAAAGATTACTTCTTAACATAACCTACCAAATGTCAGCTTCAAAATAAGCTCTCGTTCAATGTTCTGCAGTAAATGGTTCCAGAGTAGTGGTTGCTGAAAGAGGCTTGTTTTTATAAAATACCGGTACGCTAAATTTGTCGCTCAATAGTACGAAAACAGTTTGACTTTCGATAGTATATTTTTGAAAATGCACTCCCCTCAGCACCTTGTATAATTAGGGAAAAAATTATAGTATAAAAAAATGCGAGGTTTTTTACTGATCGATTTCATATGGAATAGCCAGTACTGTTCGTTCACTGATGTTTTAATCATTTACTACTGCACTGCATACACTACTGAAACTACAAATGCCACTGGACTAACGTTACTACTTAAATTACAGCTGCTACTGAAACTACGTCTGCCACTGAAACTACTGCATTATTCCTATTAATTATACTCGGCTGATACTGAAACTGCGTCTGATACTGCTACTTCTGAAACTAAAGCTGCCTCTGAAACTACTTCATTATTGGTGTTGATGATTCTCAGCTGATACTGAAACTACGTCTGAAAATTCTCTTTCTGAAACTACAGCTGCCAGCGAAATTACTGCATTATTGCTATGAATGATACTCAGCTGATACTGAAACTACGTCTGATACTGATACTTCTGAAACTACGTCTGCCACTGAAACTACTGCATTATTCCTATTAATTATACTCGGCTGATACTGAAACTAATTCTGATACTGCTACTTGTGAAACTAAAGCTGCCTCTGAAACTACTGCATTATTGGTATTGATGATATTCAGCTGATACTGAAACTACATCTGATACTTCTATTTCTGAAACTACACCTGCCAGTAAAATTAGTGCATTATTGCTATTAATGATACTCAGCTGATACTGAAACTACGTCTGATATTGCTACTTCTGAAACTACGGCTGCCACTGAAAGTACTGTATTATGTAATATAATATAATGTTTATTTTAGTATTCAGTCTAAATAACTTATCATAGTTTTAAAAACATCAACAACATTTACAAATGTAAATATTCATTGAATGTTATAGACAACTAATGTGCTAACGTTTTCGCCCTTAGGCATCTTCAGGCATTTGACTCAATATCTTATACAAAATTTTACCTTATGATGGCTGTGAAATGTATATCAAACAATTTACATCTAACATATTTACAGATCATGTGTACATAATTAAATAACAGTTTCTTTATGGTAAGCAAACAGCCTGAAATTAAAATCAAGTTACAGATATTAAAATAAAATTATATTTGTAATAAAATTGATTGTGATTAAAAATGTTATTACTCATATATTTCTTACTTAATTCATAATAGTGTGATTATTAAAATAACGTAGTAAAATTATATGGTTCTTATTATTCAATATTAAGCTCATAATAAGCCAACATCAATGATTTTCTGTTAGTTGTATACTTGGAGCGCGGATAAAGATCTCACTGAGAGGATTATCTATTCGTTGGTGGAATCCATTATTTAAATTCACAGAAAGGTCTTATATGTGATGTACTGCATTATTGCTATTAATGATACTCTGCTGATACCGAAACTACGTCCGATACTGCTACTTCTGAAACTAGAGCTGCCACTGAAACTACTACATTATTGCTATTAATTATACTCAGATGATACTGAAACTACTCTGATACTGCTACTTTTGAAACTACGGCTGCTACTCAAACTACTGCATTATTGTTATTAATAATAGTTAGCTGATACTGAAACTAGTCTGATACTGCTACTTCTGAAACTACGGCTGCCACTGATACTACTACATTATTGCTATTAATGATACTCAGCTGATACTGAAACTACTCTGATACTGCTACTTCTGAAACTACGGCTGCTACTCAAACTACTGCATGGTTGCTATTAATGATACTCAGCTGATACTGAGACTACGTTTGATACTGCTACTTTATAAACTACAGCTGTCACTGAAACTACTGCATTATTTCTATTAATGATACTCAGCTGATACTGCTACTTCATAAATTACAGCTGCCACTGAAACTACTGTATTATTTCTATTAATGATACTCAGCTGATACTGAAACTACGTCTGATACTGCTATTTCGTAAACTACAGCTGTCACTGAAATTACTGCATTATTTCTATTAATGACACTCAGCTGATACTGAAACTACGTCTGATATTGCTACTTTATCAATTACAGCTGCCACTGAAACTACTGCGTTATTTCTATTAATGGTACTCAGCTGATACTGAAACTACATCTGATACTGCTACTTCATAAACTACAGCTGTCGCTAAAACTACTGCACTACTACTAGAACTGTAGGACTGTTCATTCTCATTGTGGTGTTGCAATATTTTTTAATAAGGTTGTCTATTTCAATTATTAAATATTGATAAATCTTGTATTGGAATTCACTAAGGCCTCTGCTGTTATTTAAAAAAAAATGACGCCATCTTAGTTTCTATATATCATTCTCCTTTAGATGATGCTAATATGTTTTAACACAGCTTGATAAATTGATGTTATTCCTTTTATCATTAAAATGTCTATTGTAATATGTGGTGATATTAATATTGATGTACGACATAATTCTACTATATCTTCACAATTAATTAATATTTTAAGATCTGTTGATTGTTATTTTACGAATACAAAAGGTCACAAGGGGCAATTCATGCCTTGATAATGCTATAACTAATGTACATAGAGACTTAATTACTACAGTTGTTGTTAAGGTAAAATGGATTTGAGGGAAGTGGGATATGATGCTAGAAACTGGATTAATCTTGCTCAGGATAGGGACTGAAGGGGGCTTATGTGAGGGCGGCAATGAACCTCCGTGTTCTCTAAAAGTCATTTGTATGTATGTGAATTTTTGTCCATTTAGTATTTTTAATGAAGCAAAGTTTAATTCAATGAAGCAAATAAGAGCTGAAATAAAACAACGTGCCAAGTCAAGTTTAAAATTAAGCCTTAATTATTGTGTACCCAACAAGCACACAAAGATATTAACTTCATGTTATATACAGTTTAACTATATAACAATACATGATTTTAGCCTACCTACTTGCTCATGTAACACTTTGAGTATATCCTCACAAGTTATATATTTAGGCATTATTATTGATCAACATTTATAATGGGACAAGCATATCTCCATCCTGTGTAACAGATTGAGTAAAATAATCCACAAATTTTCCATTCTACGCTCTTATTTACCTGTTCATGTTCTGTGTACTGTGTACTTAGCTCTGTTTCAATCAATAATTCAGTATGGTATATTAGGTTGGGGAGGAATGGCAAAATCGACTCTCCATCCTTTAAATTTGCTCCAGAAAAGAATTATCAAAATTTGTTTATATAAACCTTTTCATTACTCAACAAAATTAATTTTTCAGGAATTTGGTGTTTCAAATCTAGAACAAATTTATAAACAAACATTGCTGATTTACTTCCATAAAAATCACAATAAATTTAAATTTGATCCTCATGAATACCATACGAGACAAAACTACAGTTTCTTTCTAAATACTCCCAAATGCCACACAACTGCTGGATTAAAACACAGCAGAAATTTTGGACCCGAAATATATAACGCATTAATTCGAGCTTACCCTGAGCTAAGTGCACTTAACACACATAGATTTAAGAAACAAATCAGATTAATTATTTAATTGTTTAAGCTAATTGAGTTAAAAATTGATACTCTAATGTTCATGTACTTTTGTATTTTCTGTTTATTAATGTTGTGCTCAATGAACTCTCTTAATTTTGTGATATATTTTGTAAAACTAATCTGAACTGCGCCCGAGCACCAGCTTCTGCTCTTTCGGGCTACAATGCCTAATGTAGCGCAAGTGTATAGTATTAAATAAATGAAATGAAATGAAATGTATAACTATAACCTAAAACTCAATAATAAAATGCAACCCAGAAATGAATAAATCAAATAAAATTTTCTTTCATAAAATTTGGTCCTCTAAACTTGTGCTGTTGTTTTATTTGAAACTAGCCGTACCCGTGCGCTCCGCTGCACCCGTTAGAAATAAATATAAAATAATTATATAATTAAAATAGGACATTTGAACCAGGGAACATTCGTGTTTGATAGAAGGATAAATCGTTTAATAAGTTACTTAGTTTAAATTGTATTTAAATAATTGAAATGCAATAATTTTGGTCCAGAGAGCAATCATTTGGTGCAATGACAATTCCTTTAACATGTTTCTTAATTTTTATTACATGCATCCATACTTTAATGAAGACTGACATATCATTTAGATTTAATGTGTATACTTTATTTTACTTGCTATATGTTTCCATTGAATTATGATAATAACTTAATTTTAACCCTTGTTTTCTACGTATTTAGTAAATGGCGCTAGGGCCACTATGGTTCTGAACCCTTCAAATAAATTAAATAACTTAAATTATATTATATTATATTATATTATATTATATTATATTATATTATATTATATTATATTATATTATATTATATTATATTATATTATATTATATTATATTATATTATATTATATTATATTATATTATATTATATTATACTATATAAAATGTGTTGATAACGGATGTACACCGATAAGTAAGTTTTAAATTTGTTAAGGGGGCTCTTGAATCTAAGGAGGAACACATTTTATTTTACAACAGCGCAACATAATCTGCTTGGCTCATTACCCAATTTTTTTGCATTGCATTTAATGCATATGTATTTTATGTATTTTAACACGACTCAATTGCGCATAGTTAAAATTTGGATTATAAAATAATGGAATGCTAAGCTAACATATTATTACTGCATACTAAATCAATACACTCTTGTGGTTCGTTAATTCTCTGAGATAAACATTATTTTAAGACATACAAGAAACGAATACAGAGAATAGCCTATCAAGTTGTTTGTGCATAAGAAGATATTTTAATCTTACCTGTCCTCAATTTACTCCGAAGTTACTCTAATAACATTACAGCATTATGTCCATATAGAGAAACTACACTTTCCAATGGTGAAATAATAATTAATTACACAAATCGGTTAATTTAGCTTCCGATATTACTTCATACAAACACAGAAACATTCCCTGTAGGCTATCTTTCATAGCTTTCGATTGTTGCTGTCCAAGGCCGCTTATAGACGAAGTCATTTGTTTTTTAATTCATTACACGGCTTTAGATGGCAGTTATTTTAATTTTAAAACTCATTTATCTCATTAAATATCAGTCCTATCAAAATTTTTCGAGGAATAAAACTTATCGCAAATTATTTTTAAAGAAACGTTTGTTATGTAACATTCTTCACAAAAATCAATAATAAACGACATATTTCGATTTATTTAATTCAGACCGCCTTATAACCCCCCTTTTAAATAATGTATTTTGAATGCCATATAGCCTAATATCTAAGTTATAGCGAACGTAATTTATATTCCAATTTTCATCGAAATCCGTTCAGCCATTACCGCGTGAAATGGTAACAAACATACAGACAGACAGACATACAAACAGAAATTTCAAAAAAGCTATTTTCGGTTTCAGGGTGGTTAATTATATATGTTAGGACCAATTATTTTAGGAAAATCGAAAATTGCCAGAAAAATTTCGGCTACAGATTTTAGTATAGATATCAGTTTTAAAACATGTAGGAAGACTGAAGATCTGTATTACAAAAAGTCCCTTCTTTTAAGCCTGAAAACTAAGCAAAACTAAAACTAAAGGAAGACTAATTCTTAAGTGGTATTGAAAGTTTGTTTTAGAGTGTGAACAGGTTGATTAGCCTAATTCCTGAAACTGATGGTAGTGGGGATAGAATACAAGAACGACACCTGTTATTTTGGGTCGTACTGATTGCACTGCATTTCCAGTATGTGCGGGTCCAGTTTGTGAGATAACAATTTGATGAACTAGTTTATTCGCAGTCTTCCTTTACTCCGTGTGGGATGTGACCCCTGTCCTTTCCGGTGTGTGAACCACAAAACTAGAGAGACATGCGGTGATATTCTGCCCGTGTGCCTGAGACAACACATGTGTAACTAGGAAATGTCAATGCACTTGGTGGAATTCCAAATCATGATTGTATTTTCCACACGGTTTCATGGTAACATCCCTCTAGAGCTCTGGTTATTTCAGTCCGCTTTCTGAAAACAGGGCAATCTCTGTTACGTCAGTTGAATGTAGGGTATTAACTATATTTTAAATCGGGACACATAAATTAGGCTATGAAAAATTATACCTATCTGTCTGTCTGTCTGTCTGTCTGGCTGTCTGTCTGCCTGCCTACCTAGCTACCTACCTACCTACCTATCTATCTATCTGTCTGTCTGTCTGTCTGTCTGTCTGTCTGTCTGCCTGCCTGCCTGCCTGCCTGCCTGCCTGCCTGCCTATATGTCTGTCTGTCTATCTATATCTATCTATCTATCTATCTATCTATCTATCTATCTGTCTGTCTGTCTGTCTGTCTGTCTGTCTGTCTGTCTGTCTGTCTGTCGGTCCGTCCGTCCGTCCGTCCGTCCGTCCATCCATCCATCTATCCTTCCATATCTATCCATCTCTCTATCTATATGTCTGTCTGTCTGTTTATTTATTTATTTTGCTAATAATTTGACTTAAAATATAATATAAACAGAAAAACTTTAGCTCACCCCTGAAAGAGTAGACCTCGTGATCAGGGGCGGATTCCTGAATTGAAATTAAAAATATATAATAGAATTTGTCTTATGTCTACTACGCAATAAGAATATATAAATTTAAATTTACAATTTTTCAATTTTTATAAAATCCAAACATAACTTTTTAAATTTAATACTAGAACTATTAGAATTGACAAGATTAGGGTATTTAAATATAAATTTGTTACATATTCTCGGGCCTAAATTACTATTATGTTTAAATACTGTAGCAGTGGTTCAAACAATCTTAAAGAATTCATATCTTTTGTTTCATAACTGTGGGAATACAATTCAAAATTATTTCGATTTTTATGTATGAATTTTATTAATACAATATAATAAATTTGTCTTATTTTAAAAACATTAATGTCTAAAAACAATTTTTGAGATGGAAAATCAATAGTATTTTATTATTTTCTTCTGTAATAAATAAAGTGAATTAAAATTTGATTTAAATAAGCTACCCCATCCTATAATTGCATCTACATAATTTCTGATTGAAATAAAGTTAAGTATATTGTGCCCAATAATCGTATTGACAAGTAATTCCTCAATAAAACAAAATAATATATTATTTTACGTAATTTATTACAAAGGTAATTAATGTGTTGGTTCCACTTTCAATGTTTGTAGAAAATTATGCCTAAATATTTAACTTCAGAGGACTCCGTAATAATCGGACATTTACTCCTTAATAATGTATGAGGCAACAATTAGAGTTATGTAATTTAATACTTTCACATAATGAGAATGGAATAATAACGTTAGAAAACGTATCTTTTCGCTTAGATTTCAAGGGTTCACAATGGGCAATTTTTTGTATGTAAAATGGAATGACTTTTACCTCTTGCATAAAATTATCTGTAAATAGTTAATCTCTTATATTTTAATTCACAATACGTTTAGTATGGAATCAGAAGAATTAAAAAAAAAATCTTCAATATCTGAAGTAACATTTCCCTTAACATGAATGTAATAGAGTACAGACTATATCTTAGATTGAAAGAATATCGGAACAGAAAAGTTTCTGTATTTTTACGTGTTTTATACGGAACATTATCATTATGCGATTCTCTTGCTCACGATGAATTGATCTTCTGTTTGCTTGGTTTCTGTAGACTTTAAGATAACCCAAATTACTGTAAGTGCTTCGTTCGCTTCCGTTTTCCAGCATATAATGCATTTAAATGTCAATATTCCGAGAATTCTGTGACCTTCGCATTTAATCTACTGTAGAATTGGACGAGACACGAGTCGAAAGCTGAGAGCCCGCAGATATATACGTAGATTTCACGTTGTTCTGCAGTGTCAGAGAAGTTGCCTACGAAGCACGGCGCCCCTTTTATTCGTACAAACTGATGAAAACTTGCAGAAATCATATCTACAGTATATTTAAGGCTCAGAAAGAATAGTACAGTATTATATACCAGTGGTTGCCAAACACCACGAAATTGTGACGTAATAGAAATGCAACTCGCACACCACTATCGCAGGGAGAGAGGTGGAATGGGTATATCCTCAGATAATGCAGAGACGGACTGTGACCAAAAAATAAAAACAATATAATATTCTTCTAATTATTAACTGCGCACACTTTTTTCCGTGTTAACTTTTATCCTCCTATTCATTATTTTTGTATTATTAATAAAATAAAATATATTTTCTCATTTACCATAAAAAGAACGTGTACTTTACACCAGCAGATATTCGAACCAGGCTAGTCACGAAGTTGTAAATTACACTATATACTTTAAAAAAAAGTCGACGTATTTTATCCCGATTAAGACATAGAAGCTGCTACTTGTTATTGTTTTGTTTATTAATGAAATATTCAAATTATACTACACACGTCGAAAAAAACTTCGAAGTATTTTATTGTTCGTTTATTAACGAAAAATTCAATTTACAGGTAAGGGCGTGGTAGTCTTTATAACAAGAGGAATAATGACAACGTACATTGTTCTTTTATACTTCATTTAAAACTTTACAACAGATTAAGTATCTCATATTTTTGCCATCTGCAAAAAAAAAAAAAAAAAAATCTTTTGCTCCTGTGCTCCTTAGAATTAAGTTTTTACATATTATCTGTTTTTTGTTTTGGAAAAGATATCGAAACATATTATCCTACACACTTGTAACATCACATGAATACGTCCGCTGCTGATAAATGTCTTTACTTATATCGAAGTGATGGCTGTAAACAGAGGGTGGGGGTATGATGCCATGGTGACGCTTGAGTGGAGGCAGGGGCATGTGTCGCGACACAGCTTTTGGCGATCACTGTTATATCCTATAAGAGATAGAAAAGAACCAGTGTCACAGACCACTTATCGGTACCGCTTAGGTCGTAGTGGTGGTTATCATTTGTCTTCTAGAGCTGCTCGATGACATCGTCTCACTTCAAGTACGTTATACAAACTGAATGTTTGTGATTCTGAGTATTTTTAAATTTCAGGTTGATGCTGAGTTAGTTGAATCGTTGGTTTTTTGTTTGTTTGTTTTTTTTGTGTGTTTTTTATGTATTTGTTTATTGACATTGGAGTTCAATATATAATAATAATAATAATAATAATAATAATAATAATAATAATAATAATAATAATGTTTTATTTTCGCTGGCAGAGTTAAGGCCATAAGGCCTTCTCTTCCACTCAACCAGCCTTAATCAATACAATACATACATTAAATTACAGATATTTTCACTACACTTAAAAGGTTCTCCAGCAATATTCTTCACTACACATTTATTTAAATTTAGATAAATCTATGAGGTAAAGTAGTAACTTAATTTATGAGCTAATTTAATTCAATGAATTATAGTTAATTTAATATTTGAAATAGCTAGTAAAATGATGAAAATTAATTTAATATAAGCTTACTAGGACTATGTTACAGGGAGAATATATATATATTTCTATTTCTATAATGAGAATATTAATGTAATTGCCATTAGAGGTTTTGTAAATCTATTTAGAGAAATTAATGATAATAATAATAATAAGAATGGACAGATGTTAGTTTCATTATATGTAACACATATTAATCAGTAATTCATCTGTTAAGTAAGAATTTATGTAATTTTGACCTAAATGAAGTCATTGTCCAACAACCCCTTATATCACTCGGAAGCGAGTTCCAGTTTCTAGCAACTGAAACTGTATAGGATGAAGAATATAAAGATATCTTGTGGTAGGGTATAATGAGTAAATTGTTATGATGAGATCTTGTACTTAGCTGATGATATGCGGATAAATTTTGAAAACTTTGAAAATTTTGAATACTACTGGTGACACGAACTATTTCAGTTCCTAGCTTTGAATCACCTCCCTTTTCTTTTAACATGAAATTACCTTCCTTAACTAGCTGAAGTAACCAACTTTTTCACATGGAATTGTTTGCAATAATTCTGCATTTTATTTATATTCATGTTTCTTTCTTTTCAGGTGAGTATCAGTTGAAAAATATATTTAAGCTACCTCCATGGTATTCGATGAAGGATAAATGTGAGTAAAAAGAAATACATTGTTGAAAATATTTTCAGCATGTGTTTATCATTTCAGTGTTCAAGTTATACAGGCAATAAGTAAACATTGGGCTGGGAACATCCCTTACAGAAGTTTGAAAACTCTAAACCAAGTTCCTCTTTTTTCTTTCTTTTTAAAATTAAACTCTGATATAGTTCCATCTTTTTTGTACGCTAAGCAATCGACATGTGGAGAGACTCATTTGGCGTTGATTTTATACGATATCGAGTCTCAGTTTAAGATTTACAACGACGGAATAAAGTATGATTGTAAACTACAGTTTAATCTTTACGAGACGTAAAAACATGTCGTAATCATTGCATACACCCGGTTAGTACTATTATTTAATTCAGATAGATCAAAATAATTATATATTTATGTTCCGATCGGTTTATAATATAGTAATTCCTCCTAAATATGATGTATTTGGCTTTTATTTATTATCTTTAAATGTTATTAAAGTTCTTCGCTCCTTAAAAATTGTTATGAGCGTATTCCGAATCTCAGCGCTGAGCAATCTGATAGCATCACGGTGTTTCGAATTTCAACGATGACGTCACTGATGCTCCACCGGTGTCCCACCGGTTCCATCAGCTTGCATAGACAAGAAGCTGATGTAACCCGTTCAATTCCAAACCCTATCTGTTATCCTGGACTTTCCTACTGGCATACTCTAGAGCAGCCGTGGCGAAAAGGCCATGGTGCGCCGAGCCACTGTGTAAGCTGCAACGTGCATAGCACCTATGGAGGGAGGCAGACAACCGAAGGGAAAGTTAATGTTTAGGACGTGTAACGAAGAAATAAATGAACAAGAAAACATAGGACACATTATCACAACCTAAAATTAACTGTCTTCAGAATGTCTCTGCGACAAAGTTTCAAAATCAGGAATTATGTCACTTACTGCCAATCGTAGTTGATCACGAAGGTATTTGTCTGTCAGTCGTGATCTAAATTTGATTTTTACTATTTTCATTGTTGAAAATAATTTTTCACAAACGTAAGTTACAGCGAACATGGCTTCAACAGAGCAAGCGAAAGAACGAAGCTTCAAATATTTATTTTTTTTTAAGATTTGAAAAGTTCAATATCTGTCAAGTCCTTACATCTAGCTTCCATTTAACGTCACATTGTAAATCTGTGAGTTTAAATTGAAAATCTAACCGCATTATTCGTACATCTGCTGTAAAAGAATCGACGTACAGAGATGATAATGATAATAATAATAATAATAATAATAATAATAATAATAATAATAATACTTAACCTTTTAATGTTTCATCAGTAACATGTAGTAACTTATAATGCCGTTTTATGCTATACAACCGTTTTCCTAGTAATATTTATGAACAAATCATACATTTAATATTTTCATCATATTGTAAGCAAAAGAATGCATCCTCCCATCCTACTTGAAACTTTCGTTTTTTTATAGAGGTACATGGTTTCGAGAGAGATATTGCGACGATACGCCACTCGCAGGTCCGAGACAAATACAAATAAAACGGAGTTTGACTCCAGTGAGTGAGAGGGTGGGGATTGTAGGTAGGAAGCGAGAGAAAAGCACTGCGAGCCACAATGTGCTCGTGAGTCGCATTTTCGCCGCGGCTGCTCTAGAGCAAAGTTAAAAAGTAAAGGTGATAGTGCATCTGGATAAATGTATATAATATATAAAATAAATCGAAAAAATGAAATGAAATAAATGTAACTAAATTTGAGAAAGGTAAGAGGACCGGAAAAGGAAGCTGAATAGTGACGTAACCATATGTCACATTGCAGATATTTATGCCAGGACCTAAAAGACATATGTCTGTTTATTCGTAAGCTAAAAAAAAAATATTAAATTATCAATATTCTACTCTTTTTGGAAATAGCATTTTGTTTTTTACTCAAAGTGATGTATGCTCTCTGTAATTACAGATTTATTGTTATTTCATCCATTTCGCTAATTATTTATGTTTGGTGTTGTTTTATTTGGACGTGCATATTGGAAATCGATTGCGTACTTTTATGTATCTGAAATAATTACTCTAATTCATATCTCTTGGATTGCAGAATTATAATGTAATTAGAGTCTGTAATTGAACAACTTGGCGTTCAATCTATTATGCACGATAAGGATATCTGATCGGGGGTTACAACATGAAATGATCTCGATATTAAATAGGGTGTTGCAGACTCGGAATTGAAAAGTCTGGTATCGCTAAAAGCTTCTGTATAATCCATTTGCGATTTGACATGCCACTTTTAGTATCGGGTGTGATACAGCATTACAATGGCCACAGAATTGCCGCCGAACTAGAACATTGCGTGTTGTACAAACCGTCCCGTTATGTAGCTGTCATACATTATAGTCCGCCTCGCAACTCTTTTCTATCCCTTTTAATCATTCCATAAATTGTTGTATTGCGATTTTTTATCATTGCTTTTTATAAGTACTTACACAAAATTTATAGATAAGTTTAAAATATTGTACATGTCTTGACGATAATTCCTTATTTTTTCCCTATCCATCTAAGGAAGTTCTTCCATTATTGTCGAGCAATTTTCTAAATTTATGTTTTTGTACCTTTCCGATGGACATTCGTGCTGATCCCAAGATTATACTCCTATCAATTGGGATCAGCACGAGATCTGGGTCCCTATTTGAATACAAAATCTTAACGTAAATAAAAACAACTACCTCACGAGCATAATCACAAACATACTACAGAGTGATTTATATAGAACTGACACATTTCTTTCATTGATTGTTTCAAAACGAATTGTGCTAGCGACAACTTATTATACCTAAAATGTAGAGGAATTTTGGGAGATCATTTACCTCTATAGCAAATGTTGAAAATGTCCCCCATCCTGCATAAGGCACAACTCAACACGTCGTTCCATGTTACTGGGCACTCGTTGGAGGACTCCGTTGTTAGCTTGAATCTCCTGTGTGATGTTGTGCTTCAGATCGTCCAATGTCTGGAGACGTGTGGCGTAAACCCTGTCTTTTAAGTAACCCCATAGAAAGAAGTCCGGCGCTGTCAAATCCGGAGATCTCGGTGGCCACAGGTTCCTGGAAATTATTCGGTAGTCACATAACCGGATAAATGGAACCGTGCTTCATCTGTGAACCATGTGATGGACAATATGGCAGGATTTTGCACATTGAACGTCTGAAACCAACGACAATAATTCAATCTTTTATCCTTATCTGGTTCCTGTAGCTGATGAACAACCATAACCCTATATGGCTTTAGGCTCTCTGACACATTGAGTAGGTGTACCCTGCTCCTGCGACAAACGTCTTCATGATTTTTTTGGGTGACTGCTCCAGTCGTGCTCTTACGTCAACAACAACCGTGGGAAGCCTAGATGAACGATGCTTGCCCTTTTCACTCACCAGAGATCCAGTTGTTTCCAATTTGTTTACCAGTCCCAGTATTGTGTTTCTTTTGGGAGGATTGCGAACACCAAATTCTCTCTGGTATGCCTTTTGAGTAGCTGTAATTGAATTCGTAATCCAGTATTGCTTCACAAGGAAGAGTCGTTGATTTAATGTGTACCGCATTTTCACGTTGACACAAAATGTCGAAAACAGCTGCCAAAAATAGGAATAAAACATAAACATCTGCGCATCTAGTGCCGCCAACAATAGGAATAAAACATAAACATCTGCGCATCTAGTGACAAGGAATCGAAACTGCAGAACATTCTGCTTAATTTGGTGCTAAAATTGGGTCATTGAATGAATTTCCAACGGAATAATTAAAGAAAGAAATGTGTCAGTTCTATATAAATCACTCTGTAGAATGCAACATAATCACAATAGATAACAATATAGAAATATCAGCCCCTATCACACAGACGAACGGCTTCCTCCAAGGAGACCCTCTAAGCCCTCTGCTCTTCAGCCTTGCAACCGCGGATGTAATAAGAAACACCATAAGCCACAACAACTCCACCAGAATTTATATATATGCAGATGATATGGTATTAGCCTCCGTCAAGCCAGAAGACGTACAGGAATGCCTACATAATCTGCAAAAGTGGGCCGAGACAAATGTACTCCTCATCAACCAAGAAAAAAGCGCGCAGATGATATTCAGGAAAGGTGGCCGTGTATCAGAGAAAGACATAATGCAGATTGGAGACGGGAGGTTACAAGTCGTTAACTCGTACAAGTACCTTGGGGTGACTTTCCAAACTTCTGGAACAACGTTCAACATGCACGTCAAACAAAAGGCGATCTCGGCAATTAGAGCAATGAATGACGTAAACCACATACAGTCACTCACCCTTGACACGGCGATGAAAATATTTAAGGCAAAAATAGTCCCCATACTGACATATGGAATATATATAATATAATAATAATAATGATTTATTTTAGCTGGCAGAGCTAAGGCCGTAAGGCCTTCTCTTCCATTCAACCAGCAAAAAGAGTATATACATTTGCATGAACTTACAAGAATTCAACAATTTGATTTAGATGAGAGTTACATGTATACAAGAGTTATTTACGAATTAAACAACAAAATACTATGAACTATTAATTAAACATTGAAATAAACTGTGTAGCAGAATTAAGCTAAAATACATAGAATGTTAATATATTTCAAATAATATTAGATAATAGAAAGAGATTATTATGAGACAATTTTGAAAATACAGCACAATCAGGATGATGTCTAAAAGAAAGAAGTAACAATGTAGTCAGCGATAGTTTAAATCAGTATGATTGGAGTGAAATGCTAATAAGGTTATCTTTTAAGCTGTTCTTAAAGGTGTTTGTTGTCTTGCAGCCCCTAATACTTTGTGACAAGGAATTCCATTGACGCGAGGTGGATACTGTAAAAGATTATGAATAACAAGATGTTCTATGAAGAGGTATACTTAGCGTGCCACAGATAAGTGATCTGGTATTTACGTCGTGGTTAGAGTATAGATAAGAGAAACGAGACGAAAGGTAATTTGGTGTTAAGGTGTGCAGAATTCGAAAGAGTAAAGACAAAGAGTGTAAAGTTCTGCGTACTTTAAGTCGGAGCCACGAAAGACTTGCGAAGGACGGTGATATGTGGTAATATCGTCGGATGTTGCACACGTATCTGACGCTGGGAGCGCCTGAAAAAGAGAGACCTCAAAATCTGGGAAAACGTCAAGGCAACCTACTTAAAGAAGGTTCTCGGTGTGTCGAAATACACACCATCCAGACTCACCAGGGAACCCTACCTGATTGAAGACCTGCAACACTCGCTGCTGCTGCCAACTACGGAGGCCTACGAGAAACTACTAATCGAGATCCTGCAGAAGAGGAAGGAAGTAGAAGAAGAATTTTACACCACCAGTGCCATGACCGACAGAAGCTGGGAAGGAGCAAATCAGCAAATGAGTAACATGTTACCAGATTGGCGGTACACGGATTCCACCATAAAGTGTGCGGCATAGATATGTTCCATAAAGTGTCCGAAAAATGCATATGCAAACTGTGTGGTGAAAAATGTGGCAAATACCACGTTCTGAACTGCAAGAAGAATGCCAAAACCGTGACTGAACTCAGTATAGACTAACTACTCTGCACACTTGTGCGCATTTCCTATTATTATTATTATTATTAATAAAAAAATTATGTACGTCATGTTCAAATTTACAATGTACGTAAGAAAATAAGAATAAAATTGTTAGTTCGATCCGCATTATCGTCATTACCACCACCACCACCACCACCTCGTCCACAACTGTGGAGTAACGGTTAGCGCGTCTAGCCTCGAAACCAGGTGGCCCGGGTTCGATTCCCGGACGGGGCAAGTTTCCTGGTTGAGGTTTTTTCCGGGGCATTCCGTCAACCCAATATGAACAAATGCTGGGTAACTTTCGGTGTACGAACTCGCTCTCATTCCACCGGCATTATCATCTTCATCTCATTCAGACGCTAAATAACCTAAGCTGTTGATAAAGAGTCGTAAAATAACGTACTGAAAAACCACCACCACCACCACATAGTTAAAAATGGCTTTAGGTTCATTGTCTTCTTCACATAAGCCCGCCATCGGTCGCTATCTTTTTTTTTTTATTTGGTTATTTAGCGTCGATGGGATTGGTGATAGCGAGATGGTATTTGGCGAGACGAGGCCGAGGATTCGCCATAGATTACCTGGCATTCACCTTACGGTTGGGGAAAACTTCGGAAAAAACAACCAGGTAATCAGCCCAAGCGGGGATCGAACCCGCGCCCGGGCGCAACTGCTCACCGGCAGGCAAATGCCTTATCCGACTGAGCCACGCCGTTGGCTTCGGTCCCTATCCTGAGCAAGACTAATTCAATCTCTAACATCATATCCCACCTCCCTCAAATCCATTTTAATATTATTCTCCCATCTACGTCTCGGCCTCCAAAAGATCTTTCTCCCTTAGGTCTTCCAACTAACCCTATACGCATTTACTAAATTGTAAAACTGTAAAAATTGTAATTGTAATATTGTAAAATTTTGACTTGTTCCACATCTTAAAGCTTCATTGCTCATGATAGATCTATGGTATAAAATGAATGAATGAATTCACCCATATGTGTCACACGCCCTGTAACATCTGAAACTTTTGGATTTAATGTTCCTAATTATGTCAGGTGAAGAATACAATGCGTGCATTTCAGCGTTGTGTAACTTTCTCCATTCTCCTGTAACTTCAGCCCTCTTAACCCCAAATATTTTCCTAAGCATCCTATTCTCGAACACACTTATCCTCTGTTCCTCTCGCAAAATGCGAGTACAAGTTTCACAAACCATACAGAAAGCCAGATAATATTACTATTTTATAAATTGTAACTTTCAAATTTTTTGACAGCAGACTAGATGACAAAAACTTCTCAACAGAATAATAACAGGCATTTCTCATATTTATTCTGTTTTTAATTTCCACTCGACTGTCATTTATATTTGTTACTGTTGCTCCAAGGTATTTGAATGTTAATGTTATGCTTTATTTAACGACGCTCGCAACTGCAGAGGTTATATCAGCGTCGCCGGATGTGCCGGAATTTTGTCCCGCAGGAGTTCTTTTACATGCCAGTAAATCCACTGACATGAGCCTGTCGCATTTAAGCACACTTAAATGCCATCGACCTGACCCGGGATCGAACCGCAACCTTGAGCATAGAAGGCCAGCGCTATACCAACTTGCCAACCAGGTCGACCGGTATTTGAATTTTCCGCCTTTTTAAAGGATAAATTTCCAATTTTTTTTTATATTTCCATTTCGTTCAATGTTTCATTGTGTTCTTTCATTAATAACTAAAAAACTAAGGATTTTCGGACATATGTTTATAAGATTTTTTTTTTTCTGTTTTGGTGTGAGGAACATGCCCCTAAGTTTTGTCAAAGTATTTCTGAAACACCCTGTATTAAGAGTGAATTGAAGTTAAAGATTTTCAGAGTGAGCTGTCATGTCCCTGAACTGTAGGTAATGAACATCAATTTACTTTAGTGACATCTGTTCTCCCTCATCGATCTTATATTACTCTCCAGCCGTATGTCGGGTTACAGTATCGAATGGAACATAATTACGAGAGACAAGATCGGAATTGTGTTTAGTATCCCCACCCCGCGCCACTCTTGTCGCCACATGATGTATCTGTTTTCATCTGCGATAATTCCTTCCTACCTAATATACTGCTGAGCTAGCTATACGGGTGCTGAGAAGCGTGTTAATTACTTTTAATTAGATGTTGCATACAGAGACGCTTAAAGCAGCTCTTAAAGCAACAGATCTAATGGTGGAATGCTTACTGCATCGTCACTATCAGCATCACCAAGAGTGTGGCTTTATTATCACATGTAACTTCTATAGTCGATCTGTACTAATAGCACAAAAAAATGTTGAACGGAAATTAGACTTGCAATGGGAATGAGCAATTCCATCTCAAATCGACCGAAATATAGAGAAAATTGACCTTACAATTTCTAAATACAATGAAACTTTTTTTGTACATACAGAACTGTGATACAATGCTTTGTGCAAAGTTTGAGGCATCAGAACTTCATAGTGTTTAAATTTAAAATATTTAAATTTATCGTATTTTCATAAAATTAGCAACTTTAAACTGTTGTAACTCCGAAACCCTTTCATCCAATGATCAAAATCCTGGTTTATTTTGATGCTGAGAAATTAAAGTTTATATTGACATATAAACAGTTTTTCTTACTTTTTATGGAAATGGAGAAATTTAGATTTTCCCTAATTAAGATGCCTTTGGCTAGGAAAAAATATTTTAAAAATATATAGTTAGATTCCGCTTTGAAAGTACAAATAAACACGTATTTTTTACTGATAGTATGTTGATAAGAAAGTATTGAAAATATCAAATAAAGAAAATAAATAGTACGCGCGTGAACTAACCAGCTGATCGTGAGACGGGAGGTAGCCGAGGCAAGCAAGGCCAGGAGACAAACACGTGATGTGTCGTCTAGCAGTCACACCTGTGCTAACTTTATCACGGGTTTTCATAAACACAGGAGTAAAATGACGCCCAATGCTCGCTTATCTTCAGCTCTCGGCCAGTGCGTGCGGTACTGCCCCGTTCAAGTCTAGGCGTGTGAAAATAATCTATTTAATACCCTCGAAACGTATTGCCGTACCACTAAGCAAACAATGCCGAATCCCTCTTAATAATGCAAGGTTTTTTCTCAATATTTTTTTTACATTTTTACAAAAGGCCAAAGAGCCTAAAAGCAAGTAAAATCAGATTATCTGTCTCTCTGTATACAACAAAAATTAGGATTACTTCTTAACATAACCTACCAAATGTCAGCTTCAAAATAAGCTCTCGTGCAATGTTGTGCAGTAAATGGTTCCAGAGTTCTGAGCGCTGAAAGAGGCTTGTTTTTATAAAATACGCTAAATTTGTCGCTCAATAATACGAAAACCCTTTGACTTTCGATAGTATATTTTTGAAAATGCACTCCCCTCAGCACCTTGTATAAATAGGGAAAAATTAGAGTATAAAAAATGCGAGGTTTTTTACTGATCGATTTCATATGAAATAGCCCGAATGCTTACGACATATCCGATGAGATAAAGAATGTCAACGAATCTACTCCTACACACAAGGCAAGTCCTCATAACTACTGTACTCCTATATAACTTACATGGAAGAGTTTATTAGGGTCATTTAGGAACATATCGATACTCTAAGCAAAAATGTTAACTTTGGGATCAATTTATTCCAATTTTATTCTAATTTTTCCCCTAATATTTATGGACATGTTTTCTGTACATTTCACATATATTGTGCCAGTGTGATGGTTTTATATCGATACACATTGGGCCAAGAAAGGCACAAAATTATAAGTACTCTATTTTCGGAAATACAAAACATTTATTTATAATCCATGTTCAATCTTTCGTATACTACTTTTAACACTTGAATATAAATAATAATTGATTAAATGGCGATCTTACTCGTGTTAATTGTGTAAGCATGTGCGGCTTACAGCTGTTTCGGTGTTTCTTCACACCATCCTCAGAGCCTACTAGATCTCGGCGTCATCTCGAACTTCGCTGCCTGTTGTGTGGGTGCGTTCGATTGTTGAGAAGTGTTGAAATGTGGTGTCAAATAGTATGTGTTCTGAAATTGATCTGTGTGTTGAGAATTTGATCAGGGTGTGTTTTGGTATGTCTGTATATTTCATATTGTTCTAGTGTGTTGAGTTTTTGGTTTTTGGGTTGCATGTGTAGGATTTCCATGTCTGTATTTATGTTATTGTATGTGTGGTTAGCATTAGTTATGTGGTCGGTATATGTAGATGTATTGTGTCCTCTGGTTATTGCTTTAATGTGTTCTTTGTATCGAGTTTGGAATGATCTGCCTGTCTGTCCAATGTAGAAACACATGACTAATGACAACCACACATACAACAACATAAATACAGACATGGAAATCCTACGCATACAACCCAAAAACCAAAAACTCAACACACTAGAACAATATGAAATATACACACCAAAACACACCCTGATCAAATTCTCAACACACAGATCAATTTCAGAACACACACACTATTTGACACCACATTTCAACACTTCTCAACAATCGAACGCACCCACACAACAGGCAGCGAAGTTCGAGATTACGCCGAGATCTAGTAGGCTCTGAGGATGGTGTGAAGAAACACCGAAACAGCTGTAAGCCGCATATGCTTACACAATTAACACGAGTAGGATCGCCATTTAATCAATTATTTATTTATAATGTATACACTGTTGGAAAGAGTAGACTTTAAAGATGAGCAGGACTTTTTATTATGTTTTTTCGAGGCTCAATTAAAATCTTATGGAGGTCAATACACAATGATGGGAAAAATGTGGTTTTTGAGGACAAAATATTACTTCAAAATGCAGAAGTCCTATCATTATGAACTATTGCAAGTTACGTGGAAGCGAGGCATTCGCTTTCAATCAAGAGTTGACATCGGAAGAGCTTTCAGATTGATCAGTGAGAGAGATATCCAGAATGATGCTGCAGATGAAGTCCACTGTCTTCCAAGAATTTGGCAAGGTATTGTTGATATGACAGAAGACTATATTTGAATTATTTAATGTCAAAAGAAACCTAAATAAATTTGGTGCGAAATAGTAACTATGTTGTCATTCCTTTTCCAATGTCCTAGTATTCTATTCCACCGCTTAGGAATGGTTGTCAGCGTGTCTGATTGCGGGTTTTCCCAGGGTTTTTCCTCTATCCGTTAAAATCAAATTACTAGGTAACTTTTGACGCCGGACCTTGGGTTCATATCGTCGTCATTATCGCCTTCATTTTCATCCATCCTGTCTACTTCCATATTCATATTATGTTATCCTATCAGAGGTGGCTAACAGAATCCGACCAAATGGATGCTACAATCTGAGAACAGGATTCTCCATCATAACCGCCAAACAGTAGGCAGAGACTCAAATGGCTAGACGTCAGTATGCGCGGCGTTAGTTAAAAAAATATTTACTTCACTGCCACTAACTTGCTGTTTTGGAGTTTCGGTAATACATTTACCACCGCTAAATTTATATATTTATTTTTGCTGGAGAGATATTGATTTTCCAGCCGTGTTTACTACCACACTAACTTGTTTACAGTTTCATAATGGGGTGAGACCATTACTCTCTTAGTAAACAGCATTTGCTAGTAAATGTAACTATCGGAATTAGTATTTGGTGTTGATCAGACAGGCACTCCTATAAATATCTTGCTTCGTAGACGATTGTTATTCCAGTTTCAACTTCAGTGCGTTCACTATAAATTACGGATGCTTTCGAATGTTTTCGTTCTTGCACAGTTCACTGCTTTCTTCTGTTTTCATTGTTTCGTAATTGTCTTGCTCTGTGTTTTCTCTGATGTGTAGTTGACTGTTCTCGTCATCTTTTGCAGTGTCTTAACTAACTCATTTTTATTTCTGCCCTTTCATGCATTATATTGGCTTTCTATAGAAATTATTATATTTCTTCAGTGCAATATGAATTCTGAATGTTGTAAGTCAGTATTGGCAGTGTGATTTGTTAACTATATATACTTTTGTATTACCATCACCATTATAATCGTAATCAATTAAGTCTCTTTCCCTATTCTGTTTAGATAGGTTTTTAGTATGGGTGGAATAAAATATAAATTTAAAATTTTTATTATAAACTAGCCATAACCGTGCGCTCCGCTGCACCCGTTAGAAATAAAATATAGAAAGTAATTACATAATTAAAATAGGACATTTGATCCAGAGAACATTCCTGTTTGATAGAAGGATAATTCGTTTAATATGTTACTTAATTTAAATTGCATTTAAATAATTAAAATGCGATCATTTTGGTCCAGAGAGCACTCATTTGATGCAATGACAATTCCTTTAACATGTTTCTTAATTGTTATTACATGCAACCATAGTTTAATGAAGATTGACATAATTTAGATTTATTGTGTAGCCTATACTTTATATTAATTGCTATGTTTCCATTGAATTATGGAACAACTTAATTTTAACCCTTGTTTTCTATGTCTTCAGTAAATGGCGCTTGGCCCACTATGGTTCTGAACCTTCAAATGACTTAAATAGTGATACAGCATAATATATAGTGATATGTAGTTTTATTTCTTTCTTTCGAAAATGTAAGAATTCACGATCTCCTATGTACTGTTGCCATGGAATGAATAAATGTGTTTTTTTCTTCCTACTCAAAAATGTTATATTTTGCACATAGGAGTTATTGAAGGAACAACAACGCTATAATCTGAGGCGGCGGTGAAAAGGTATTATATTATTATTTTAAGTCTTGTATATCCTTTAATCGATATTATTTCATACAAACACAGAAACATTCTCTGTAGGCTATGTTTAATGGCTTTCGTTTGTTGTTGTCCAAGGCCCCTTATAGACGGAGTCATTTATTTTTATTTCATTACAGCGCCTTAGATGGCGTTGTTATATAAATTTTAAAACTCATTTTCTCATTAAATGTCAGTCCTATCAAAATTTTGCATAGAATAAAACTTAGCCTATCGGAAATAATTAAAAAAAAAAAAACTTTCGTTATGTACCATTTTTCACGAAAATTAATAATAAGGGAGATATTTCGATTTATTTAATTCAAGTCCCCTTATAACCCTCTTTTTAAATAAAGTATTTTGAATGCCATATAGCCTAAAATCTAAGTTACAACGAACTTAATTTATATTCGCACTTTCATATAAATCAGTTCAGCCATTATCGCGTTAAAAGGTAACAAACATCCAGAGAGACAGACAAACAGACATACAGGCATACAAACAAAAACTAAAAAAAAAAAAACGATTTTCGGTTTCAGGATGGTTAATTATACATGTTAACACCAATTAATTTTGGAAAATCGAAAATTACCAGAAAAATTTTGGCTACAGATTTATTATTAGTATAGATTTAAAACTGCAAGTTACAAAAGCGGGCAAACAATGGTTGAGAAAAACAAAGGACATAGCACTATGGAAATAACTTGGATAGACCTTGTAAATATGAATATCATCAGTGTTAAAATATTGTAAATAGTGAAGTCAGTGTTTGTGAAAATGCTACTTGAAATATTGTAAATAGTAAATTTAGTGTTTGTGAAAGTGCTTGTTAAGATATTGTAAATAGCAACGTCAGTGTTTGTGAAAGTGCTAGCTAAAATGTTGTAAACAGTAAAGTCAGTGTTTGTGAAAGTGCTCGTTAAGATATTGTAAATAGTGAAGTCAGTATTTCTGAAAGTTCTAGTTAATATGTTGTAAATAGTAATGTCAGTTTTGTGAAAGTGCTAGTTAAAATATTGGAAATAGTGAAGTCAGTGTTTGTGAAAATGATACTTAAAATATTTTAAATAGTAATAGTCGTGTTTTTCAAAGTTCTGGTGTTAGTTCATAAAGTGAACAAAGAACAAAGTACTGAACCTAGTTAAATTTGAACAGTGTTAATAACCATGCCACTGCAGTATCCACGATACTGTATCACCTGGATTGGTTCATCAAGAGAGTAAGCCACGAGCCACCACTGTAAAGGGGGTCCTATCCCCAGCACAGGAGGCCTTTGCCCAACATGGGACATCATGGCTAGCATTCATTCCTTCATTCATTCAAGTTACAAAAATTATAAATTAGATATTTAAAAAATGTATTCCTATGAAATGTTAGAATTACGAACAACCAGAAGCACTATTTATAAATTCTTTCAGCAGTATAGAGGAAAGTATAAGTTTCATAAAAAGCTTCAAGATTATATGATTATAGCTATAATTAAATACTGTCTCATGATATTTCGGAATAATTTATAAGGTAACAAGACTGTTGCAAACAATTAATTTTTCGTTTATATTAAAAACAGTCTGTATATATTTTGTTCAAAGCTACTTGTAAAATTCATTATGAACTAACTGTTCTACTACGTCGATTGCCAAATCCGTATATAGGGCCAGACTCGGAATAAATAAAAATTGGAACTATTTGGCGTGTCAAAATTACATACTCTATTTCCTTGGGTCTTTCTTAGTATTTTTCCATGTGCATTCATAGTTGTGCAGCATTTTTCTAGTAGGCTTATTATTTCTTCTGTATAATTTTCATTTGTAGGGAAGTCATTACAGGTCTGTTTACTTCTAGCAACTTAGGAGGGAGGTCGAATGTAGAGTCTGTACTAAGTGCAATGGTTAAAAATAAAAACAAAATTGGTCACATTATGCCCCCAGTAAACTATAAATATCTTGTACCTCTGGCTGATATGTACATCTATTATCACGCAGTACATCTCACTTGACGATATGTGTCAGAGGAAGAACAATTCATTGTATGCATCTGACGTCTGGTTAGTGTAACATGTAGGTAATTGGCGATGTATGCAATGGAGGGGGAAATGAACTGGCCACCCTACCCCATTATCTCCTGGCCTAGTTGCCTCATAAGTGGTAGGCCTATCTTGTTGGTACCACTTGTGAGGTTCAGACTTGTCTTCGGACAGTTGACTGAACAACAACACTTTATACAAGCTGAACATAATTCGGGCATATGCAAGCTACCACGCAATTTATCATTGCAAACTATGTCAAAATTACTCTTTCCGAAAATTGCGCCCGCGCTCTAATTTCCTAGAAAAATTGAGTTCTGGCAACACTTCGAACTTCGCTATAAGCGACAAACTTGAACCGAACTTTGCTCCTGTAAAGCACGACACTGGTAAGGACAGAAGGAGAATCTGCAAACGTGGCAAATGGGCTCTTATCGATAAAGATTTTCAAATAGTCTGATTGCAAGTGGACTGATGTTCGTTGCTGTGAACCAAAGACTCCAGGGTACAGGATCTCTTCGCCCTGGAAGTATTAATGATCCGGAAAACATAATTTGATGTTTAAAAATAACTCCAAAGAATGAGAATATTTTTTACACAATTTGGTTGAGTATATTATTTCCGATTACCTGTAAAATTATTCACACATGTATCTCTTACACCCTGTATAGTAGCGCTTATTTTATTGCAAACAGTTTGCAGGTAAATATGAAGTATGAATCAGGAAGTTTATGGAGGATTTTATGATTGAGTTTATTACAACTGCACATCCAACACTATTTCCTGTTATTGACCCATAGATACAGATAGTATATACAGGTGGTTTTAGAGATGGTGTTGCAAACTTTCAGGGATGATGGCGAAGGGCACATGTATCAATTTGAGATAAGGAGTCCTGGTCCGGAAATGACCGAGTCGAAAGTTACAAGCAAAAAATAGTTCTGTGGAAATGAAATAATTTTATTCCTCTGTACACCTTATTTATGTGTATTTATCTGTACATCTTACACATACTGTATTCATCTGACGTTGTTTACGTTGTCTACTTACAGTATTCCATTCAGTGCGCTGTCTGAGGGGTGGGGACAGGAAACTACACTAAAGCAATGCAGATAGCGTAATGTGTAACGGACATGGTCGGTCCTGATATGCACGTCTGTAGACAGCAGTGTATGTGTACAAGTTGCAGTGTTCAGTCGATCAGTCCTAGTGAAATGGAGGAGTAAACGAGAGCCGAATAAGCGGAACTGATTTCCGAATACGGATGAGCCAATGGAAAGAGTAGACAAGCTCACAGATTGTATCGGGCAAGTACCCACGTAGGAGTCTTCAGCCTGTGCCATTTTTCCACGAGTATTCCAAAGGTTAAGGGAAGGAGGGCACGTTGTGCAAAATTACAATTCCACTTCCACACAACTATTTTTGCTTATACCTTTCGACTCCGTCATTCCCGGACCATGGTTCCTTATCTCAAATTGATTCATGTGTCCTTCGCCATCATCCCTGAAAGTCTGTAAAACCACCTCGGAAACACCCTCTATAAGTATCTTAGATATTTATCTGCCAGTTCTTTGCAGAGTTTTTTTTTTTTTTTTTTTGTAGAGATCTTTAGGACTATTACATTTCGTAAAATCAAATAGGTCATCACTGATATGGATTTGTTGTATTTGGTGTGAAAGTATTTTATTATTGTTTTTATTATTATTATTATTATTATTATTATTATTATTATTATTATTATTATTAGAGAAATGTTTAAATGGACATAATGTTCCATTTGAATGAGAAATTTGGTATTGGATAACATTGTAAAATTTCGAAAGTTACATTAAATTTGTTCATATGAAATTTCTGCACATGTAAAGGACAAAACTAAAACTCTTTCAATAATATGTCATAATACAATGCTCTCATAAATTGATTGAGCATATTAGGAAATAAATCAATGACTTTCACGGAACACGCTATGATATGTTTAATATAAAACAACTTCTATCTCGAAGAGGAATAACAAAACGAATAAAACTGTATTGAACTTTTTTGTTTAAAATATCTCAAAGAATAACCCCCTGAAATTAATACATTACTTACGATTCATTCTGTATTTACGAAGTAATTAGCCACAGAAGAAACAAGATATAAGACTGAATCAGTCCCAAGAAAGATGAGACAATATTTTCCAAAGGAAAGACCTACTTCGGGCCAACTGAATTTGTAGCTTGTGCAGCACACGACAGAGGAAAGAAATTTCTGTGAAACTGTGAAGGCACACTCTTCGAGAACAAGATGAGCGGTCGTGTAGGGGAGCTGATCTAACCCGCCATATCAAAACATTTGGAACGGTCTCGCTAATACAACCTCGTTAATCATTGAAGCATTTTGCGATAATATGATGAACAGCATACTTCTCCCTGCCATTAACGTTAGGCATTTTGGAATGTGCGATATTGTTGAAACGATCCCCTTCTGTTTACGAACAATTCTACTGAAATAGATACCACAAACAATTCTGAAACCCCCGCTATAATAAATATACCATTATCATAAAGTTGGCATACAAAACAAAATTATTCGCAAAGTGGGGTAGAGTAGTCAGTTTTGTTATGCTATCGTGTCTCGGATGGTTTATTGGACCGCAAAGCTCGGCGGTGCGTCGCAATGCGGTGTGCACTAATAAACAGCTCCGACCGCACACTAATTACATAACCATGTTCACTGGGCGCCTCGTGCTAGATGGAATCAGCGCCGCATGATCCACACCTGTCACACTATCTCACTACTCGTTACAAATTATTATCTTAACCGAAACAACGTGTTCTACACACAGAGTTGATGTAATACCAATTTATACTCCACACAACCCATTATAATCCGTATTAATGTTCACGACTGCTTGATCAGGTGCAAGAAAACTTCCAGGTCTTAAAGAATCCTAATCAGAAGTTGAGAACAGAATAAATTCACTTTTATTTACATTGGGCACAGTTCCATTAGCAAAATGAGAACATTATTTCCAATAGTTGATACGCAGATTTTATACGGTGCTCTAAGCATAATGACTATACTGTTCTCCTACCAGGAAATAAACCGTGAAAGGAATGTGCTTACTATTGCGTCATCTATTGGAACGAAGTAGATAGAAACACTTGGACACGTGCTTGGACAATGCCCCAAAGGCGAGCTGCTGACATCATCGTGTACGACATGCTTTGGCGATATCGTTAAAAACTTTAAATTGGGAGATTCATGAGGAAGTACATTGTGTATCATCAGATGGTTCTTTTAGACGGGCAGACATTATTGCTATCAACGGACGCTTAAAACGGGCTCTTGTTCTTGACCCTACTATCCGTTTCGAAAGAAACCTAAATCAGGCCACCGAGGTTGATATTGAGAAGAAGTCCATATATGAACCTTGTCTGCCGTATCTTTCTCAAAAGTACAACGTCCCTCTTAAACAATGGTCCGTCATTGGTTTGCTGTTTGGCAGTAGAGGTTCAATCACAAAATTCACGTGGAATTATCTTAAGGAACTTCACATTCCTTTTGATTCTGTAATGTCTTTTCTTATAAATATTATCAAGAATTCTCTTCAAATATTACATCATCATCTCTATTTCAATTAATCAACTTATATTTGCCTTCAACAATTAACTTTCTTTTTTCTTTAATGTATCACATCACATTATTATACATGTTTATTGTATTCAGGACATTGTGGTCACTCAAATTCTTTGAGCTGATGTCTATAATTTAGAATTTATTATTATTACCGTTATAACGTCAGTTTAAAATCATGCGCTCTCCTGCATATGTTATTTCCTATATGGAGGGATTAAAAGACAGGAAATTAACAGTGATCTAATTTTGTAACTAGGGTAGTATAAAAATGTGTATATCAGTGTTATGGTTTGTGCTTTGAGAGATAGCCAATAGAGATACGAGTACCCACGTGTGTGACCTTATGACATCAACATTCATTCACAGCATCACTCCGCTTCGTCTCATTCCCTGGAGACTTTCTCGTGGTTGGAGTACAGTAGTAATAACATTTGAAAAAAATCTCCAAATAACTTGAGAAAATAATTCAATTGATTAGCTATCCTATTACAAATATTTCTTAAACGATGTAAGATATCTGACAAGCAAACATTGTGATGGAGGCAGATAAAAATAGTTATTTTTTTTCTTTCGTCATGTTAATAATATCAAAAGAAGTGCTCGTTCAAATTTTGGTCACTCGGCCGCATTTACGAGGGTCATAAAAATAAGTTCGCCAGGGGCAGCTAACAGAAAGAAAACACAGTTCCATTGAAAAAAATGTATTGGAACAGACACAGTAATTGTTCAGTTATTTTTCAACATATTCCCCATCGGAATTGAGACATTTGTCATATCATAAGATCGACAGAGAGGTGCAGACGGCTGTCAAACGCTGGTTCCGATTCCGGGCGGCTGACTTCTACGAAACAAGAATACAAAATTTGATCCCATGATATGACAAATGTCTGAATTCCAGTGGGACATTTGTTGACAAACAGCGCAAAAATTATCTGTATCTGTTTCAATAAATCTTTCCGTGCAAGTGTGCTTTTTTCTGTAAACAGCCTCAGGAAAAATCACTTTCTGGGGAGCTTCACCATTGCGGTCGAGTGGCCAAAATTTTTATAAGCACTTCTTTTGACATTATTAACGTGGCGGAACAGAAAAATTAACTTTTTTATCTGCCCCCATCAGAATATTAAGAGAAATTCACATTCAAACACTAAACTCTATTACGCAAGATTAAATTCGACGGACATCTCAACTCGTTTTACAAGAAGGCGAGGACAAGTTCTTATCATTAGAATCAGAAATGAACACTCAAAATTCACTTATGAGTTTTTATACTTGAAAACCATGTACATTATATTATAGATGTAATTCGTCTTACCATATTAAATGCTGCAACTGTCCCGATTAACTCAAAAGCACTGAATCAGTATTCAGTGCAGCCAATAAGAGTAAGGTTACAATAGTTTTTTTAACTTGGTTATATAGCGACGTCGTATTAACTACTGGGTTATTTAGCGTCGATGAAATTGGTGATCGTGAGATAGTATTTAGCGAGGTGAGGCCAAGGATTCGCCACAGATTTTCTGACATTCGCATTGCGGTTGGGTAAAACCTCGCAAAAACTCAACCAGGTAATCAGCCTAAGCGGGAATCGAACCCGCTCCCGAGTGCAACTGCGTATCACCAGGAAAACGTGCCACTAGTATCTGATTTTGGAGGACCAACGCTGTCTTTAAAATTGGTAGGCCTACTGAAATATACTACTATCTAGCAGGAAGATCTGTCTGTTTTTTGACGCAAATCAGAGTCAAGTCCTTTCCAACTTTAGAGACATTTCTAAAAGTCAAACTTGGCGAATTCTTGCACAAAAGTGTGCAGCATATACAGGATGATTTACGAGGATTTACCGTCACTTACGGAGCTTATTTTCGAAGACATTCTGAGCAAAAGATGTCATATAAACATTTGTCCTAATCTCAATATTTTCAGAGTTACATTAATTTGAAGTTGTTAGTAAATACCTTTTTTCGTTAGCTTTAAGAGTAAAAGAATTATACAAATAGAGAATGAACTATTCAGAAGTATTTTTAATTGTATAATATTCTAAAGCTAAAACTGTGTTAATCGTTTTGTTAAGATTTTTTTTTTTCAATTTTTAACTAAAAGTTACATAATTCCTACGAAGTAATCGTACAAATTGTTACAAATCATACGACTTTATGAACTTGATTCTTTACAGTTTAATTAATTTTCTCCAACCAGGAGATCAACCGTGAAAGGAATGTGCTTACTATTGCGTCATCTATTGGAGCGAAGTAGATAGATAATATTACCGTTATAACGTCAGTTTAAAAACATGCGCTCTCCTCCATATGTTACTTCCTGTATGGAGGGATTAAAAGACCAGGAGATTAAGTGATCTAATTTTGTAACTAGGGTAATATAAATATGTGTGTATTAATGTTATTGTTTGTGCTGTGAGAGCTAGCCAACAGAGATACGAGTACCCACGTATGTGACCTTATGACATCAACATTCATTCACAGCATTACCCCGCTGCGTCTCATCCCGCAAAGACTTTCTCGTGGTTGGAGTACAGTATGTATCTTAATATACAGTCTTAAAGAATTTATAAGAATGCCGTGATTTGTAACAATTGTTGTAAAAATGTGTAAGAAAAATATAATCTTGTAGTTAAAAATCGAAAAAAAAAAAAATCTCTACGAAGCAACTATGGAATTCACAACACATTTCGAGCTTCAAAATATGAGCTAATTAGAAATGATACTCCTGAATAGTTCACTCTTTATCTGTAATATTCTTTTACTCTTAAAACTGAAGAATAATGGTATTTTACAAACAATTTCAAATTAGTGTAACTCTGAAAATATTGACATTAGGACACATGTTTATATAACTTTTTTGCTGAAAATATCTTCGGAAATAAGCTTCGTAAGTGGCGGTAAATTCTCGTGAATCATCCTGTATTAATCTATGCAGTGCATACTAAACGTCGATTTTGAAGAAAAAAATGGACTTGATCGGTTTTTGCATCGAGGTCTTAAATTACTAGCATTAACATGAGGATAATTATTATACTGTTTCGCTGTAATAATAATAGTATTAATACCAGTAATAATAATTTTATTATTATGTTAATCGTTTTATATGAAATGCAGACATAACTTCGAATACCGCACAGAAGAAAAATGATTAGCTACTTATAAACGTGATGTCCTGTTAAAATAAGAGATTAGTATTAAATCTACGGATTTACACTCCGACCGCTGATGTGTGCACTATAAAATAAAACATAGTCTGATCCGTTTGTGTATGGATAATATTAATTTATTATTCTGAAGCTATTATGATAGTAGGAAAAATTTTGCTGGTTATATTATGATTAAAAGATAGGAGTTTCCTTATATGACAATCAACAATGCATAATCTGAAAGGACAAATGAAAATCTTAGATGATTAAAATGGCTAGTACAAATCAACAGTAGGAACATTGTGTTCTTTGGTAAGCCAAATGTTGTGGCATCGAACATTTGTAGAAACAGGTTCTGTGTTAAAAAGGTACATGCAGGAGGTCGCAGTCGAAATCCAGTACGAGAAGCAGCTATCTTTTGGTTTGGTCCCCAAACTCCCCAGATCTAACCTCTCCTGACTTCCTCGTGTAGGGTTTTGTCTATTCACAGAAACACAGGAACATTGATGATCTGAGAGAGTAAAAATTAATCAAACTTTTCAACAAATCGCCCCTCTCATGTTACAACGGACATGGGCTGAATTGCATCACCGTTATGAGTTGTGCAGGGTGCGCAATGGGGGTCATGTTGAGCTCTGAGGAATCTCCCATCTTTCAGTGTTATATGCACAAAATTTCAACAAATAAAGTTCAGTTAGTAAATGAAAGGTTGGCGGGAAGAACGATGAGGGTCCAAATAACAGACTTTAGAGAAAAATGAATTTTAAACTTTAAAACACTCTGCTTTAATTCGTATGCGTAATGTCATTACTTTTATTTTTTATTGCACCTGTAGATTTTGTAATAACCATGTAAGTCTCTATTATTTCCCAGTGTAATCCAATAGATGGCACCTCTAACTAAAAAATTTCATTTTATGGACCCTCATCGTTCTTCCCGCCAACCCTTCAAATGTTTACGGTGTTTTATTTTATCCATACTGAAACGGATCACCCTGTATTTTACTCGGATTTCTGTATCATTGACGATGCAGCGGTTATCTGTGGAGTTCGCTGCAGAAAGTTAATGAAATTCATAGATGATATGATGGATGTGGGAGGCTGGAGAGCAAGTCGTGACCATTTTCATACGGACATACATTATACATATATCTTTATGACATGCACATTTGTGAAACACATGTAAACATAAATTCGTACTTAGATATATACACGAAGCATATGTGCAAACATGCACATAACACTTGCAGCCTAATTGGACAGAGCCTCGCACGTGCATCACGTGGTCTGTCCCGATGTTACCTCCGTTAATGTGGAATCATCACCCACCCCATGACCGCAGACTGAATATCCCCCTGGTGCATTTCCATACACACTGATTCCAAACCGCCTGCCACAAGAATGTGGTTGTGCCCTGTATATGTCGTCCGGAATGTCAGCTCTACTATGTCGGTTTAATTGAGGAATAAGACGCATTAATCACTTGGCTGGCAGAGTGACTAATCACCGCTACACGGCCACCAATCAGTGATTCATAACGTTATGGGTCCAGCCTTGGCGCAGACAGTAATGCCACCTATGTTTGATCATCAGAGGATCATCTTTGATTACTGGAGTACAAAGCGCCATGCCACAAACGTATCCCACACCATTCCGATTACAGTCTACGTACCACCAACCAGGCGGCCATGGTTCGATACCCGCCCCTCGTGTTGGAATTTTTCGTGAACAAAACAGAAGTTGCAGATGGTTCTCTCGCGGTACTCCCGTTTCCCTCTTTCACTCCACCAGCACTCTCAACCTCCCCCTTATGTTCTCTATAAGTTTAGATAGCTAAAAATTAACTGCAGTGAAGTATTGACAGTATTATCACCAAAGCTCGGAACTTGGGGACTTGTGTGTCGTGTGCATGAGTAAGGTTACAGGTACAACGAACACAAAGCTCACGCTGTAAGTGCTCAGGGACAGTCGTATGTACTAAGAAAGTGGTCACATCGAATAACAGGAAGACGGATGGGGAAACTGTGTCATTTCGAAGCCAATGACATTCAGAGAAGAAGAATTAGAAAATACGTGTTATTCGAAAAGTGTATTATAGAAGTTTAAAAATAGAAAGAGGTAAAAAGGAAGCTTTTGGAAATCTAGGAATAATTTTTCCTATATTAGCAAGTTTCGACCTGATATTTAGATAAATATTATCCTTATTTTTAACTGAAACCAAAAAGAGGTATATTACTGTCAATAATAACATTGAATTAAATCTTCCAGTTAAGGAAATGTGTAGAACAAGTAAAAGCTGCTAACTTATTACTTTTTTAAACTTTAGGTACATAATTTCGTCGATGAATTCAGAGGAGATACATTATTTGTTTTCGAATGGAGAGTTTATATTTTGTAAGTTGTGCCACACACAAACTAGATGCATTCATTGAAAGACATTGCAGTCCCTTAAATTGGTGAAAAATTTGTCCATAGCAATAGATCAAGTCGTAGAGGGACCTGCCCCAGTAGTGACACACAAATTGAAAACTATTTTCGAGAAAAATTTAGGATATACTTATCTTTCTCAAATATGAGATCAGCTAGCAACTGCTGAAAATCGAACAGAAAACAGTGACAGTGAAAACGTTCAGTATTTTAAGTTTGCTCCCATCAATTGATGTAACGTGGAAATAAATTTTTCTCGTTTCATATCAGGTTTAACAGGCGAAGAAGTTATGGGTTCGAAAATCTTGGAATGTACGTAGTCATACACTGTAATAAAATGTACAGAGGAGAACAGTAAAGTTAATATACGAGTAATTCTAATGTTTATTTTTATTATATATTATATGCTGAAAATTACGTGTTTCAACCTACCGTAATATCATCAATATGTTGTTCCATCAGACCTGACAGTACCTCCGTGCTGGAAGCGGGAGTTTGTTTATATTGAAGTCCGGTCGCTTAACCACGTGCAAAGACACAAGTCCCCAAGTTCCGAGCTTTGATTATCACAGTCTACTATATACAGTCACGAAGCTTGGGATGATTTTTTGCATTTCTCGCGATAGTTGCTAGTCGCTTGGAGCGCTGTGAGTACTAGGAACACTAGACTGTGTCACTGCCATCGTGATCTAATACAGGCCGTAAGACAGACCATGTGACTCGCTTAACCCGATCACGAAGGGCGGCGTTTCAACCATATAAATTAGTTGGAATGCATAAAGAGTAACATATATATATTTCTCTAAAATGTAGTGCAATTGCATTAATAAAATTTAAAACAATGATTATGAGACACTTCAGACATAATTCCTTGCGAGTTAAGGTGTAATATTATTTTTGGTGTGAAAGTTACGTTGTTCATATTTGTAATACCTGCCTTTATTTCGATTAAACATTGCGAAATTCTTGTACATTCATTTATGCACGATTCAATAATTTTCAGTTGCACCGCACGAATATGCAGATATGTTGAAATTATAGGTTATGTTTACTGTACTAGTTGCCCCTTTCTGTCTAATGTTAGTGGTCTCCAATGCCCTGCCACTACATATGAATGTTATGTCATATGGACATTATAGATTATGTTTACTATATTTAACTTATATTCCTATATTCGCAATAATACATAATTAAACATAATGTCTTGTATGAAACCCGTCACATTCTATTTGTCTGTATTTTGATACTAGGCTACAATACTGAATTATTGTATTTATCTACTAAGAGACGAAGTAACACAATCGTACGTACACTAATTTCACAGGAGTGGTATGGTAAATTTTCTGTCTACAATTAAGGAAGGTAGATGTGCTAAATTAAAATCACAATATAAATTCGTTTTTATTGAACCTCAAAACAGCTTCCATTCTAAACTTAAAATGTTGTTGCAAACAGATTATATTAACACGTAAAATTCTCATCATATTAAAATAACAGAGTTTTGTAATTATATCTGCAACATATTATGCAACAAGAAGTAAACGGAACTTATTGACACATTACACTAAATAAAACTTATCAACGATACGCAATAAAGTTATAATAGGCCTATAATATTTCACTGAGCTACATACACTGACATAGAAAACCCGAACATACATTACGGCCTGGTCTAGATCGAAAAGGCATTGACTGTGCCGTATTTCGCTTTGTTGTGAAAAGTTGTGTAAACTGTGAAATGTTCGTTATCGGTTGTAATAACTGTAAATGGCTAAAATACAATAATGTGAATAATAATATGGGACAAGGACACGTTTGTGGTACTATAAATATTGTAAGAAAAATAAGTCAGAGTTATCCTTCTTCCGAAAGATCCAGGAAGGTGAGTTTATAGAATATAATATATACTTTGTGAAAATAATATATAAACCCTATGTATTTCATATTTCAATAGTGGAAGGAAGATGTTAATTTTTTCAAAAGAATACGATATCGAAAGTACAATATATTTTATCGTCTGCTGGAGAAAGGGTCTGTGATGAGGCGATAGTAGCGATCCTGGTGGTTAGCAAGTATCTATGGATGCATATTTCAACTGTCCTTGTTTGCATATTTAGTAAGCATAGAGCTTCGTGACTGTACCCATATATACTGGACTGTGGTATTATGGCCTACAGCAGTCATTTTCAACCGATATGCCGCGGCACACTAGAGAAAGTGGAAATATTAAAGGTGATAGCGAAAATCAGAAAAATAAAAGTGAAAAGAATGGTAAAAAGTGAGTCCACAAGAGTCAACTATCAGCGAACGCGGTACAAGTCAACATTCAGTTAACATATTCCATCCTAAAGCCCTCAAAATCCCTTTCCCCTCCCATCTTTTGGGGACCAATAGTTTAGATCAGTGTTCACCAGCACACTGCACCCTGCTTTGACAGGAAAATAAAAATAATATTTATTTTAATTTGTAGAAGAATTGTTACAGCTTTTATTGATAAATTGCTTTATATTTCATCTGGCCGGGAATATGTACTATTATCTTATGCATTATCTTTTTGCGCGTCGACTGTACTGGAATTGAGACTGCATTCAAAGTCGTCCTCGGATCTGCAGGGTGGGCAGCTCATAGAGAGTGTGTCTTGATGGTCAGGGGGTAGAGAGGTGAAGGGAAGCAGAGAGAAACTGCCGCTGTTTAAAACCCATATTTCGCTGCAGAGGCTTGCAGAGCCAGGCGACAAGGGAAGATCTTTCCTCCCCTCCCACACCGCTATTGTAATGCTACGTCAAATGGATTCTCTATTCCCTTGAAACTTAATGACAATATTTTTATTTTCTCTTCACATACTTATTGTTGTAGAATCTTATCGAGTTAATATAACGAAATTAATATTCTCTTTTGCCTTATTATTTCGTATATATCCAGCAGAACCTAATATTTGCCTTAACTCAAATGATTGCACGTGCTTTTTTGATATAGCACGTAAAATACGAAAGAGACTTCTTTTCCAGTTTTAGAAAACTGTTGACCATCAGTATATCTGAGTGTTGCTTTGGTGTGACGTTTTAGTATCGTAACTTAACCAGTGCAAATGTGCAAACATGAGTGTGTGTGAATTACAGAAAATTAATTTTATTTTTCTCAACTTTCCCTTGCGGAAAAAATTGATGTAATGAAGTGAAATTAAAGGGTCGTTCGTTACCCGACTTAAATCTTACTCAACCTTCTACCAGTCGAAATAGTGCATATATGTAAGGAAGTATAACAGAGAAATTTACGCTGAGCATTTGTGGTTGCCTCCTCTTCGGTGGTGATACTGCATAGACTAGGAATGATGTGACAGATTTAGGACATTTCCCCCTAAAATTTAAAAAGCACGAATCTTCTCAATCTCACCTGAAAAATGTTGTTTCATTGGCTATGTTAGGCAAAACTAATATTGCTGCGCAATTAAGTGAAACGAACAGAACAAACATTCTCAAACATAATCAAAAAGTGAGAAAAATTCGTGAAATTATTTTTAAAAATATTGATTGTATCAAATTTTGTGGCCAATATGAACTTCCCCTTAGGGGACATGATGAAAAAACGATTCGAAGGATTCTGGTGTATTTCGTGGGTTGCTACAGTCCGTGAGTAATCTAAAAGAGTCTCTCAAAAATCATTTGGAACGTGCTACTGTTTAAAGGTAATTCTAAAACAATTCAGAATGAACTGGTAGTTTGTAAGTTGAGTGTCTGCCTATCTGAAACTCAGACTGAAATCGATAGTATTAGTTTTTCTTAGGGATTAGCAAATGATGCCACAGACATCTTCCAACTAAGTCAGGAAGTTTTGGTTTTTCTATATGTAGTGCATTTATTTTTGTCCTATACTGATTAGTAATGGTATCAAGAAGTGAAATTTGTATGTACCAATCTACTGCAGCTCTCCCAATCCATAAGTTCACGAGCCGCCACTGGTATTTTACCAACGCACAAGACGTTGTACTAGAGCGCTGTTCTTCAGTTGGTTCCCAAACAAAGTATTAACAACGTGAGTAGGTTCTACCATGCTGAGGATTCTTCATCATCAGTAATAATAATATAAAGATTTATTATTAATGAAAGCAAAAAATTGAACTTGAAAACATTCTTTCGTAAAGTGAATTTTTAATAAAGAATATCTGTTTTATAATTGCAAATTTTTCGTTCTGTTACTACACGCGAACATAAAAAATGTACGGAAGTGACGCTTGTTTCTCTCTGGGCTTGTTATTGCTCATCATAGTGAGAGATAATAGGAAGTATGGACCATTGACCAGTTCACCTGTTCGTGTTCGCCAGGGAGAAATCAAGCGAAATTTTAGCAGTGGAGTTATTAACCGTTAAGCGAAAATCACAGATCGTTACCTCACGCCGTATTACTCTCCAACGTCAAAGACTATATTAAAAGTTCACCTATTACACTTAGATAACATGGTATTTCATGCGTAACTTGGCAAGTTAATCTTTAAATATTTTGGGAACTCTCGGTCTTTCAGTCAGAGAATGAAGTTATTCTTCTTCATGTCACGTTTCTTCAAAGATCCACTATTAATCGTCATCGTTGTTCTTCTTTCTTCCCTCCCTCTCCTCTTCATTCTCATTTCCCTCTTGCTCTTCCTCCTAATCCATCTCTCCTTCCTGCATTTCCTTCTCATTTTGTTTCTCCTCTCGTCTTCCTCCTAATCTACTCTATATCCTACATTTCTCTTCCTCCTAGCTCACTCTACCTCCTACATTTTTCTCCTGCTCCACTACCTCCTGATCCACGCCTACCTCCTATACTCTGTTCGTCTCTTCCTCCTATTCCAGTCTACATCCTAGATTTCTTTCCTCTTTTATTAATTCTAATGCACCACTATCTCCTACATTTAAGTCCTCTCCTCTTCCTCCTAATGGATCTAGGGCAGGCCTGCACAAGGTTTGCGTTCTCCGAGCCGGCTCACAGCTCGTGAGCGGAATGCAGATATTAGCTGCGCTCTATATAAGGGTGGACTGGAAGAAGGGGTAATCTCGTACAAAATATACACAAAAAGAAGTACTATTACCAGTGTTCATGAAATGAATTCCCGTTCAATGTTTGCAAAACTATCTTGGACTATTATTAATTAATAAAGAAATATTTATTTTACAGAAATAATAGAAATTCTATAGCTACTTAAATGTACAATATCATTTTGTTACATTTTTATTTATCAGTACATCAAAACGAGGTTTTATGCTGTTGGCAGCTGAAAGAAACAGTAGCCTACTGATCGTAATGAAACATCAGTTACAGATGTTCGATGTCTGCCTTTATTAAAGTTGATTATAGAAAACAGCTGCTCACAAATATAAATGTTGAGCCAAACATAGCAATCATTTTCACAGCCAGCCTGTGTAGTCGTGGATATTATTGCTAATGTTTAGTCTTGTAAAACTCAACCAAGCTAGTAACGATCTTTAGCTCTTAGGTCACATTGAAGATCAATAAGTTCGAGCTGTAAATCGTTAAATGTTATGTTCCGTCTTTTAGATTCCTCCATACTGTACTGTAGCAGTAGGTAAGCAACGTGAAACAGTTACTGAGAATAGGCCTACACACTGCACTCCACTAGATAACTGAGTGGTCGTTTCCCTCTCCTCTACCTATAGCAAGTCTATGTCATTCTGACGTATCTTCCTCTCCGTTTCGGCGAGCGGTAAACATGGCTCTGCCGCTCCGAAGGAGCACGCGCGCTCGTTGAGCGCTGTTTGTGCAGGTATGGTCTAGGGTATTTCGTAAACAGAAATTGCGTCACCGTTATAGTTTGTCACCTATTTTTCGTCATTAGTTTTTGGTCATAAAATATATTTTGTCATGTTTTTTGTCATCGAACATATTTCGTCATCATATACATTTTGTCATCATTTCTTTTATACTGAGGGGCTTTCTTCACGAAAATAATACAGATAATTACAAGTGGACTGTTTTTATTATGAGTTCAAAACTATCACTGTATAATTATTTTAATACTCTGTTTTAAAACATGGCTTTTGAATTGCATACATTCATCCTGTTTTTATGAAGTTTCAACCAAAATTCCCACTGAAGTTGTGCTCTGTAGGTTCTTTTATATTGGTTTTCTTATCTGAGGAAATAGTCATCAGTGAATTACAAATGTCGCGCTGATCACACCTCCATACAGTCCCGATCTTCGTAACTCTGTGCTTTGTATACATATGTCCATTATATGTCGATTAACTTATCTCTTGCTATATTACTTTTTACGAATCGAAATAATTCCGCCATACCTTAACTTGAAGATTTTGAAACTAATGAATCCTGTAACTTGAAGATTTCGAATCCAAAAAATCAATGTATCCTTGGAAACGAAGTGAATAATGAAGCAGGAGGTTTTATATTAGTTTCATTATTGTAGGTATCATCAAGGGAAGCGATACGAAGGGGGGGGGGACAATTGTGGTGGCGAATAGTGATGAGAAAACTAATTTGGTGACAAAACTGAATAGGTGACAAAATGTAATATGTGAAGAAATCATCGGGTGACGAAAAATCAGTGACGAAATTTCCGAATACCATCTCCACTTTCTTCTAATTCATTTCTACCTCTACATTTCCCTCCTGCTCCTCTTCTACCTTATGCATTTTCGTCCTTCGCAACTTCCTCCTAATTCACCTCTACCTCCTAGATTTCCCCTCCTGTTTCTTCTTCTCAATCCACTCTAACGCCTATATCTTCATCCTGCTCGTCTTCCTCCTAATCCTCCTTTACCTCATAATTATTTAATTTTTCTCTTTCTCCTTCTGCTGCCTTTTCCCAGCCCCTCTTCCTTATTTTCTCCATGCATCTCTCTTTCTTCTTTACCTCTTATCCCTTGTCTTTTTCTTATTCTTCTTCATCTTCCTCCACATGTTTATGTCGCATCACACTCTTTCTCAGATTTTTTATTCTTTAACTCTTAATTCAATATATATTATTTTTTATGTACCGAAGTATATATGATATCTGCATGGAAATATCATATGTACTTCGATACATAAAATAATATATATGATATGCGTAAATCACTTCGTGGTTTAAGACGGCGCTTATTCCGTCGGATTCCGGCCAACTAGTCACTCATAACGAGTTCACCTCAGCACATGTGTGGACTTCGGTCCTATGTTCATAGACCTCTATGACGTAGTGCAGAGGGCGGCCAGTAGAGGGAACCCAAGAGTTGAAACTTAAAACTGAGACGATTCTGTCCGGCGTCGGGGTGGGTATCCGGTGTGGCTTAGTGGATAAAGCATCAGCACGTAGAGCTGAAAACCCGGGTTCAAATCCCGGCGCAGGAGAGAATTTTTCTCCGTTCCATTACTCTTTCATCTTAATTCAATGCGTCCACACCTGCGGAGTAACGGTCAGCGCGTCTGGCCGCGAAACCAGGTGGCTCGGGTTCGATTCTCGGTCGGGGCAAGTTACCTGGTTGAGGTTTTTTCCGGGGTTTATCCTCGACCCAATATGAGCAAATGCTGGGTAACTTTCGGTGCTGGACCCCGGACTCATTTCACCAGCATTATCACCTTCATCTCATTCAGACGCTAAATAACCTAAGATGTTGATAAAGCGTCGTAAAATAACCTACTAAAATAAAAAAAATAATTTAGTGCTTCTTCTGGTAATCTTCCAGTTTACCGTTTATTTCATGTGTACGTGAACGTTTAATTAATTTTTTCGTTTCTAATTTTATACGCCTACCTTCCTTCCAGCTTTTTTTTTCCTGTCGCTTTAGATTGTATTATGTTTATCCACGTTTCTAATTTATTTGAAGACACTGGTTTTGTGTTGTACGAAATTTAAAATCGATTTATGAACCTTATCAAAATCTTTTATTTAGAATTGTGTAGGATCTGCTTGAAGCTTGTGTTATATACAGGGACATCATTTTATTTTTACTAACATTTTTAATATTAACCTGTCTTTACCTTTAGGAAACACCTCTTGCTCCCCCCTCCAAGACTGGAGTTCGATGACACTGGCGTAAAACACAAATCACTCTACTAGGTATAGGATGGAAGAAAAGTAGTTTGCCCATTTACGTAAACTAGGAAATATCGCGATTCTGAGTTTGATAATTTTCATTAGGTTTTTCTTTAATCAAAGTACAGTACTGTATTAAGAATAAGTGATTTTACTCACGAAGTGAGTTATCCATGCGAACGTATTCATTATGCAGTGTATATTATACTGTCTACAGCACATTAGCGTACGATATAGAGAAAGAAGTTAAATTGAAAAATAATCATAATATGAATATTTAAACACAATTTTGAAAATGGTGGCCGGCCATTTCGATACAGGCTTCAGTTCTTTTGTGCATATTATCGCACTATAGACTATTGCATCTAATTCCAATTGCCAGTTTCGTCCTTCGTACTAGTAACTCATGTTGAAATAATTCTGTACCTACTCTACGTACTCTGAATTCAATCTTCACTTCTGCCCGACCCGAAAATATAAAATTACTCAGACATGCTATCTACTGTCCGCCCAAGTGGATATGCCGCAGGATTGTAGAAAGGGAGAAAATCACGTGACAGTTAATTACTTAACGAGGCCCTTTTATTTAAGTTAAATTAAACAGCTGTATAATATTACGTAAACGTCCAATTCCTAAGAGAAATTAATGTTTTCAGAAAAGAGCTAAGACTGCCCAGCATTTACAGAGGGGCGAGCAGAAGCAGGTGGGGGAAATCGGGGTGCGACGTAGGCAAACGGACAGTACCTGTACGAAAATATGATTCAATATTGAAAGCTCTTTCGTTACTGGAAAACGCGAACATATTTCTGGAACGTACTATACTCAGTAACTCAGTACTGCTTACTATCTGCGGTGTTGGTTCTGTGTGGAGTTGGAACTTCCTTAGTAGAAGGGGTGGGAGTGAAGTACATTCAAAAACTCAGGTACAAAAAAAATTGAAGTAAAAATAAAATGATGTGTCCCTGTATAATAATATATGCAAAATTGCAAACCTTTGTCAGTAGATGCCTGCGAAGAATTCTGAACATTTTTTGGCCAGTAATAATAAGTAATAAATACCTATGGAGATTGGCAGATGAAGATCCAATTAAAGTACAAATCAGAAGACGCAAGTGGAGGTGGATACGACATTCGCTAAGGAAACCGAAAGATGCTATTTAAAATAGGCATTAGAGTGGAATCCCCAGGGAGCCCAAACAGTGGGACGCCCAAGAGGCACATGGAGGAGATCTGTGAGAGAGGTTGAGATCACTGGAAGAGTGTGGAATGAGGTCTAGGTCATTGTTGCCCATCTTATCCGATAGAGGTCTCTCATTGATGCCCTATGCTCCACCAGGCAGTGAAAGGCTTATAACGAAGTCGGAGGGTTCATTGCCTCCTTCAGATTAGACCGCCATCGGTCGCTATTCTGAGCAAGATTAATCCAGTCCCTAGCATCATGTCCCACCTCCCTCAAGTCTATTTCAATATTATCCTCCCATCTACATCTCGGCCTTCCCAAAGGTCGTTTCCCCTCCGGTCTCCCAACTAACACTCTATATGCATTTCTGGATTCGCCCATACGTGCTAGATGCCCTGCCCAGCTCAAACGTCTGGATTTAATGTTCTATGTCAGGTGAAGAATACAATGCGTGCAGTTCTGCGTTGTGTATCTTTCTCCATTCTCCTGTAACTTCATCCCTCTTAGCCGCAAATATTTTGCTAAGCACCTTATTCTCAAACACGCTTAACGTCTGTTCCTCTCTCAAAGTGAGAGTCCAATCTTCACAACCATACAGAACACCAAGTAATATAACTGTTTTATAAATTATAATTTTACAGCGTTTTTCAAAGCAGACTGGATGACAAAAGCTTCTCAACTGAATAATAACAGACATTTCCCATATGCATATAATCTGCGTTGAATTTCCTCTCGAGTGTCATATTTGTTAGTATTGTTGCAAGGTATTTGAATTTTTTCACTTTTTCAAAGGATAAATTTCCAATTTTTATATTTCCATTCTGGTCACGAGACATAATCATATATAATTTATATTTTCGGGATTTACTTCCAAACCTATCTCCTTACTTGCTTGAAGTAAAATTCCCATCCATTCCCTAATCGATTGTGGATTTTCCCCTTACATATTTACGTCATCCGCATAGACAAGGAACAGATGTAACTCGTTCAATTGCAGACTGTCTGTTTTCCTGGACTTTCCTAATGGCATATTCTAGAGCAAAATTAAAAAGTGCATCTTCTTGCTTTAGCCGGCAGTGAATTGGAAAAGCATCAGACAGAAACACTCATGGTGTTAGTAATACAGTAAACCCTCCCTAAAACGAAACGCGATCGTTCCAGAATTTTCTTTTCCGTTTTCACAGGTTTTCCTTTTGCAAAGGGTTGAGCTTTGGCAAAACTAAGAATAGACTACTGCAGTATGCTCACTGTAGGAAGAACACAATGAAGAAATAATTTGAAATAAAAGTTACTACAGTACATGCAAAGTGAATTTTATTTTCATAATTAACTTACGTAATTGCAGCCTCTCTCTCTCCCTCTCTCTGCGCCCTAGTTTCTTGGCCCCCACATTTCTTATAAAGTGCATTGCCGCGACTATTTTTGAAGGGAACGTTGTAGGCTTTCCTTCGCGTCCAGCATCAATTCAGAGTGTAAATTGCGCCCTGATCTATCGGTTCTGTAACTAAAGTTGTGTTTGATGGAAAATAGATTAACTTCACGTTAGACAAACCAATCCTTGGATGGCAGGTAGCATTTTCTAAAAACATTTCATGATAGAACTAGTTATCTAGGATTTTTTTTATTAAATCTCTCAGATTTTACTTTATCCGTACTGTTATTTAACACTGTATTGGCATATTAATACAAAACTCAGAATAAATAAACGGAAAGGTGAAACTAAATTGGCACTACACTACAATTATTCAGTTTTATTCTACTCACGTTGTCCTTTATAACTGTATTGGCTTGTTACCACAAAACTGAGAATAAATGAAATAAAATGCAAGAGGGTTGGAAAGTAACGGTACAGGAGGTCAGTAACCTGCCCGGTTCCTTGACAATAACCACAGAATAGTGACGTGGTTAGAGAAGCCTGTCAAAGAATAGCGAAAGTCTTCCAGATCATTGCATGTACAGTCACACAAAAAAAAGTCATGCTTCGTACAGTATTATCGCAAAATTAAAAATGGTTTGAAAGAATTTAGCAACTATTACGCTTAAAATTATTACCTAAATGGTGCCCAAAAATGATTCCGTTTTCGCGTTAGGCAGTTTTCCGTTTTAAGGTATTATTTTACATAGGAAATCATTCCGTTCCCAAATTTATTTTTCGTTTGTGCAGGTTTCCTTTTTATAGAGGGTACGTTTAGCAAGGTTTTGCTGTAATAATAGGCCTAATATAATTTAAAGATACAGAAATTCATGGAATGCGATTACGGATATTCTTTGTACCGTAATCATATGGGCCACAGGAATTGTAAGGAATAGGTTAAAATTAATATCTGGAAAACCTTAATTAGATACAGCATATCTTGTTTAACTAACGTAGGCAGTATTTATTTATTATTGATGTGAATTAATATGTAGCTTGAATAGGACGATAGCTAAGGCAACTGGTAACATTCACAAACCAGGAATTGGATTGTGTGATTGTTTTGTTTAAGTCATCAAGAATTTTAATAGGTAATCAAAATTGTAACGAAAATGATGATGAAGGTAATATTATTATTGTATGTTAGTGGGAGGTTCATGTAAAGTATTGATTCATGTATGAGAAGGTAAGTTAAATAGTGTTGGGAATGTGACAAATTAAAATTCGGTAAGTTTGTTTGGAAAATGGGTCGTAGATAATAGGTAAAAGCGGAATATGACCTATCATCGAAATCAAATTGGGGTACTTATGTGCCTGCCAGCGTGTTTGCGCTGGGCTAGAGAACGCCGAGTAAGCATCATTTCTTGCCGTATCGATGTTAGATTTCTAAGGAAACTAATTTCCTACAGGTCTACCTATCGTACCACGCTTTTTTTTTTCTTTCGATCAATACATATTGAGGAGACGAACTCGCCGTGCATGGTTCCTCTTGAATAGGACCGCTAACCATTACATAACTGAATATCGGATAATTTGAAAACAAGTTTTTGTTGGAATTTACGGATAATAATCTGCGGAAACCACGATTCCTATTCCTCGTCACAGCTCTTTTTTTTTTCACGAAAGAAAATTGCTGAAATACTTACACTTGTCAAGCGCTTTATTCTATTATTATTATTATTATTATTATTATTATTATTATTATTATTATTATTCATCTTCATGGTATAGGCCTCATGGCCTGTTCCGGCTCAATACTCCATCGCTTTCTTGGTCTGCCAGGGTCCCGTCTTCCTCGTGGTTTATAATTCCATGCCAACTTCGGAAACCTTCCATAATCCTTTCTCTGTAAATGGTCGATCCATCTTTTCTTATAATCACAGACGTGCTGAATTGTAGATTTAATTTCTAATTCCTCCCTTATGCTTTCATTTCTTATATGCTCTAGTCTTGTACAACCCTTGACTGCTCTTAGAAATTTAATTTCTGATGCCTGTATATTATTAATTTATTTCTGTCTTAGGATCCAGTTCTCACTACTATATAAGAGGAATTGAACTGCTATAGACTTATAGAATTTTAATTGTGTTTCCTTCATTGTTTTATTTCCTAAATCTCTTCAGATTGTACCACACATATATTGGTACTTGGAAAGTTTTATTTGTATATCTCTGTCATAGCTATAGGATATATCATTTCCCAAATAATTAAAATGTGACACTTGTTTAAGAATAATGTCATCTACTACAATTTTTGATCTTACAGGGTCCTTCCCTTTTAATACCATTATTTCGGTTTTAGATTTTGATATCTCTAAATTATAAGCTTCTGCTACTGTATTTAGCTTATATAGGGGCGACTGTTGTACCATAGCATTCTTTGTTCTTTAATTTTTGCTGCTACCTAGAGGACTCAAACTGAAGTAGATTGTAGAGAAAGCCGCTAAGTAGCTCTGGTCGTAGTTTCGGTTTGATTTATTGCAAAGTGTGAGTTCCGTGGACAAAATAAGTTTTTTTAATACCAACAGTAAACATTTCGTTCATTGATGTATGTTTTCTAACACAAAACCAGATTGCATTTGTTAATATCTTTCAAGTACGGTGTGTCCCCTATCATCTGGTGAGTAATAACATATTTTAATTTCCATCATTTATTCGAATCTCTAGTTTTCAGAGCCATATTTGTTTAAACGTGCACCCTTTTGTACCTTTGAACACAAAACATCTTGTACCATGGAACATGTTCCAAATTACACGATACTATCGGTTTTTGTTTCTATTTTATTTTAAGGTCATGTCACGAAGTAAGTCTGGAATTAAAGAGGTCCCCAATTGATTTGGATGTCTTCAAGAAAGTTGTTGAAGAAGTTATTGCTTCTCCAGGAAATAAAATCTAAATCAGATAAGCCTGCTCTGGTTTATGATTGAAAATACATTTGAAATATGATTGTCAGTTTTTACAGCCATATTCCCACCTATATTCCATGTGTTCCAACTTACAAGAGGGTATGTTCCAAGGTACATGATCCTGTTGTACCTTTGAACAGATTACGTATTCCTTCATTTTATTTTTTCCATCCTTAATAGATCTGTAAAACAGGAAAATACATACAGAAAGTTGTAAAGGAATCTTCAATAATTATTTCAAGCACTTTTTCATTTAAAAAATTCCATTTCCCAAAATTAAAAAAAAAATAAAATATGAAAAGTGTTTAAAGGTACAATAGTCTCCCCTACACCATACTGCAGTTCTTCCTCAGACATTGCGATAAGAGCCTGGTCATCTGCAAACAGTAACGTATTAATAGGCCTATATAAAAATTCCTTTGCCTTTTTGTGTTATCTGTTTATTCCACTCGTTTAGCATATCGTCCAAATATAAATATTATTATTATTATTATTATTATTATTATTATTATTATTATTATTATTATTATTATTGTTATTATTGTTGTTATAGGCTTATAAGAAATACGATTTGAATTTATGACGTCTTGTACATTTTGAAATTTCAAACGTTATTCAGAAAGTAACGGGCGTACGCCTGAAAACAGGTTTCGGTTAGTACGACGCCGTTGGAAAAGTGACATGTGGCCGAGTGCTCCAGTCTCGGTTAGAATGCGTGGTTACATACCTGTTTTTTATTTTATTTTATATCCACCACCAACAGAAGCAAGTTTCCAATTATAGGTGGCTTACATGGATACATATACAAAATACATAATAAGAACCCAGAAATTCATATAGAGTGTTAGTTGAGACCGGAGGGAAAAAAGACCATTGTGGAGTCCGAAACTTAGATCGTACGATAATATTAAAATGGATTTGATGATAGAGACTGGATTGATCTTGCACAGGATACGGACGATGACGGGCTAATGTGAGGGCGGCAATGAACCTGTGGGTTCCTTAAAAACCATTTGTAAGTAAGTAAGTATTGATATTTACTAACTCTTGATGAGATCTAATAGCAAAACATGCTGAATTTAGTTTGGTGGTAATTAATTTAATATGATTTTTCCAATTTTTACATATTATCGACTTGGAAGTCCACATCTGTGAAGTAACGGTTAGCGCGTCTGGCCGCAAAACCAGATGGCCCGGGTTCGATTCCCGGTCGGGGCAAGTTACCTGGTTGAAGTTTTTCCGGGGTTTTTCCTCAACCGAATATGAGCAAATGCTGGGTAACTTTCGGTGTTGGACGTCGGACTCATTTCACCGGCATTATCGCCTTCATCTCACTCAGGCGCTAAATAACCTAAGATGTTGATAAAGCGTCGTAAAATAATCTAGTAAAAAATCGATTTGTAAGCCAAAAAATTTGGTTAGTGTTGTTTCTAATAGGGACCTGTTGTTAATTAAATTTGTGAGGTTGAATTTGAATAGGATTTAAGTTGGATTATGTTAGTTTTATTACAATTTACTACTAATTTATTGGCTGAGAAGCAGTCACATATTTTGAGGAGAATTGTCTCTGTTGAAGGTTGGAATGTGGTGGAGTTATTGACTGTAATTATATACTGTACTTGTGTCATCTTCAGATAATATGGGATGACCTACACCTTTTATTAGGGGGACAAGATCATTTATGAACACTAGAAAAAGTCAAAAGGCTTAAAATTAAAACTGAAGTACTCCTAGCAGAAGAGCAAAATGATTTAGAATAGGACAATCCACAACAGATGATGTATTCATTTTCTAACAATTGTTTGAGAAAAGGAAAAATATAATTTAGAAACTCATATTGCTTTCGTTGATTTTGAGAAAGCATTTGATACATTAAATAGAAGCAAATTATGGCTCATAATGGAAAGACAAGGATATCCACAATACTTAATACAAGTAGTAAAAAACGTATACCACAAATCTAAAATCGTAATCAACACAGGACAGAAAAGAGCAGAAGAAATTTTAACAAATAGAAGTGTTCGACAAGGGTGTAGCATGTGCCCACTCTTTTTAATAAATATGTTAACGACCCAGTGCAAAACTGGAGAAAAATTATTACGAATGGAATAAGATGAAATAATACAACAAATTTTAACATTTCACCGTATGTTGATGATGCTGTTACAATGCTAACCACAGAAAATGACTTACAATTCTCTCTGCATTGTTTAAATGAAATGAGTAAAGAGTATGATTTTAAAATTCCTACAGAAAAAAAAAACAAAAATAATGGCCTTTTTAGGAAAATCGCCCATAAGTTCGAAAATAATATTAGAAAATAAACCTCTATCACAAGTGTTAAATTTCAATTATCTAGGTTGTGAACTGTCTTCTGGATATGAAACAGGAAATGATACTGATAACAAATTAACAAAATTCCAAATGATATGTGGCACCATTCATAGAACATTAAGACAGAAAACAAGGAAGGATACAAGATTGAAATTTTACAAAACAATGGCGGTACCGGTGCTTCTATATGGTAGCGAGTCCTGGGTAACAAATAAGAGGAGCTTGAGTAGAATACAAAGTGTGGAAATGAACTTTCTAAGAAGGACCAAAGGATGCACAAAATTAGACCACATAAGAAATGAAGAAATTAGAAGAGAATTGGAAATATATGCAGTAAATGATAAAATTCAACAACACCACGTCGGTTAGGAACAGCATGTTCAGAGAATGGAAGAAACAAGAATGAACAATATAAACCAAGAGGACTAAGAGATGTGGGAAGACGTAGGAAGAGATGGAGGGAATCATTGTGAATTCGGAACAGGCTACTCGCCTAATCCTTGAAGTGAAGAAGAAGTAGAAGAAGAAGAAGAAAAAGTAGGAGACCTGAAACTGATCTTGTGTGTTAGTTACTTTGTGATTTTTTCGTCTGCAATAAAATGAGTTAAACTATACTTCTCATGTCGTTACGTTTATTAACACGTCGTTCAAACTTGAAATAAATTGAATACCATTTTGTAAGATAGCGCTCGAATTGATTATGCATATTAGTGTGGGTTTATGAGGTCGGAAGTACGTACGTTTTGACAGCTTCGTGCAGATCCTGGGCTTTCCAGTTAGATCCATGAGTACGTGACACAAACTCCAAACGCGGTCTTCAATTAATGCCGTTGGAGCAGCATGCGCATATGCATAGCCTTTTTGCGGCAAGGCTGCCTTCTTCTGCGGTTATGTCCCTGAACCGTAATAACAACAGTACGCAGGTAATTGAATATTCACAACACCGGCGTTATACCTCTCCGGCGCGCCGCGCCGCGACGCTCCCTTGCCTGTTTTTGCTACATGTTGTCTTTGCTGCAAGTCTAGCATGATTCCTACATCTGGAAAAATTCTATCCACGTCTCAGGTCTTTTCTACATTTGCGAGTAGGACCTTACATTCCGACTTCTATTTCAGGAGGAGAGAAAAAAAGTGAAGAAAGGCGCAGTATCATAATATAATTTAGCCAGTCGTCTCCTCTACTCCACCGACAGGAATCCGTTATCTGCAGTCAAGTCTCAAACCTCTGCCTTCGTCTCTATATCAGTAACCCTAACTCTTTGCTTGATGTTGCTCTTGTTACAAATAAAAACATTGTGTTCACAAAGTCTTGTTTTGAAATTGAAATTGGAGAGCTCTGTGTTTGTAAGAAATTACAATAGTCTCGGATTGTAGCATCGGCTGTGAGAAAGATCAAGTTCCTTTTCATTGAGGACTCAACGATGTTTTCTGTGATAGGGGTAGTAACAGGTATGTCCATGCGTGGGCGACTGATCATGGAGGGCTGGTTTGTTTATCCCTCACCCCATGATGAACCTATTTCGTACGCTGTCGAAGAGAGCAACTAACCTGTTTTGCTTGCGTTTCCTTCGTTGAATCAGTTGCGCATGTCTTTGACACATAATACTGAGTTTAATCCTAAATCATATTTATATACCCAGACTGCTCGGCGTTATAGGGTTCGACGGTAACAACTTTTGTCAGGTTTACTATGCTGCCATCTAGTTTTTACATAAGGAGTCACGTCATAACTCCCATTTGAATTGCATTAGCGACTGTACTGCCATCTCGTGTTTGTTTACGTCGGATGGCGGTTGTTCTCTTCAAAGTGCAACCGATTTTAACATAGGAATGAGAAATCTATATGTGATGTGGGGTTTAACATATTGTTGTATGTATGTGTGTATGTACACATGTGGACAAATTATTAACAAAATTGACGATTTTTATGATAATTCTGTTTACAAAATTTGACTTTTCAATTTCGACTACCGTACAGTTGACAATTTTGCATATTTCTATCATTACAGTAGACAGAAATATGCAAAAATGTCAACTGTAGTTCAAATTGAAGACTTAAATTTTGTAAAAATATATAATAAAAATCTTCACTTTTGCTAATAATTTGTAAATTAGCAAAAATGTCAACTACAGTCTAAATTGAAGAGTCAAATTTTGTAAAACTATAAAATAAAAATCTTATGTTTTGCTAATAATTTGGAAATATCCAAAATGTCAACTGTATTCCAAATTGAAGAATCGAATTTTGTAAAAATATATAATAAAAATCTTCAGTTTTGCTAATAATTTTTAAATACGCAAAAATATCAAATGTAGTCCAAATTGAAGAGTTAAATTTTCTAAAAATATACAATACAAATCTTCAATTTTGCTAAATATGCAAAAATGTCAACTCTAGTCTAAATTGAAGAATCATATTTTGTAAAAATGTATAAAAAAATCTTCAATTTTGCTAATAATTTTGTCCACGTCTGTATGTATTTATTCACACTACAAATGGGTAAATACCCGTTGGCAGTGGTAACTAATTACACTCAATAATGACAATTAATAATAAACACAATTAATAATAATACAAATAATGATAAATACTAATAATAATAATAATAATAATAATAATAATAATAATAATAATAATAATAATAAGCATCCCAAATTAAATGAAGCATGATCACTTAAAATAACATTTAAAGTAAAACTAATTTGTATCTTAACCCTAAGTTCGAAATAAACCCACGAGTATGGTATGTTGATACATGCACAAGTACCTTTCAGCACTACACTCATGAGACAATAACGTAAAGGAAAATTAAACGATAATTATCTGAAATGGCGTGTGTACCGTATTGTTCTGCATGACGAGAAGTGAAATGCCTCTTTACTTGAAATGTGAAATATAATTACTACTTTTTCCACAAATTAAACAAACAGCCTTTCCCTCTTGAAATGCACAAAAGTATTCGTCTTCCCATTCCTGATGGTAGTAATTTCCAGAAGCCATTTTGTACGGCGAAGATTACAAAGGTATTATTTGGAGTTACCTGTCATCCTAATTTCCGCGAACTCCACAGACGTATCACAAGCAGTGTTTACGTTTGAAGCCTACCTTCCCATACCAAGCGGACTGGTGTTTAAGTGAATGAAAGTAGTGACGTCATCTTTCATTGTGATACAGTCGCCCACCCGTGGGTATGCCTGTCACCATAAAAGACATGTAAATCGCAATTGTATTTATTTCTTTTTTCTTTTTTTTAAAAGACATCAGTCAATTAACGTAAATCTTAGGAAAAGACTGACTCACAGCTAGACTACGCGTATTTTCGCCCTGGCTCCTCAGACATTACACTTACACGGCAAAATATTATTGGAGCTGCCAGACTAAAAGATTAAGGGCCGTATTCATAGACATTCTTAGCGCGGGCTTCCGATGGGTGATCAGCGAACTAACGTTTTTCGTATTCATAAACCAGTGTTAGCGATATGATATGATATGATATGAATCCTGTACAACTACCCAGTTGATAGCCGGGGCTAGTTTAGCACGCTCGTAGCGCGGGCTAGCGAAATGTCTATGAATAGCAACCTGTAAGACGGTCAAAGACGGTGGGCGTACTGAAAGATCATTCTCGCAAAATAAAAGGTTTTAGCCGATGGTTAATGAGGAAAGAGCGTCGATAACAATTTCATAATAGTACATTATGCAACGAGCCTATAATGAAGGTAATTAAGAAGTGTGTATGGACATTTATGAAACTAGCGCAAGCGAGTTTCATAATTTTCATACGAGCTTCTTAATTACCATTATAGGCGAGTTTCATACGACTTTTTATGCTCGACCATATTTCTAACTTGATATTATTAATTTTAATTGTATCTGACCTTCAGCAATGTTCCGTATGTTGTGAGATGTGCGCAGACGCGAAAGTATTAATTTTTTCCGAGGAACAGATCTCCACATTGACCTTGCTAGGCCATAAGAACCTACAGAGATAACATCGAAATTAAATTAGACATTGAAAAACGAGGTGACAAATTGAATTTATTTGAATATTATTTACAATTAACGCTAATTATTATAGTAACAGAACATAACCTTCTGCGACAGTATTGGATTTCCAGCCTCCGTGACTTTTCGCTAATTCTCTTTCGATTGCATATCCGAGAATAATCGATACTTGCGGTTTTATAACGGTAGAAAGCTGACCTGTCATTGGCTGAACAGTTGTAACCTGAGTCGTCATTGGCTGAAAGACCTGACCTTTAATGAGTAGGTGTACTTTAATGACATGCATTAAAGTCTGCTACCAGGTGTATAATTACTACGTTTCGGCATGATCGAGCATAAAATATATTGTCGTGATGGAATTAATCAAAATCTTATTGGAATAATGAATAAGCCCAATATAGTACTAATTCAATTTAGTGATAAATTTATTATGCTTGTTGATGGATCGAATATTGAAAGTAAATTACTTATCAGCTTCTATTTATAATTTTATACTAATTTTTTTTCCTGAGATTGAACAGGTGATAGATTGTAAATCTATTAAGGAGAATTATTTCTCTTCTACTATCTTAATAAATTACTGGAGGTCTGATATTGATATCTTGTATGATAATAGAATCAAATTCTATAGGAGTAAATTATTAATTACTAAGGCTTAAAGAAGTTTAATCTTTATTTATAGCTTTGAAGGATATTAGTTTAAAATAAACTTAAAGCCTTTAAAAGATATTTATCACTAGTGTACATAAAATTAAGCCTAATATGAAGATTGATGATAAAATTATTCCAATTGGAGCTAGTCTTACGTTAAAGTGGAAAACGGCCCAACTTATATACTATTAGGTATATCCTTTGCCGTCGCAGCTATTTCACGTCCTCAACTGTAATTAACTAATTATCGGTTGTCTTTCTCACAAATTCTTTACATTTCTTGGAAATTATTCTTATTTTTATCAGGGAAATATTTCTAAATGAGATAATAAATCGGGAAAACAGGGGAAAATGTTAAAATATGCATTTAAATATGCGAAATAGAATTTATTATATATGCATTTAAAAGGGGAAACCCTCGAAATATGCATTTATGCAAAATAAAGTTGACTTAATTCGAACGTAAAAACCACGACCGGCAAAGATCTACTTTTACTCTTCAATATGCCAAATCAATAAAAACATGCAATTGCATGAAGTTGCGCGTTCTAGTTGTTATCATAATACTGGCATAGTTTTTTGCTTTATTCAATCATAACGGACTCGGTAGAGCAAACATATCTTCTGGCTCTGGATCCGACTTTTTCCAGTGTATGGTACATAATCGCGAAATTGTTTTCGAACAACATGATATTACAAGGGAACCGTCCCAGCTTGAATTTAATGAAAATGCATATTTAAGCTAATTTTCGTTCGTTAAGAAACGTGGTGATAGTCGTTCGTTTCGCTTTTTCCTCGTTTACAAAATATACTGATTTGAAAATCAATGCTACTTATACCGCTTCTTGCGCACACTCGGATCCTCATAGTTCCCCGACTTCGTATCACAGCTCTTCCATTAATGCCATAGTCTATTTTCTTTTTCTCTCAACTCACATTAATAGAGTAAGCCCTACTCTTGCTGAAATGCAAATTCAATTTGAATTTAAAATTTGTATTAACTTTATGACTCACCATAAAATGATAGTGTGGATTCGAAATGAAGTGGTCGGAATAAAGAGTCATTTTATAGCCCATAGGCTGATTTTTTCACACTCTTCTGTAAGACACACACTGTTTCCAACATTTAACATTGTTGACAGAACGTTATTAAACTTTCTCATATATTTCTCCGTCAAATATCCACACCTCTGCCACGCGTAGTCTACAGGATAATTCACGAGGATTTATCGTCCTTTACGGAACTTATTTCCAAAGACATTCTGAGCAAAAATGTCATATAAACATGGGTCCTATTCTCAATATTTACAGAGTTACGTTTCGTTATTGGAACGCATTGTTGTGAACGCGTGATCTTGGTCAGCGTGCAGTCAGCAGCCAGCGCGAGCGCTACGGAAATCAAAGATAGCCGTATGCAGATACGTAGAGCGACGAGTGCCGTTCACAAGCGTGCGGTCAAGTGTACTCAAGCGGACAGGGACGTTTTTTAAAATGTGTTGTAAACTCTCCAAGACTGTAAATTAGGATGCAAAATTGAACTGCAAATGATTAAGTCGGTGGAAGTAGTGTGATTTGTAATAATTGTTGTGATAAGTGCGTAAGAATAATGCAATTTTCTAGTTAAAATAGAAGAAGATGTCTGTAAAAAAGCAACTAAGGGGTTCGCAGCACATTTTTAGCATCATAATATTTGCCAATTAAAGAAATGATACTTCTGAATGGTCCAGTCTCTATTTGTATTATACTTTTACCTTCAAACTAAAGAAAAAACGTATTTTACAAACAACTTTAAATTAGTGTAACTCTGAAAATATTGAGAATAGGAACTATGTTTATATGACATTTTTTGCTCAAAATGCCTTCAGAAATAAGCTCCGTAAAGGACAGTAAATCCTCGTGAATCACCCTGTATATTAGCATGTTTTTGAGGGCAGGTGGCTGAAGCTGTTGGTACATAACAGAATGCAATGCCATTATGAAACACCTATCGTGCAATGTGTCTGGAATGTTTTAGCTGACTCTTCTAGCCTTCAAATTACAATTTTATATTGCCTAAGAAAATACAGATCCAAGGATTGCAAAAATCTTGTAGTTTTTGGAGGGATAATTAGTGTTTTAATTTTCTTACCGTGTAAATATAGTGTCATCTATCTGACCACTCCAGGAACCCAGAAGTAATAGTGTGCTTCTTAACATCGTGGAGAAATATATTTCTTAACCATTTTCTCACGTGATTTTTTGTCAGTTTACCGGAACTACTTGCATCGACCACGATATTAAATACAGACGTGGACAAATTATTAGCAAAATTGAAGATTTTAATTATATATTTTTACCAAATTCAACTCTTCAATTTGGACTACACTTCACAGTTAGGATATTTCCAAATTATTAGCAAAACTGATGATTTTTATTTTATATTTTTACAAAATTTGACTCTTCAATTTCGACTGCAGTTGACATTATTGCATATTCATAAATTTTTAGCAAAATTAAAGATTTTTATTATTATGTATTTTTACAAAATTTGGCTCTTCAACTTAAACTACAGTGGACATTTTTGCCTTTTTCTGTCTACTATAATGATGGAAATATGCAAACTTGTCAACTGTAGTCTGAATTGAAAAGTCAAATTTTGTAAACAGAATTATCATAAAAATCTTCAATTTTCATAATAATTTGTCCACGTCTGTAGCTACATGTTGTTTTACTTTAGGTTCGAATTCCCCTTTCGGTTCTTGAAAGCATAGTGTGTACAATCGTGTTCCTGGACTTCCAGCTGCATACTTATGGATTTGGAAGGTGTACGAATGAGTGAAAGATGCCATGGATTGCGCTACTGCTGTATTAATGTGATTTAAGAGAAAATAATGCCAGAGCTATGATACGGTGTCGCGCAGCTATGAGGATACGAGTGCGCGCAAGAAGCGGTATAAGTAGCAACGATTTTCAAGTCAGTATATTTCAGTAGGTCCCTCGCCGTGGCGTCATGGTCTAAGGCATCCTGCCCAGACCTCGCGTTACGGAATACGCTCTGGTTCGAGTCCTCATGGGGGAAGAAATTTTCTCATGAAATGTCGGCCAGTGTATGGGACCGGTGCTCACCCAGCATCGTGATGCACGTGGGCAGCTACGATAGGTAGCGAAATCCGGTTGCGAATGCCAGCTATAACGGCTGGGGGATCATCGTGCTAACCACACGATACCTCCATTCTGGTTGGATGATCATCCACCTCTGCTTCGGCATGTGGGCGTGAGGCCAGCAGCCGGCTGGTCGGTCTAGGCCCTTCACGGGCTGTAGCGCCACGGATTATTATTATATATTTTTCGTAAACGAGAAAAAAAGCGAAACGAACGACTACAAGCACGTTTTTAACGAATGAAAATTAGTTGCAATATGTATTTTCGTTAAATTCAAGCTACACGACATGGTACTGTTCCCTTATTATTGGTACATTTTTACCTTAACGCCCCTCTGACCAATAATTCCCTGAAACTGTAGTGCATTTTGCTTTAATGGCTGTTGTCACGGGGACAAATTTATCTTTCGCATTGATGATGATGGTTAATGAAGAAATGGTGAAATTATGGAAATTGAATTTTAATTGTTTATTTTAGTTGGTTATTTAACGACGCTGTATCAACTACTGGGTTATTTAGCGTCGATGAGATTGATGATAGCGAAATGATATTTGGCGAGATGAGGCCGAAGATTCGCCATATATTACCTTGCATTCACATTACGGTTGGGGAAAACCTCGGAAAAAATCCAACCAGGTAATCAGCACAAGCGGGGATCGAACCCGCGCCCGTACGCAACTTGAGATAGGCAGTCCAGCGCCTTAACCGACTGAGCCACGCCGATGACTAGTGGAATTTTAAGTAGCCCGCGAATGTATTTCCAATATCGTCTCTGTCAACATCAAATTTCATTTCGTTTGGAACTCTGATACGGATTAGAAAACTTAGGAAGTTTGTGGTTGTGGTGGTACCGAAGAAAGTTACTTGTCACAACGAAACCATTTAATCTCAAATCCTCACTCTTGAGCCCGAAACCAAAGCAGATTTTTCTTGGATGACAAAATGAGAAGGCGTTAGTTGAAGACACACTTACGTAAGATGTAGCAAACAATGTTTTGAAGTAATGTAGATCAAATGGTATGTCATGGTAGCGCGGTAAAGAAACCGTATTCTCCGTTCCATTACTCTTTCATCGTATGATGACGCAGAATGTCTGCATGGAAATATCATATGTACTTCGGTACATTAAAATAATATATATATGATATGCGTAAATCACTTCGTGATTTAAGACGGCGCTTATTCTGTCGGATCCCGGCCAACTAGTCACTCATAACGAGTGCACCTCAGCACATGTGTGGACTTCAGTTCTACGTTCATAGACATCTATGACGTAGGGCAGAGGGCGGCCACTAGAGGGAACCCAAGAGTTGGAACTTAATCTGAGACATTTCTGTCCGACGCCGGGGTGGGTATCCGGTGTGACTTAGTGGATAAAGCATCAGCACGTAGAGCTGCAAACCCGGTTTCAAATCCCGGCGCCGGAGAGAATTTTTTTCTCCGTTCCATTACTCTTTCCTCGTATGATGACGCAGAATATCTGCATGGAAATATTATATGTACTTCGGTACATTAAAATAAAATAATATATATGATATGCGGAAATCACTTCGTGATTTAAGACGGCACTTATTCCGTCGGATCCCGGCCAACTAGTCGCTCATAACGAGTGCACCTCAGCACATGTGTGGACTTCAGTCCTACGTTCATAGACATCTATGACGTAGTGCAGAGGGTGGCCACTAGAGGGAACCCAAGAGTTGGAACATAATCTGAGACGATTCTGTCCGACGCCGGGGTGGGTGTCCGGTGTGGCTTAGTGGATAAAGCATCAGCACGTAGAGCTGAAAACCCGGGTTCAAATCCCGGCGCCGGAGAGAATTTTTTTACTCTTTCATCGTATGATGACGCAGAATATCTGCATGGAAATATCATATGTACTTCGGTACATTAAAATAAAATAATATATATGATATGCGGAAATCACTTCGTGATTTAAGACGGCACTTATTCCGTCGGATCCCGGCCAACTAGTCACTCATAACGAGTGCACCTCTGCACATGTGTGGGCTTCAGTCCTATGTTCATAGACATCTATGACGTAGTGCAGAGGGAACCCAAGAGTTGGAACTTAATCTGAGACGATTCTGTCCGACGCCGGGGTGGGTATCCGGTGTGGCTTAGTGGATAAACCATCAGCACATAGAGCTGAAATCCCGGGTTCAAATCCCGGCGCCGGAGGGAATTTTTTTCTCCGTTCCATTACTCTTTCATCGTATAAAACCGTATTCAGGTGAAACTTGTCTTTATGTCAGCTGCATATTACTTCAGATTGAACAGTCCGCACTACCTGTACAAATAGTTTTCGATGGCTGTAGCTATACGAAGAGATGTTGCCTCTAACTAATAATCACCCACAAAGTTCTAATGCTTGTATTATACGCTTCAATAAATCCTTCTCGACTTTGTAACATCATGGCCTGCAGACCACTATCTGGCTTACTCAAGAAGCTTATCAGTTTGTAAATGAACTTTCTAGAGTTCTGAGCGAAACACCGCGTACATTATTTGAAATTCAATACTATACGTGGGAGAGTCGATAATTTTTGAGAATACAGCTTCTGTGGGTACCGATTGTGTAAAGTAATTGTGACACCATACACACATCCATCTTGAAAGCTCCCACAACTACAACATACAATATTCTGCGACCATCAATACAGATGCTGAAAACATGTTTTTAGTCTGAATCGACGGAGGATTTTCTTGCAACTGTGATAACTAGGGCTGGGGTTCTCAGGTAAATACTGTAAATATTTTATTACCACTGTAATATAAACTCGTAATTGTGTTTTAAGTTCCGGGCAAGGTCACCTGAGCATATATTTTAAATTCTGTTTCACATAAAAACACATATTTTTAATTTTTTTTTTTTTGTAAATACATATATTCATATATTCACATAAAAACACATACAAATTAAGCATTCGTCAAATAATTTTTGACAAAAGCCCCATTTCAAATTAATCATTACACAAATGTTCAGTGCAGTTGCTTAGACGTGACAGCTGGCAACTGTTTCTCGGAATTTCTTATCTATGGATCTGTTAAACTGCAGTCTGCTGTCTCACTACAAGCGATAAGAATCTCTCACTACAAGCGATAAGAACTGGCCAATAAACAATTGTACTGTAACTAACACACATAAACAATGATGTGTCATTTACGAGTGTCTTGTAAGTTATCATAACGCTGACTCAGGAAGCAATTATGATTTCATAAACATCAGCTAACTCTGTTTTCGTTTCCAATCTTAAACATGTCTCTAGGACTGCATGTTGTTTCTCAATGGCCAGGGCGCTCTTTTTCCCAGTCAAGGCAGTGGACCGCGTTAATCGTCAGTATTTTGTGATGGGCAACTTGAGGATGGATCTCATTGCGTACTGTAATTCTTCAACAGTTGACGATACAGCATAATTTATACTAGTTAGTACTGCATATTGTTTATGTTCTCATAAAATAATTGAAACATAATTAAATATTTTTCCTTTTTTCTCACAAATTTTTAGCACAAAAAAATCCGAACACTAGTGATAACTTCCTGTGTTGACGAAAACATAGAACTATGAAGCTGATCTTTGACACGGAATGTAGTAATACGTTGACAAGATTCTCAATCGAGGAAGTAAGAAGCGATTCTTTCTTATCGTTCCCGTTTTTTTCTTAACAAAATTTGATATTCACACTCTATTAAATCTCTGATGTGGTCGTGCGGTGTATCGTTATGATCTAAGACGTCATTTTTGGACTCGCCATACAGATTGAGCACTGGTTCGATTGCTCATGGAGAAGATATTAAATATCTCCTGATAAAAATTTTTTATCACGAAATTTTTGCCTATGTGCCGGTGCCCACCCTAGATCGCGATGATCTGATGAATTTTGAGAACTACGATAGGTAGCGAATTCCGGTATCGAAAACGGTTTGGGAATCATCATGCTCACCATATTATGCTACTGTAACAACACTATAAGCCGCAGACGAATGCTAATGTTGTTAGTAGTTAGACTATAAATCAATGTAACTTGCGTGACCACACCCATTTGTGCCATTTCCCGTCGCTACGCGCATGAATTGTATAAAATTAACCGTGCCACGCGGACTCTCAGTAATATCTCGGCATCGAGAACAGCTACAGGTCTCTGCTACCACTCTTTTCATTTGTAATCGTAAGTTGTGCTGGTTTTTCGACGTAGAATAGTCTTTCCCCGCACTGAATAGGTATGTGCACCCTTTCCGACATCCGTGGTGAAACAAAAATGACAGAATTTCAAATTGTTATTGTAACACTATGATCCGCAGACGAATGCTAATGTTTTTGGTAGTTAGACCGTGAGCCAGTGTACTTGTGTGACCACGCCAATAATGCCACTTAGGTCTATATTACACTATCAAATTTCTGTGTGACAGAAGTTTGATAAAATCTTTTACAGTGTAATACAGCATCTTTGATCACATGTAGCTGTGACATAGTTCTGTGGTAAAAGTAATGGTCAACATCATCATACCTTTGATAAAATCTGTAACTGAGAAGAAAGAAAATGACGGCCATTAAGTACACATGGTCTGTGAAAACCACAAAACTTTTAATATCACATTATGTGTCACATGAAATGTTTCATCACCATTATTAAATACTTAGTACATATAGGATTTCACATCTTCATACTGAAGTTCTCTCAATAAAGTTTGATGGATTCCTTTTGTATCTTTTCTCCCTACCCCAATCTCTGACCCAAATGATCGGCTTACAGTGTAAACCTGGTAACTAACAAAAAGGAAATTTTGCAGGGAAAACAAAAAAACTGAGTATAAATTAGGGGAGAGTCGGGTAGTATCGGACATCGGGTAATATCGGACAGTAAGTTTCTTTCATCTGCCACACGATGATAGTACCTGATTGACATGGTTACGTTTCTGTGATGTCGATTAGAGAAACGTAACCATGTCATTCAGGTACTACCATATGGTGGTAGATGAAAGAAACGCACTGTCCGATATTACCCGATGTCCGATACTACCCGACTCTCCCCTAACTCTGAAACTTCAGGACCAGGTCTATACTTTGAATTTAGTCCTAAATCTTCAGACTTAATTTATACTCAGTCTATTTTTTCCTTTGTAAAATTTCCTTTTTATTAGTTACCAGGTTTACACTCTAACAAGCAAACGTTCTGATGGGGGCAGATAAAAAAGTTAATTTTTTTTTTCTTCCACAATCTTAATGTGTCAAAAGAAGTACTTATACAAATTTTGGCCACTCGACCACAATTACGAGGGCCGTAAAAATAAGTTCGCCAGGGGCCGCTAACAGAAAAAAAAACACAATTTCATTGGACAAATTTATTGGAACGGACACAGCAATTGTTGAGCTATTTTTCAACACATTTTCCATCGGAATTGAGACATTTCTCATATCATGGGATCGACAGAGAGAGGTGCAGACGCAGTCAAACGCTGGTTCCGATCTGAGGCGGCTGACTTATACGACACAAAAATTAATCCCATGGTATGACAAATGTCTCAATTCCAGTGGGGGATATGTTGACAAATATCGCAACAATTGCTGTATTTGTTTCAATTAATATTTCTATGTAATTATGCTTTTTCTATAAACGGCCCCAGGGAAAATCACTTTCTGGATGTCCTCTTAATTGCGGTGGAGTGGCCAAAATTTGTATAAGCACTTTTTTTGAGATTATTAACATGGTGGAAGAAAACAATTTAACTTTTTTATCTGCCCCCATCAGAACGTTTGCTTGTAAGCTGACGAAATACATTTTTTCTTTGATTTCTTCTTCAGTATTAATGCAATAACCATTACTGCATTTACAGTTGCAACAAGCATAGAACTATTATGAATCCATTATTAGAACTGTAATAAAAGATATGATAAAAGCTTTGATATAGTGTAATATACGGTACTCAAAATCTTACATTTGATCATATACATTTGATAAAAATTTTTATCATGTTCTGTGACACAGAAATTTGATAGTGTAATATAGGCCTTACCCTCGCTACGGGCATGAGGGCACTGAATTTGTGTATGAAATTAACCGTGCCTCGCGGCCTCTGCAAGTAATATCTCGGCATCGAGACTAGCTACAAACTCGTGCGACAAGTCGTTTGATTTATTAACGCGAATTTTGAAATTTTAACGTAGACTAATAATAAACACGTACTCTACACTTTTTGTAAGTCATGGTGGAAAATTTATTGTCGAATGTCGATTCATTGCATGACCTTCAGTAATTACTTCTTTATCATAAATCAGTTTTCTCCATTTGTAAACCGAAACAAAAATAAACCATTAAGACCAACACAACTGTAGTTTCATTCCCGAAACTGGGTGACGTAGTCTACATGCCGGTGTATCCCTGATAAAGCCCAGAATTTTTTTTTTATCCTTTTCCAAAAACATCGCTTTTGGCCGGACGTGACCTTGTAAACTTCTCATCTAATGCAAGCATATAGACCTACGCAATGAGAACAACTCAGAGTATAACACAATTAATGTAAAGATGGGTTCTCTCCTCTGTATAGATTTCTTCATGATGCCCATGTTTTAGTCATTCAATTAATTGATTAATTATGCATTCATTTATTTGTATGCATATTGGGAACCTGTATACGTTACGTTGTATAAAGGCTCCTGTTCCCTTTGGATACTAATCGTTTGGCACATTAGCAATGCAGGTGGTGAAAGGGCGTAATCGTAATTTGGATGGCGGGTTGTTAATGAATGCTTTGCACCTGTGCCTCATCATTCCATGAATTATACACACTGTGGGTCGATAGGATTCACCTTTGTGGGCGCTCACATCGGTCTTTGCAAGTTCGCACTAGTTTACTCGACAACCGAAAGTTTATATGAATTTTTCTACCCTTGTATAAGTTCTCCGCTGTACTTCAAATGGTAGTTACATTTTCTACCAAACCAAATTCGATTCCCGAAAAGGCAATAGAGAATCACCTTCCTTTCTTTCTTTCTTACTGTGTGTCTAGTAGGTTTAGTGAATCTACACATGAAATTGATTTTTATCTGTTTTTAAAATGTAATAGTTGCAAAAATCTGTCTTTTCACTTAACTTAGGAATGTGAAAAATATGTAGTTTCTATATCTAATTTCTGAGATGCCCCAAGGTGTTTGAAGTTTCTAAAAATTATAATTTTTATGTAGTTTTGTATATTTGTTCTATTATATTGTTTCTCATTATATAGTTAGTGAATTGCAGTAAAATCACATATTTAAACTTTATTTGAAAGACTTTACAGTATACAGTATAATTATTTCAATGAAAGACGGGAAGCAAGTCGTACACTTAGGAATAAAAAGAGACATTACTTGAAGGAAAAACTGAATGAGGTAGAAACAAATAGTAAGAATAAAAACATTCGAGATTTATATAAGGGTATAAAGGAATTTAAGAACGGATATCAGCCAAGGGTAAACGTGATCAAGGATGAGAAAGGTGACTTGCTTGCAGACTCTCCATCAATCCTAAACAGATGAAGAAACTATTTTGCGCAACTACTAAATGTACATAAGCCAAATAGAAGTGATCGGGAAGAAATTGAAATACAAACTGCTGAGCCATTTATACCCGAATCCACGCTTTCAGAAGTCGAAATTGCGATAGAAAATCTGAAAAAGTACAAGTCTCCAGGTATCTATCAAATTCCGGCAGAATTAATACAAGAGGGTGGAAGTGCACTATATAGCGAAATTTATAAACTTATACTTGCTATTTGAGAAAAGGAAATTGTACCAGAACAATGGAAGGAGTCCATAATTGTACCTATTTTTAAAAAGGGAGACAAAACCAACTGTGGTAACTTTCGAGGAATATCAGTTTTGTTGACGTCGTACAAAATTTTGTCCATTATTCTTTTGAGAAGATTAACTCCGTACGTAGATGAAATTATTGGGGATCATCAGTGCGGTTTTCGGCGTAATAGATCGACTATTGATCAGATTTTTTGTATTCGACAGATAATGGCGAAAAAATGGGAGTATAAGGGTACAGTGCATCAGTTATTCATAGATTTCAAAAAGGCATATGACTCGGTTAAGAGGGAAGTATTATATGATATTCTTATTGAATTTGGTATTCCCAAGAAACTAGTTCGATTAATTAAAACGTGTCTCAGTGAAACATACAGCAGAGTCCGTATAGGTCAGTTTCTATCTGATGCTTTTCCAATTCACTGCGGGCTAAAGCAGAGAGATGCACTATCACCTTTACTTTTTAACATCGCTCTAGAATACGCCATTAGGAAAGGTCAGGATAACAGACAGGGTTTGGAATTGAACGGGTTACATCAGCTTCTTGTCTATGCGGATGACGTGAATATGTTAGGAGAAAATCCACAAACGATTAGGGAAAACACGGAAATTTTACTTGAAGCAAGTATAGCGATCGGTTTGGAAGTAAATCCCGAAAAGACAAAGTATATGATTATGTCTCGTGATCAGAATATTGTACGAAATGGAAATATAAAAATTGGAGGTTTATCCTTCGAAGAGGTGGAAAAATTCAAATATCTTGGAGCAACAGTAATAAATATAAATGACACTCGGGAGGAAATTAAACGCAGAATAAATATGGGAAATGCGTGTTATTATTCGGTTGAGAAGCTCTTATCATCCAGTCTGCTGTCCAAAAATCTGAAAGTTAGAATTTATAAAACAGTTATATTACCGGTTGTTCTGTATGGTTGTGAAACTTGGACTCTCACTCTGAGAGAGGAACATAGGTTAAGGGTGTTTGAGAATAAGGTGCTTAGGAAAATGTTTGGGGCTATGCGGGATGAAGTTACAGGAGAATGGAGAAAGTTACACAACACAGAACTGCACGCATTGTATTTTTCACCTGACATAATTAGGAACATTAAATCCAGACGTTTGAGATGAGCAGGGTATGTAGCACGTATGGGCGAATCCAGAAATGCATATAGAGTGTTAGTTGGGAGACCGGAGGAAAAAAGACCTTTAGGGAGGCCGAGACATAGATGGGAGGATAATATTAAACTGGATTTGAGGGAGGTGGGGGTATGATGATAGAGACTGGATTAATCTTGCACAGGATAGGGACCGATGGCGGGCTAATGTGAGGGCGGCAATGAACCTTCGGGTTCCTTAAAAGCCATTTGTAAGTAAGTAAGTATTTTTGAGGAGATCCAAAGGGGCAAAATATGTAGTATTTTACATAAAATATGAAAAAAGTTGCATTTGAGCCAATTCATTTTTTAGTCATAATTTATTTTTTCCAAGATCGTATTATAATGCAACTAAAGCTTAGATTTGGTTTACAATTTATTTTGGAGTATTGAAGGATAATCATAACTGTACCTGAGTGGGTGGGTGGGTGGGTGGGTGGGTGGGTGGATGGATGGATCCATGAATGGATCGATGGATAGATGGATGGATGGATGGATGGATGGATGGTTGGATCGGTGGATAGATAGATATTAAATTATTATAGAAACATAATGATCTGAATTTGCGATACACAAAAATTGTTTTACACAACTTGTCACATCTTGTAATATAATCTAATTATTATTTAGAGTTCAATCTAAATGACATATCATAGTTCAAAATCAGTAACACTTACAAAAGTAAATGATCACTGCATATTGTACAACATTGAAATGCAAACGTTTTCGCCCTTGGGCATCATCAGGCATTTCACCCACAATATCTTACAATTTTTACTATGTATTAGCTGTGAAATACGTACCAGATAATTTATATTTGCAATCTTGTATATATTAATAAACAACTATTTACATGGTTAACTTTATGGTAAGTAACAATCTGAAAAATTAAATGAATACAGATATTAAAATTATATGTCATAAAATTGTAACTAAAATGTAATATTGATCTTATATTTCTTAATTATAAAATTGTGATCATTGAGACAACATAATGAACTCATATTATTCCTCTTAAACTTCATAATAGGCCATTATACTTCTGTTAGTTGAATGTTTGTAGTGCGAGTATTGATCTCACTGATTTGGTAATCCATTCAATAGTGGAATCCATTCTGTAATATAATTATTATGAGCAACTGTTATTAATGTATTCAAATGGAAAATTTATTCAAATGAAAAATTATAAGTTATTTATTTTGAATACTCACAATTAAGTTCATATATATTGCATTAGGTTATACATATGTATTGACCTTTTTGTATTTATATTGAAATCAATTTGAAGAACTGGGTTTATCTGTAACAAGATATAATATATCAGAATTTGCGAAGTGTTGATTGTCACATCTTACCAATATCGTTTTTCTATTTAAGTTTCTGATCTAATTCATCATTTCATTTTGAGGGTTTCTCCACTATTTAGCGGTTACCCTGTATTCCCATTCGCCAATCTTCCCGGTCAAGCCATTCATCTCCTTCCAGGGACCTATCACTCATCAATCTATGGATCTGTCCTCTCCAGGTTGTTCTTGGCTTACCCCGCTTCCTTCTACCATGAGGTGACCATTCCAAAAGAGTTTTAGGCCACCTACTTTCCTCCATTCTTCTGACATGTCCATACCATTGAAGAGTTCGTCTCTCAATTCTGTCCATCACTGTCTCCTCCATAGCCATCATCCGTCTCACTTCTTCATTTCTCCTTCTTTCTACTCTGGAAACTCTGGCACTACGTCGTATTCCGTCCATTTCCACTGCCAAAATCTTAGATTTTTTACTTTCTACCAACGTCCACCCCTCTGCGCCATATGTCATTATACTTTCCACAACCGCCGTCAAAATCCTCTTCTTGGTGTCATTCAATATCGTCCTGCTCCACAGTACTCCATTCAGCATCCTTATGGCTTTTCTTGCTTGCACCAATCTACTATCTATTTCGGAGTTACAACTCCCTAAATCATCAATATATGACCCCAAATATTTAAATTTTTGAACAGCTCTAATAGTTCCTTGGTGTAAGGAGATGTCTCTTCCGTTTCCACCTACTACAAGATATTCAGTTTTTTTTCATATTTACTTGCAATCCACCTGCTTCAAATGAATCCAGGAGTTTTCTCATCATATATTTCACATCCTCACGAGATTGAGCCATTATCACTTGATCATCTGCAAATATTAATGAATGTATTGTGCCACCTTGAACTGGTATTCCCATTCCTCCACAAGACTGATTCCATTGTTCTAATATTTGTTGTATATATATTTTAAAAAGAGTAGGAGACATGCTACAACCTTGCCTCAGTCCTTTAGTCGTTCTGAATGGTATAGACAATCTCTTCCCCACTTTAATAGATGCCTGACACTGCTGGTACATCCGTCGGATGAGAGAAATAATTGATAAATCAATACCAATACCCTCCATTGCATCCCAAAGTTTGATAATAGGCACTGAGTCATAGGCCTTTTCTAAATCAACAAATATTAAATGAATTTCTTGGCCCTTTGCATATGATTTTTCAGTTATCTGTCTCAGACTAAAAATGTGATCCATACATGATTTTCCTTTCGTGAAGCCTGCTTGATCCTCCGACATTTTCCCTTCTATAATGTGTTCAAGCCTGTTTGTAATAATACTACTAAAAACTCTACTAATAGACGACATGACACTAATTCCTCTGTAATTTCCAGGATCTTTACGGTTTCCTTTCTTATATATAGGTGTTATATATGACATACACCAATCCTTTGGTATCTCATCACCAGGGAAAGGATTTATATGTAAATACATATTTACTTATAAAGCTAATATAATTTATATTTTGCATTATCTTTATGTTTCACAATGTGTAGGGTTGAAAAATCCTACTTTTATTTTCCATATTTTTCCATATTTTAGAGTTTAGTACATATTTTCGTTAATTTCCATATATTTTCCATATTTCATATAAAACAGTCCATATTATATTAGGTTTAACAATAAAACAAAACAAAATTCCATTAACTTTTAAAAATACATTTCAACAATAGAGATTTAAACACATGTTCAGTAATCCCTTTAACATCAGAGTTATTTGAAAATTAGCAGTCCTATCAACAATGGGAAAGTAAGTTAACAAGTATTAAAGTATTAACAATGTTCTCCTTGCATTGGACTCTGAAGATGCAGTCTCAATTGATACTGCGAAAACAGTTACCTGTGACATAAGTGTGAAGAATGACTTAGCTCACATTCAGCATACATTTTCATGCATCATAAAAACGCTCAAAAGTCTCCAAAATAGGCACCTTTCACTATCTGAAAGTTTTGAAATTATAAATAGTACTGTGGAACAACTGAATCGTGGTAGAGGTAAAGTTGCAGATGCAGTAAGAGCTAAGGTGGACACTGTACTTTCAAAAACCCTGGATATGAAGAACTACAAAAGGTTGTTGCTGTGATGAGTGGTGAATCAACAGTGAAGATTAACTTGGACTTATCCCCAGCAGACATTGTGAAATTGAATTATGTACCAGTTACTTCTTGTGACGTCGAACGCTCTTTTAGTCAGTATAAATCTATCCTCAGAGACAATAGAAGAAGATTCACTTTTCAGCACTTGAAAGAAATGTTTGTAACCTATTGTTATGGTAACAGACAATAAAAATTGTGTTTTGTTGAAACTTCATTGGAAGATAAGGTACGTCCATTATATTTTTTGTTTAGTTTGATTAAAATGTACCAATATTTAACGTACATAGTCATTTTTTTATAATTTTAAGTCCATATTTAATTCCATATTTTGGTAAAAATCCATATTTAATTCCATATTTTGGTAAAAATAACTACATATATATTTACATATTTCATATATTTTTAGTCCATATAAATCCGTTCCCTGCTCATCACCTTCCAAAATCTGATTAAACAATTTACAAATGAGTCTTTTCAGTAACGGGGGTCCATATTTCCACAATTCTGTCATTACTTCACATGGACCACTGGCTTTACCATTCTTTGCTTGATCTAATTAAGATCCTAATAACTTAACAATAGGAACATCGTTTTGTGCAAGACTTCTTACTTACTTATGTAGGCTAATTCTTTAGTTGAGTCTGTTATAGGCCTGTGGTAGCTTACTTTGAATGTGCAATTTCCCCATTGACACCTGCAGGATCTCCTCGCATAGAATGATAATCTTTTTTTTTTATTGTGGCATTGTTGGTACTCCTGTCCGCTTTCACAGTGACTGTTTAGATGTCATAATAGTCCAATTGTGTTTATAATAAATTTTAGTGCAGTTGGACTCCATTAGTGCGCAGTAATTAGTAATGTTTCCTGAAGGCAAAATCCGTGTTGTAATTATCTGTCGGTGACATTTGTGGACATTTAAACTAATAGCATGTATGCGACTGTAACACATTGCACGTACGTAATCCCAGTTGCAGTTAATTACGTGTTTCATCTTTACCTCTGCTTCTTATCCTTATTTACAATAGTGTCAGTTGGAATTAGTACTTGGATATTACGTAAGATCATTCTATTTATGTCGTTAGCTGTTGAGTTAGTTACGTGTGTTGATCCCATGATGCACCATTTGTCGAACGGATAAGAGGCGACTTACACTCAAACAGCCAGCTAAATTAGAAAATTAGAATATGTAGTGGAGAAAGACTTTGCTTTGCAGGTCTTATCGGAATGCTCTTTGTTCCCCTGTTATCGCTTCAATTATTCTGCATCTCGATATTTGAGTAGAATGCAACTAGAACTACTGTATTTTATAACATTCCAGCGATACTAATTCCATGCTGAATGTTCAAGGGAGTGAGCACATTAATTCCTTGGGTTTGCTTCTGGCGCTGAAGAGGGAGATACATCATTGGACTGCAGAAATTTAATGAAATTCAATTTTTTTATGTCTCAGCTACTATGAAAGCTAAATGAACAAAACTTTTCATGCCTAATATTCTTACTTTATATACTTTATAAAACACTATTTAGAATATTAAAATGGCTAATAATTACCTGTAAAATAATATCAAATTTGCATAATTATTTTCAAAACCGTAAAGTATTTACATAATGAAATCTACAATTAAATATCTGCATGATGCTTTTACAGAAATATTTTAAAGGTCTACTTCAACAACATAGTCTAATCCTTCAGGAAAGTGTTCGCGTAGGCTTCCGCGGCTGGTGTACATGGTGTGTGGATAAGCTTCAGGGCTTCTACCGGGTTGTCTTGGTGTTATTGGCTGACGTTTCGACCGCTGTTTTGTGGCCATCTTCAGAGCAGTTGTTGGATAAGGAAATAGTCTGCCAGATCTTATATATATCTTTCGGACCTTATGAGGTCCAATATTTAATATGAATACTCCCCTTCATACAGACTTCAACCGGATTGGACCACGTAGGACCAATCAGATGCCAGAAGGAGAACCTACGACCTGTCACAGCAATTACTCCCCCCATCGAGACTACTATATATATAAGATCTGGCAGACTATTTTCTTATCCAACAACTGCTCTGAAGATGGCCACAACACAGCGGTCGAAACGTCAGCCAATAACACCAAGACAACGCGGTAGGAGCCCTGAAGCTTATCCACACACCTTCAGGAAATATTTTTTCCTTAATAAACAATTTTAGAAAATTTGAAGGTAACGAACTTGCGTGACCCACTGATGCGGGACCCATTCTACTCTTATGCTACCGTTTATCCAGCGTTGCCAGATTGTGTAATTTGAAGTAATTTTTCTCGTAAATTAGGACCCGGTCACAGTTTTCGGAAATAATAATTTGCATATAGTTTGCAATGGTGGCTTGCATATACACGAATTTGGTTTATCTTGTTTATGTATGTATGTATGTATGTATGTATGTATATGATGAAATGTATGTGAGTATATGTACGTATGTATGTATTTTTGCGCACGTTGGTACGTAATGTTCTGATGTGTTATACGTCAAAGTTTAAAATGCAGGTAGTAGGCCATTGGCGATACAAAGGAGGAGAGTTCGGCCGGCACTGTGAGTCTCGGCATAGCTCAGATGGTAAGAGCACTCAGCGCGCCACACTGAGGTTTCTAGGTTCGATTTCCAGTGCCGGAACGAAATTTTCTCGATCAATAAATAAGAAATAATTTTTGTTGACGCTAAAGATATGACATCGTTAACCAAAAGAAGTGAGCGCTTAGGAGAGAACACGATTTTATTTTGTTATTTTATTATTTTATACAATATGCGCGCCTGCATATAGCCTAAGACATACATAGGCTAGTTTAAAATTCAAGTAGTAGGCCATTGATGATACAAAGGAGGAGAGTTCGGCCGGCACTGTGAGTCTCGGCATAGCTCAGATGGTAAGAGCACTCAGCGCGCCACACTGAGGGTCCTAAGTTCGATTCCCGGTGCCGGAACGAAATTTTCTCCATCAGTAAATAACAAATAATTTTTGTTGACGCTAAGGTTACGACATCGTTAACCAAAAGAAGTGAGAGCTTAGGAAAGAAACACGATTTTATTTTGTGACACGTAGATTTAATAACAGAGCAATTTTCAGTACCGCAACGTATCCAGCAGCGAAATGTTTAAATCAGTGGCTCACTCTGCTTTGCATCGCATTCCACCTTCCTTTTTCCTTCCTCGCTATCTCCCTTGGGTACTTTGCCAAAATCGTAGCCTCTCTCTGTCTCCGGCTGCAGTTTTATTTTTTCTCTCTGACTTTTTTAAGCGACTAGCGAACTTCATGGATGGAGGTGGTGTGAGTGGGAGGTGGAAGCCTGCCCCGACCTTTTGCAAAGTTCTGTGATGAGATTAGAGATTCTCATCCCTTCTGAGTGCATGAGGCATCCTTCTCAAGTGGTCCAGACTTCACCCATAATGCACTGCTGTTGTTGCTGTGTAGTGCCACTTTTGGACCGACACATGGGCAGGCTTCTCTGAGTTTCGTGGACTTGTATAATGAAGTTGCCTTCATTGTGGAAAGTTAGTATGGTTAGTCACAAGAGGTTTGTATTGTGTACCCAGATCGGCTTTTGCTGAACTACTGTTCCTTGCATTTGTTTGCTTGCTCCGTCTTGAGTTGTTGCGTGATTCAGAAATCTCAAATGGCTTTGTATCAAATTATACTAGACACAGAGTACACGTCTAGTTTGAATATAAAATTAATTTCAGGAAGTTGACAATGTTCTTTTCCTTCATTGGTCCTTTCCTTATATCACCTTCGTTCGTTCATTCTTTATTTTTTTATTTATATCTTTCTTCCTTTCACCTCGTCTTTCTTTTTATCATCTGTAATCATACTTTTCTTTCCTGTTTATTCCCTTCCACTTTATTGTTTTTTTTTTCATTACATTTCTTTCTAATTTCCTTTATTCATCTTTGTCTTTCTGCTGTCATTTTGCCTTCTTCCTATATTTCTCTCCCTATTTTTTTTCTACCGGAATATTTTTCTGATTTTCATTCTTTCTCTCCTTTCTTTCCTCGCTTTCACTTTTCAGTAACTTTTCTCTCTTTTTCCCTTTTCATCGGTCCTCAATAATTTTCTCTGTTTTATCGTGATTACTTCATTACTTATTTCTTTAAGTATGCCTAGATACATTTCACTTCTCTTCTTCCTTCCTCTGAGTTCTTGTTTTACATTCCTCTTTCAGCCCTTTTTACTCTTCCTTTTCTTCCGTCTTTCCTTCACTGTTTCTTTGTTTCCTCCACATTATTCTTTCTTCATCGTTCCTTTCCTTTCCTTTCCTTTCCTTTCCTTTCCTTTCCTTTCCTTTCCTTTCCTTTCCTTTCCTTTCCTTTCCTCTTTCAGCCCTTTTTACTCTTTCTTTTCTTCCGTCTTTCCTTCACTGTTTCTTTGTTTCCTCTACATCATTCTTTCTTCATCGTTCCTTTCCTTTCCTTTCCTTTCCTTTCCTTTCCTTTCCTTTCCTTTCCTTTCCTTTCCTCTTTCAGCCCTTTTTACTCTTTCTTTTCTTCCGTCTTTCCTTCACTGTTTCTTTGTTTCCTCTACATCATTCTTTCTTCATCGTTCCTTTCCTTTCCTTTCCTTTCCTTTCCTCTTTCAGCCCTTTTTACTCTTTCTTTTCTTCCGTCTTTCCTTCACTGTTTCTTTGTTTCCTCTACATCATTCTTTCTTCATCATTCCTTTCCTTTCCTTTCCCCTTCCCCTTCCCCTTCCCCTTCCCCTTTCCTTTCCTTTCCTTTCCTTTCCTTTCCTTTCCTTTCCTTTCCTTTCCTTTCCTTTCCTTCCCTTCCCTTCCCTTCCCTTCCCTTCCCTTCCCTTCCTCTCCTTTTTTTCTTTTTCATTTTCTTTTTTGCCTTTTATTACTCATTTGGATCTTCGTTTTTTTGCTTTTGCTTTTCCCCACTTTTTCCTTTCTTTGTTTTTGTCACCTTGTCCCGTTTTTTTTTTTCTTCTATTTTTCCGTTTCTGTTCTTTTTTCCTCCTTTCTTCTGGTTTTCCTTCTTCAGTTTACTTAGTAGCCATTTCTTTATTTTCTCTTCGTTGTCTTTCTCTAAATTCTTTTTCTATTTTTCTCGCTCTTTATTCTCTCATACGACGTATAAGAGAAAGTAGTATAATGATATGTTGCTAAAAGCCGATTTCCAGCAGATTGCACGTTTGCAGAATCACTGATACGAAGAACTAGGTTTGGAATATGCATTCTGTGTATAAATTGGACGTATTTTGTTCGTATTTAGTAAGTTATCTACGAGTCAGTAAACTATGGAATGACAAACATGAAATATAACCACAGTCTACTATATACAGTCACGAAGCTTGACAATAGACTGTGACGGTACTATTTCGCATTGTCTGTAATAAGGCGATAGTAGCGAGCCTAGTGGTTAGCAACTATTTATGGATGCATATTCCCTACGTATTGAGCTTGGTGACTGTATATACTAGACTGTGATAGGCTATAATTTAATATTTTTAGGAAAACGTATTATGTGTTTTTCATGTGTTAAATTTTATATTACCTTGTTAACATGTTTCGGCCTGCTATTGGCCATCTTCAGAACTGGATGTTGCTGGTCTTGGCGCCTTTTGTTTTGTTTCCTGTGGGGGTGTGTTTGTGTAGTGTAATGTGGAGTCAAAGAGTGTGTGTGTTCTGATACACACTAAACACACTAGAACAATACGAAATATACAGACACACAAAAACACATCCAAATGAAATTCTCAACACATAATTCAATTTCAGAACACACTCTTTGACTCCACATTACACTTCACAAACACACCCCACAGGAAACAAAACAAAAGGCGCCAAGACCAGCAACAACCAGTTCTGAAGATGGCTAATAGCAGGCCGAAACATGTTAACAAGGTAATATAAAATTTAACACGTGAAAGTCACATAATACGTTTTCCGAAGTGATATAGTGTTAAAAGTTGTGTAATCAAGATGTATAATATTTTTAGTGAAAATTGTTTCTCAAATACTGTTCTTTCTTTCTTTCTTTATTTCTTTCTTTCTTTTCTTTCTTTCTTTCTTTCTTTCTTCTATCCCTCCCTCCCTCCCTCCCTGCCTTCCTTCCTTCGTTCTTTCTTTCTTTATTTCTTTATTTCTTTCTTCCTTCCATCCTTCCCTCCCCCTCCCTCCCTCCCTCCCTCCCCCTCCCTCCCTCACTCCCTTCTTTCCTTCTTTCTTTCTTTCTTTCTTTCTTCCCTCCCTCCCTCCTTCCTTCCTTCCTTTCTTTCCTTCTTTCTTTCTTTTCTTTCTTTCTTTCTTTCTTTGTTTGTTTGTTTGTTTGTTTCTTTCTTTCTTTCTTCTATCCCTCCCTCCCTCCCTGCCTTCCTTCCTTCGTTCTTTCTTTCTTTATTTCTTTATTTCTTTCTTCCTTCCTTCCATCCTTCCCTCCCCCTCCCTCCCCCTCCCTCCCCCTCCCTCCCTCACTCCCTTCTTTCCTTCTTTCTTTCTTCCCTCCCTCCTTCCTTCCTTCCTTTCTTTCTTTCTTTCTTTCTTTATTTCTTTCTTTTCTTTCTTTCTTTCTTTCTTCTATCCCTCCCTCCCTCCCTGCCTTCCTTCCTTCGTTCTTTCTTTCTTTGTTTCTTTGTTTCTTTCTTCCTTCCTTCCATCCTTCCCTCCCCCTCCCTCCCTCCCTCCCCTCCCTCCCTCACTCCCTTCTTTCCTTCTTTCTTTCTTTCTTTCTTCCCTCCCTCCTTCCTTCCTTTCTTTCTTTCTTTCTTTCTTTCTTCCCTCCCTCCCTCCTTCCTTCCTTTCTTTCTTTCTTTCTTCCCTCCCTCCCTCCCTCCTTCCCTTCTTTCTTTCTTTCTTCCCTCCCTCCTTTCTTTCTTTCTTTCTTCCTTCCCTCCCTCCCTCCTTCCTTCCTTTCTTTTTTTCTTTCTTTCTTTCTTTCTTCCCTCTCTCCTTCCTTTCTTTCTTTCTTTCTTTACAAAACTAAAATCCTTTAAATAATGTATTATCGTAATACTCTGTTCTCTGAATTTGACTGAGAATATTGGGAATTCAATCAATGGCTCTCGAAAAGCAAGCAAAAACGAGCAAAAATGATCAAACTTTTTTGTTTAAAATATCTCAAAGAATAACGCTCTGAAATTAATGACATTATTTACGGTTCAACCTGTATTTATTTCGTTTTACATTCATACCGAATTTAAAATAATACTGGTAGAATGATAATTTTGACAATGCTATTCAAACATTTCAATAAAAAATAAAGCTAAATTAAAGCGATAGCGCAGATAATTTCGCGATATAACGCGAAAAATAATTTTCTATCCGCGAAATTAAAAAATAAATAATGAGAATAAGTAATACCTCTAAGTAGCCTATGTGCAGATTTCTCGACACTTATTATTAATGCTCTTCTTGTATCTTACGGTGTGAAGGTTTTCGTAGTTAACATTTTAAAGTGACTCTCGTTACTTGATGTTAGTACGATGTCAGTACATCACATTGGCAACGGCCGAAGCATTAATGCACAAGACTGTACTGGTTTCGTGCAGTTACCGCATCTTCCAAGAACCGACAAAGCTGCTGCTTGATACAGTAGCCTATATCTTAAGGCTGGCAGGTTGAAAATCTACAACTCGGAAATCCGTCATGCCGAGCAGTTCCAGATATCGTGCTGCATTCCTAAAGCGATAGATCCATCGGTTCAATGCCGGTCTCGTCTAGTAAAGTTATTCATATCCTCTCGAGGTTTAAACTCAGCTATTTGAACGTGATATTTCGCGGGTCCCAAATTGCTGGCGGCTGGCTCTATTTCTTAACTGAAGTTCAGTATTCTAGGTAGAGGCTGCGAGATTTGTAGTGGGCAATATAATCGTGGGTAGGTTCTCTAAATACTACTAGTACTTACTGGCTTTTAAGGAACCCGGAGGTTCATTGCCGCCCTCACATTAGCCCGCCATTGGTCCGTATCTTGAGCAAGGTTAATCCATTCTCTATCATCATAGCCCACCTCCCTCAAATCCATTTTAATATTATCTTTCCATCTACGTCTCGGCCTCCCTAAAGGTCTTTTTCCCTCCGGCCTCCCAACTAACACTCTATATGCATTTCTGGATTCGCCCATACGTGCTACATGCCCTGTCCATCTCAAACGTCTGGATTTAATGTTCCTAATTATGTCAGGTGAAGAATACAACGCGTGCAGTTCTGTGTTGTGTAACTTTCTCCATTCTCCTGTAACTTCATCCCTCTTAGCCCCAAATATTTTCCTAAGCACCTTATTCTCAAACACCCTTAACCTAGGTTCCTCTCTCAAAGTGAGAGTCCAAGTTTCACAACCATAAAGAACAACCGGTAATATAACTGTTTTATAAATTCTAACTTTCAGATTTTTTGACAGCAGACTGGATGATAAAAGCTTCTCAACCGAATAATAACAGGCATTTCCCATATTTATTCTGTGTTTAATTTCCTCCCGAGTGTCATTTATATTTGTTACTGTTGTTCCTACATATTTGAACTTCTCCACCTCTTCAAAAGATAAATTTCCAATTTTTATATTTCCATTTCGTACAATATTCTCGTCACGAGATATAATCATATACTTTGTCTTTTCGGGATTTACTTCCAAACCTATGTCTTTACTTGCTTCCAGTAAAATTCCCGTGTTTTCCCTAATCGTTTGTGGATTTTCTCCTAACATATTCACTAGGTTCTCTAAATACTTAGATTTATTCCCCATCATTTGATTACCTCCACTTTTTTATAATTTTATCGTAGTTTAATTGTATCTGTGTGGGCCGGTAGTATAAACGCCGTTTAAACTTTACGTTCAGTTTAAACTCGAGTTTTTTCGTTCTGCTTCGTATTGTGAGCTGTAATTGTCAGTTAATCTTGGGTTGACTTGTGTTAAACTTGGTCGGCAATCCTCTGCCATTTAAATTGCAGTTCAAGGCTCAATAGTGCAATTTGGCATTTCCCCTGTAGGTCTACACATGGATATGATATATATATATATATATATATATATATATATATATATATAGTTGGTTATTTAAGGACGCTGTACGAACTACTATACTATGTTATTTAGCGTCGATGGAATTGGTGATAGTGAGATGGTATTTGGCGAGATGAGGCCGAGGATTCGGCATAGATTACCTGGCATTCGCCTTACGGTTGGAGAAAACCTCGGAAAGTACCCAACCAGGTAATATATATTTTGTAGTCCGAGGACACTGAACTGGCGTAAACTCAACAACGTTATTAATGTAATATAAATAACATAATGTAAATTGTTAATTACAATATTGTGTGATGTCATATTGACTGTGTTATTAATAAATAAGAATATAGGGGAAAAAACACCAAGCTTAAAACCAGATGTCAATGATGACATCGATTACGATGATGATTGAAACGTTTTGCTCCCTTGGGACCATATGAAGATGATGATGATGATTATTATTATTATTATACTTACAAACGCATTTTGAATCTTGCGTACACAACTTTTAACACTTGAATATAATTAATTGATTAACTAGTGGACTTACTCCTGTTAATTATGTAAGATTTGTGCGGCTTACAGCTGTTTCAGTGCTTTATGCACCATCCTCAGAGCCTACTAGATCACGGCGTCATCTCGAACTTCTCTGCCTGTTATGTGGGTGTGTTTGATTGTTGAAAGGTGTTGAAGTTTTACATAGGACAGACAGGCAGATCATTCCAAACACGGTACAAAGAACACATTAAAGCAATAACCAGAGGACACAATACATCTACATACGCCGATCACATAACCAATGCTAACCATACATACAATAACATAAATACGGACATGGAAATCCTACACATACAACCCAAGAACCAAAAACTCAACACACTAGAACAATACGAAATATACAAACACACTAAAACATACCACGATCAAATTCTCAACACACAGATCAATTTCAGTACACACACACTATTTGACTCCACTCTTCAACACTTTCAAAAATCAAACACACCCACATAACAGGCAGAGAAGTTCGAGATGACGCCGTGATCTAGTAGGCTCTGAGGATGGTGCGTGAAGCACTGAAACGGCTGTATCTTACATAATTAACACGAGTAAGTCCACTAGTTAATCAATTAATTATATTCAAGTGTTAAAAGTTGTGTACGCAAGATTCAAAATGCATTTGTAAGTATAATAATAATAATAATAATAATTATTATTATTATTATTATTATTATTATTATTATTATTATTATTATGCAAGGAACGATATAATATATTTTTAGCACAGAACAATGGAGACAAGATTTCATTTATTTCATACATCGATTTAAAAACCTGAAACCGTGATGTGCGTGCTTTGTCGTTTGATGTGATTTTGAGGTTCTGCTAAAATTGTACATATGACGACAATGCAAATTAATTGTGAGATGCAGACCGTATTTAATTTTGGTGAACCAGTAAATACGATTTTGAATACCACCACGAGCGTTGATTCTCTAGTTAACTGATAAAATTGAGGTGGCGTTTAAATATTTTAGTGTGTGTTTTAATTTATTCATTAAGCCGTATTGTGGTGTATGCAAATCAGCACGAGCAGCATACCTCTTGGCGCAGTTGGCGACGGCACTGAACACTGGGGGAAAGAGATGGGAAGTACGAAACAAATGGATGTGTTATCGAGTGGAGCGGTAAATTTAATTACTGTTAGAGCAAGCCCTTGTCCACGGTATCGACAAAAAGTGGAGTAAATGGGGTCATCCTTAGTCCTGCGGTCGAGACCGGCCTATAGCGGATGTAAGAAACTTCGTCGCTTGAATTGCTTGTACAAAGCACAACTTCTCAAACTCTCGTCTCATTTGTACTTTAGTACATATATCATCCACCTGCTTCTGTTTCTTCTTCTTTCCTACAAGAACGGGTTCTTCCGGCCTTCAGCTTCATTACTCTTATAACGATTTTCAACTAAAACTATAACCAACCATACGTGGTGGCATTTCCTCATCGTCTGGTAAGCCGAAGATCACTGCTTGAGACAACACAGGACGAATATAAGGCAAGGAGCATGTACTGTACTCCAACCACAAGAAAGTCTTCAGGGAATGAGACGAAGCGGGGTGATACTGTGAATGAATGTTGATGTCATAAGGTCACACACGTGGGTACTCGTATCTCTATTGGCTATCCCTCAAAGCATAACCCATAACACTGACATACACATTTTTATACTACCCTAGTTACAAAATTAGATCACAGTTAATCTCCTGATCTTTTAATCCCTCCATACAGGAAATAACATATGCAGGAGAGCGCATGATTTTTAAACTGACGTTATAACTCTAATATTATCTATCTACTTCGCTCCAATAGATGACGCAATAATAAGCACATTCCTTTCACGGTTTATGTCCTGGTTGGAGAAGAGTACAGCAGTGGCAAAAAAACCTGACCGACCCTTGTAGCTGATTTCAGAGCTTGTTCACAGTGACAGCACGATAGACTGGTAACTAAGACTTTCGTGGTTCGAATCCTGCCTGAGAAGGAACCTTTTTTTTTGTTCCTTATTCAGATTTATACCCAATACTTTTCCAGTGCAGCGATATTTTACTACTTAATTAACTTATTATTCCCACAACACGAATTTTACCAGATTATTTTCTAATGGCTTTTGAAATGGGCTACGTCAGCAGTCGAAACTACAACAATTTCAGTAGTATCTTGTGAATGCGGGCGTGGCATGCGCAGTGGCTCATTTCGGGGACTGATTATTCCGTCGGTCCGGGTTTTTTGTCAGTACTGTACACACTTTGGAAGGGATATAAATTTCCACTGCTAAAAATCGAACACAAGTGAATTCACTTTTACCCTGGCTGAAGGATTCTATTTGAAGAACCATTGCATTATAGGAGTTAATTATCGATATACTAGGTGAATACATATTGTATGGAAATTGTAATTCGGCGACCCAGATCTCGACAAAAGGCTAAATCACACTTTCTCTCCATCAGGATTCTATTATTCATTTTGTTATTCCCACTATCGATTTCTAACTAAGCACGTGTGATATTGATTAATATCGTACGCGCAACAACCCGCAAGCCTTGAAAGCAGCAGTCCCAAATGCAGGCTCGATAATGTAATAATATTATAATAAATTGAGTTCATTTCCTGTGTTCTAATGTGTGTTGCTTGGAGGTTAAAATCTCCGAACCAAAGCTCTGCATATGACCAATGCTGGGTAACTTTCGGTGTTGGACCCCGGATTCATTTCGCCAGCATTATCACCTTCATCTTATTGAGACGCTAAATAACCTAAGATGTTGATAAAGCGTCGTAAAATAACCCACTAAAATTAAAATTAAACAAAGCTCTGCAAAAAAATCAATAAACACTGCATATACAGTGTATACTATACACAAAAGTGCTCCGTGCCCGCCATTTGTTGCAATAGTCGAGAACACGTTGAAAATATACTCACGGTCACCGTTTCATTATCAGGAACGTAACAAGGTAAGATATTTGTAAAAATCTCAAAACTTCGACATTTAATTATAAAACAGTCGTAAGCATCTTGCCTGTAATTGTAATGAAGACACTCGTATGAAAATTGTGAAACTCGCTTACACTCGTTTCATGAACATTCTCGCATCTTAATTATTACCATTATAGGCTCGTTGCATAATAGACTGTTATAAAGAAGAGGTGCATTCATGATTTGGTGTTAAGAATGAAAGGGAAGAGTGTAAATAGAAGGGAGAAGCAGAGAAATAGATGAAGTGTAAACAGTGAAAGAGATATTGTGTGATCATTGAACTAAGTGAAGAATAAGATTTTTTTAGTATAATTGAAAATTGTAACTACAAAGAATCCTGTGGAAACAATTGATAAGAACAAATATGAATGAGACATAGAAGGAGCGGTATTGTGGAACTGGGAAGAAATTCGAGTGAGAATAAGATAATTATTGTAAAATTTGGAAGCAGTGAATTATAAATATGAGATAAATGAAGGTTTGTACTATAGCAAACAGTTGAGATCGATAGTAAAGAGTGTAAATTACAGGGTCAACGGGGATAATGAATAATAAAAGGCACCTATGAATGTATGAATAGTGATAAAAGCAATAGTAAATAAAAAGAGAAGGATGAAATGGAATTGGAAAAATATTGAAAAATAAGATAACAATCTTACAATTTGAAGTAGACTTTTTACATTTCGATACTAGTGATTTAAAGTGTCGTTACTGAGTAAATAGTAGCGATAGAAAATGTAGGAGAAAATTAATAATTAAAGAAGGATGGAAAGTGGCATACCGGTATTACAGATGGCACTTAGAGAGGATTAATATTAGAACTAGTGAGTAAATAGTGAATAGCAATGGAAATGTGGGATAAGTATTGAATAGTACGATAGACTGGGCATTAAGAGGGTAGATAGCTAGTGAGAACAGAGTATTTTTAAAGCGCGTACTGCAAAAAAGCGTTATTATAATGATTATTAATGGTGGCACCCAATACGAGAATTATGAAGTCCACCTTTACATACAACGAAGTGCTGTGAGGAAATGCATATCATATCATAATGTAAATAATACACACACTGTAGTTGAAAATTTAGTAAAGGTTTAACTATCGTCATCTGACGTGCAATTAGCTGTAGCTCATATGAAATGCGCGTTAGGGCTAGGGTTGCCAGATAAATGAAACACAATCGTCGTACCAACTTATAAAAAATGTCGTACTTTAGCATAAAATTGTCGTACATTCATCATTTTACTAGTTTATAGAAAGTGCGCACAAATATATTTCATATAACACCCAAAAAAGTGGTTCATAGGCCTATAAATTTATATTCATTCATTCATTCATTCATAGTGTTCTATCCAAGGGCAGATCTTTCACTGCAAACCCAGCATTCTCTAGTCTTTCCTATTCCAGCATCCGTTTCTTCATCCAGTCAAGAATTTTAGTAATTATAGTTGATATCCACAATGGCATTTAGCATTCAAATTACCATTTCTTCATCAAAACTGTCATTTTCGGTAAAGCATGCATGATGACTCTTGGTCGGAAACAAATTGATACCTAGCAGAAACTTTATCTTTGGCCGGCGCAACGGCAGATATTTAATATCAATCAGTGCGGCAGCTGATGATTACATCAAATTAATCCACCTGTAGTCGACTCAAATTCGACACTGCTAAAATGTCAGCGCGTCTAGATTTCTTATTCCTAGCGATTACATCAAATTAATCCACCTTCAGACGACTCAAATTCGACACCGCTAAAATGTCAGCGCGTCTAGATTTCTTATTCCTAGCGATTACATCAAATTCATCCATCTGCAGTCGACTCAAATTCGACACCGCTAAAATGTCACCGCGTCTAGATTTCTTATTCCTAGCGATTACATCAAATTAATCCACCTGCAGTCGACTCAAATTCGACACCGCTAAAATGTCAGCGCGTCTAGATTTCTTATTCCTAGCGATTACATCAAATTAATCCACCTGCAGTCGACTCAAATCCAACACCGCTAAAATGTCAGCGCGTCTAGATTTCTTATTCCTAGCGATTACATCACATTAATCCACCTGTAGTCGACTCAAATTCGACACCACCAAAATGTCAGCGCGTCTAGATTTCTTATTCCTAGCGATTACATCAAATTAATCCACCTGCAGTCGACTCAAATCCAACACCGCTAAAATGTCAGCGCGTCTAGATTTCTTATTCCTAGCGATTACATCAAATTAATCCACCTGTAGTCGACTCAAATTCGACACCGCTAAAATGTCAGCTCGTCTAGATTTCTTATTCCTAGCGATTACATCAAATTAATCCACCTGCAGTCGACTCAAATCCAACACCGCTAAAATGTCAGCGCGTCTAGATTTCTTATTCCTAGCGATTACATCAAATCAATCCACCTGCAGTCGACTCAAATCTAACACCGCTAAAATGTCAGCGCGTCTAGATTTCTTATTCCTAGCGATTACATCAAATTAATCCACCTGTAGTAGACTCAAATTCGACACCGCTAAAATGTCAGCGCGTCTAGATTTTATATTCCTAGCGATACATCAAATTAATCCACCTGCAGTCGACTCAAATCCAACACCGCTAAAATGTCAGCTCGTCTAGATTTCTTATTCCTAGCGATTACATCAAATTAATCCACCTTCAGTCGACTCAAATCCAACACCGCTAAAATGTCAGCGCGTCTAGATTTCTTATTCCTAGCGATTACATCACATTAATCCACCTGTAGTCGACTCAAATTCGACACCGCCAAAATGTCAGCGCGTCTAGATTTCTTATTCCTAGCGATTACATCAAATTAATCCACCAGCAGTCGACTCAAATCCAACACCGCTAAAATGTCAGCGCGTCTAGATTTCTTATTCCTAGCGATTACATCAAATTAATCCACCTGTAGTTGACTCAAATTCGACACCGCTAAAATGTCAGCGCGTCTAGATTTCTTATTCCTAGCGATTACATCAAATTAATCCACCTTCAGTCGACTCAAATCCAACACCGCTAAAATGTCAGCGCGTCTAGATTTCTTATTCCTAGCGATTACATCAAATTAATCCACCTTCAGTCGACTCAAATCCAACACCGCTAAAATGTCAGCGCGTCTAGATTTCTTATTCCTAGCGATTACATCAAATTAATCCACCTGTAGTCGACTCAAATTCGACACCGCTAAAATGTCAGCGCGTCTAGATTTCTTATTCCTAGCGATTACATCAAATTAATCCACCTTCAGTCGACTCAAATCCAACACCGCTAAAATGTCAGCGCGTCTAGATTTCTTATTCCTAGCGATTACATCAAATTAATCCACCTGTAGTCGACTCAAATTCAACACCGCTAAAATGTCAGCGCGTCTAGATTTCTTATTCCTAGCGATTACATCAAATTAATCCACCTGCAGTCGACTCAAATCCAACACCGCTAAAATGTCAGCGCGTCTAGATTTCTTATTCCTAGCGATTACATCAAATTAATCCACCTGCAGTCGACTCAAATTCGACACCGCTAAAATGTCAGCGCGTCTAGATTTCTTATTCCTAGCGATTACATCAAATTAATCCACCTTCAGTCGACTCAAATCCAACACCGCTAAAATGTCAGCGCGTCTAGATTTCTTATTGCTAGCGATTACATCACATTAATCCACCTGTAGTCGACTCAAATTCGACACCGCCAAAATGTCAGCGCGTCTAGATTTCTTATTCCTAGCGATTACATCAAATTAATCCACCTGCAGTCGACTCAAATCGAACACCGCTAAAATGTCAGCGCGTCTAGATTTCTTATTCCTAGCGATTACATCAAATTAATCCACCTGTAGTTGACTCAAATTCGACACCGCTAAAATGTCAGCGCGTCTAGATTTCTTATTCCTAGCGATTACATCAAATTAATCCACCTGCAGTCGACTCAAATCCAACACCGCTAAAATGTCAGCGCGTCTAGATTTCTTATTCCTAGCGATTACATCAAATTAATCCACCTGTAGTTGACTCAAATTCGACACCGCTAAAATGTCAGCGCGTCTAGATTTCTTATTCCTAGCGATTACATCAAATTAATCCACCTTCAGTCGACTCAAATCCAACACCGCTAAAATGTCAGCGCGTCTAGATTTCTTATTCCTAGCGATTACATCAAACCTTAGTCGACTCAAATTCACACCGCCAAAATGTCAGCGCGTCTAGATTTCTTATTCCTGATTACATCAAATTAATCCACCTGCAGTCGACTCGCACCGCTAAAATGTCAGCGCGTCTAGATTTCTTATTCCTAGCGATTACATCAAATTAATCCACCTGCAGTCGACTCAAATTCGACACCGCTAAAATGTCAGCGCGTCTAGATTTCTTATTCCTAGCGATTACATCAAATTAATCCACCTGCAGTCGACTCAAATCCAACACCGCTAAAATGTCAGCGCGTCTAGATTTCTTATTCCTAGCGATTACATCAAATTAATCCACCTGTAGTCGACTCAAATTCGACACCGCTAAAATGTCAGCGCGTCTAGATTTCTTATTCCTAGCGATTACATCAAATTAATCCAATTAATCCAACACCGCTAAAATGTCGCGCGTCTCTTATTCCTAATTACATCAAATTAATCCACCTTCAGTCGACTCAAATGTCACCGCTAAAATGTCAGCGCGTCTAGATTTCTTATTCCTAGCGATTACATCAAATTAATCCACCTGTAGTCGACTCAAATTCGACACCGCTAAAATGTCAGCGTCTAGATTTCTTATTCCTAGCGATTACATCAAATTAATCCACCTGCAGTCGACTCAAATCCAACACCGCTAAAATGTCAGCGCGTCTAGATTTCTTATTCCTAGCGATTACATCAAATTAATCCACCTGTAGTCGACTCAAATTCGACACCGCTAAAATGTCAGCGCGTCTAGATTTCTTATTCCTAGCGATTACATCAAATTAATCCACCTGTAGTCGACTCAAATTCGAACACCGCTAAAATGTCAGCGCGTCTAGATTTCTTATTCCTAGCGATTACATCAAATTAATCCACCTGTAGTCGACTCAAATCCAACACCGCTAAAATGTCAGCGCGTCTAGATTTCTTATTCCTAGCGATTACATCAAATTAATCCACCTGTAGTCGACTCAAATTCGACACCGCTAAAATGTCAGCGCGTCTAGATTTCTTATTCCTAGCGATTACATCAAATTAATCCACCTTCAGTCGACTCAAATCCAACACCGCTAAAATGTCAGCGCGTCTAGATTTCTTATTCCTAGCGATTACATCAAATTAATCCACCTGTAGTCGACTCAAATTCGACACCGCTAAAATGTCAGCGCGTCTAGATTTCTTATTCCTAGCGATTACATCAAATTAATCCACCTTCAGTCGACTCAAATCCAACACCGCTAAAATGTCAGCGCGTCTAGATTTCTTATTCCTAGCGATTACATCAAATTAATCCACCTGTCAGTCGACTCAAATTCAACACCGCTAAAATGTCAGCGCGTCTAGATTTCTTATTCCTAGCATCAAATTAATCCACCTGATTACATCAAAAAATTAATCCACCTTTAATCAGTCGACTCAAATCCAACACCGCTAAAATGTCAGCGCGTCTAGATTTCTTATTCCTAGCGATTACATCAAATTAATCCACCTGTAGTCGACTCAAATTCAACACCGCTAAAATGTCAGCGCGTCTAGATTTCTTATTCCTAGCGATTACATCAAATTAATCCACCTTCAGTCGACTCAAATCCAACACCGCTAAAATGTCAGCGCGTCTAGATTTCTTATTCCTCAAATTAATCCACCTTCAGCGATTACATCAAATTAATCCACCTTCAGTCGAATTAATCCACCTGTAGTTGACTCAAATTCGACACCGCTAAAATGTCAGCGCGTCTAGATTTCTTATTCCTAGCGATTACATCAAATTAATCCACCTTCAGTCGACTCAAATCCAACACCGCTAAAATGTCAGCGCGTCTAGATTTCTTATTCCTAGCGATTACATCAAATTAATCCACCTTCAGTCGACTCAAATTCAACACCGCTAAAATGTCAGCGCGTCTAGATTTCTTATTCCTAGCGATTACATCAAATTAATCCACCTTCAGTCGACTCAAATTCCAACACCGCTAAAATGTCAGCGCGATCATCAGATTTCTTATTCCTAGCGATTACATCAAATTAATCCACCTTCAGTCGACTCAAATCCAACACCGCTAAAATGTCAGCGCGTCTAGATTTCTTATTCCTAGCGATTACATCAAATCCACCTTCAGTCGACTCCACCGCTAAAATGTCAGCGCGTCTACTTATTCCTAATACATCAAATTAATCACCTTCAGTCGACCGCACCGCTAAAATGTCAGCGCGTCTAGATTTCTTATTCCTAGCGATTACATCAAATTAATCCACCTAAAATGTAGTTTCTTACTCAAATTAATTCGACACACCGCTAAAATGTCAGCGCGTCTAGATTTCTTATTCCTAGCGATTACATCAAATTAATCCACCTTCAGTCGACTCAAATCCAACACCGCTAAAATGTCAGCGCGTCTAGATTTCTTATTCCTAGCGATTACATCAAATTAATCCACCTTCAGTCGACTCAAATTCAACACCGCTAAAATGTCAGCGCGTCTAGATTTCTTATTCCTAGCGATTACATCAAATTAATCCACCTTCAGTCGACTCAAATCCAACACCGCTAAAATGTCAGCGCGTCTAGATTTCTTATTCCTGGCGATTACATCAAATTAATCCACCTGTAGTCGACTCAAATTCGACACCGCTAAAATGTCAGCGCGTCTAGATTTCTTATTCCTAGCGATACATCAAATTAATCCACCTTCAGTCGACTCAAATCCAACACCGCTAAAATGTCAGCGCGTCTAGATTTCTTATTCAAATTAATCCACCTTCAGTCGACTCAAATCCAACACCGCTAAAATGTCAGCGCGTCTAGATTTCTTATTCCTAGCGATTACATCAAATTAATCCACCTTCAGTCGACTTCAAATCCAACACCGCTAAAATAATTTCATTCAGTCGATACATCAAATTAATCCACCTTCAACACCAACACCGCTAAAATGTCAGCGCGTCTAGATTTCTTATTCCTAGCGATTACATCAAATTAATCCACCTGTCAGTCGACTCAAATTCAACACCGCTAAAATGTCAGCGCGTCTAGATTTCTTATTCCTAGCGATTACATCAAATTAATCCACCTTCAGTCGACTCAAATCCAACACCGCTAAAATGTCAGCGCGTCTAGATTTCTTATTCCTAGCGATTACATCAAATTAATCCACCTGTAGTCGACTCAAATTCAACACCGCTAAAATGTCAGCGCGTCTAGATTTCTTATTCCTAGCGATTACATCAAATTAATCCACCTTCAGTCGACTCAAATCCAACACCGCTAAAATGTCAGCGCGTCTAGATTTCTTATTCCTAGCGATTACATCAAATTAATCCACCTGTAGTCGACTCAAATTCGACACCGCTAAAATGTCAGCGCGTCTAGATTTCTTATTCCTAGCGATTACATCAAATTAATCCACCTTCAGTCGACTCAAATCCAACACCGCTAAAATGTCAGCGCGTCTAGATTTCTTATTCCTAGCGATTACATCAAATTAATCCACCTGTAGTCGACTCAAATTCGACACCGCTAAAATGTCAGCGCGTCTAGATTTCTTATTCCTAGCGATTACATCAAATTAATCCACCTTCAGTCGACTCAAATCCAACACCGCTAAAATGTCAGCGCGTCTAGATTTCTTATTCCTAGCGATTACATCAAATTAATCCACCTGTAGTCGACTCAAATTCGACACCGCTAAAATGTCAGCGCGTCTAGATTTCTTATTCCTAGCGATTACATCAAATTAATCCACCTTCAGTCGACTCAAATCCAACACCGCTAAAATGTCAGCGCGTCTTAGATTTCTTATTCCGACTAGCGATTACATCAAATTAATCCACCTGTAGTTGACTCAAATTCGACACCGCTAAAATGTCAGCGCGTCTAGATTTCTTATTCCTAGCGATTACATCAAATTAATCCACCTTCAGTCGACTCAAATCCAACACCGCTAAAATGTCAGCGCGTCTAGATTTCTTATTCCTAGCGATTACATCAAATTAATCCACCTTCAGTCGACTCAAATCCAACACCGCTAAAATGTCAGCGCGTCTAGATTTCTTATTCCTAGCGATTACATCAAATTAATCCACCTGTAGTCGACTCAAATTCGACACCGCTAAAATGTCAGCTCGTCTAGATTTCTTATTCCTAGCGATTACATCAAATTAATCCACCTTCAGTCGACTCAAATCCAACACCGCTAAAATGTCAGCGCGTCTAGATTTCTTATTCCTAGCGATTACATCAAATTAATCCACCTGCAGTCGACTCAAATCCAACACCGCTAAAATGTCAGCGCGTCTAGATTTCTTATTCCTAGCGATTACATCAAATTAATCCACCTGTAGTCGACTCAAATTCGACACCGCTAAAATGTCAGCGCGTCTAGATTTCTTATTCCTAGCGATACATCAAATTAATCCACCTGCAGTCGACTCAAATCCAACACCGCTAAAATGTCAGCTCGTCTAGATTTCTTATTCCTAGCGATTACATCAAATTAATCCACCTTCAGTCGACTCAAATCCAACACCGCTAAAATGTCAGCGCGTCTAGATTTCTTATTCCTAGCGATTACATCAAATTAATCCACCTGCAGTCGACTCAAATTCGACACCGCTAAAATGTCAGCGCGTCTAGATTTCTTATTCCTAGCGATTACATCAAATTAATCCACCTGCAGTCGACTCAAATCCAACACCGCTAAAATGTCAGCGCGTCTAGATTTCTTATTCCTAGCGATTACATCACATTAATCCACCTGTAGTCGACTCAAATTCGACACCGCCAAAATGTCAGCGCGTCTAGATTTCTTATTCCTAGCGATTACATCAAATTAATCCACCTGCAGTCGACTCAAATCCAACACCGCTAAAATGTCAGCGCGTCTAGATTTCTTATTCCTAGCGATTACATCAAATTAATCCACCTGTAGTCGACTCAAATTCAGACACCGCTAAAATGTCAGCTCGTCAGCGCGTCTAGATTTCTTATTCCTAGCGATTACATCAAATTAATCCACCTGCAGTCGACTCAAATCCAACACCGCTAAAATGTCAGCGCGTCTAGATTTCTTATTCCTAGCGATTACATCAAATTAATCCACCTGTAGTTGACTCAAATTCGACACCGCTAAAATGTCAGCGCGTCTAGATTTCTTATTCCTAGCGATTACATCAAATTAATCCACCTTCAGTCGACTCAAATCCAACACCGCTAAAATGTCAGCGCGTCTAGATTTCTTATTCCTAGCGATTACATCAAATTAATCCACCTGCAGTCGACTCAAATCCAACACCGCTAAAATGTCAGCTCGTCTAGATTTCTTATTCCTAGCGATTACATCAAATTAATCCACCTGTAGTTGACTCAAATTCGACACCGCTAAAATGTCAGCGCGTCTAGATTTCTTATTCCTAAAATGTCAGCGCGTCTTTCTTAGCGATTACATCAAATTAATCCACCTTCAGTCGACTCAAATCCAACACCGCTAAAATGTCAGCGCGTCTAGATTTCTTATTCCTAGCGATTACATCAAATTAATCCACCTGTAGTTGACTCAAATTCGACACCGCTAAAATGTCAGCGCGTCTAGATTTCTTATTCCTAGCGATTACATCAAATTAATCCACCTTCAGTCGACTCAAATTAACACCGCTAAAATGTCAGCGCGTCTAGATTTCTTATTCCTAGCGATTACATCAAATTAATCCACCTGTAGTCGACTCAAATCCAACACCGCTAAAATGTCAGCGCGTCTAGATTTCTTATTCCTAGCGATTACATCAAATTAATCCACCTGTCAGTCGACTCAAATTCGACACCGCTAAAATGTCAGCGCGTCTAGATTTCTTATTCCTAGCGATTACATCAAATTAATCCACCTGCAGTCGACTCAAATCGACACCGCTAAAATGTCAGCTCGTCTAGATTTCTTATTCCTAGCGATTACATCAAATTAATCCACCTTTAGTCGACTCAAATCCAACACCGCTAAAATGTCAGCGCGTCTAGATTTCTTATTCCTAGCGATTACATCAAATTAATCCACCTGTAGTCGACTCAAATTCGACACCGCTAAAATGCTAAAATGTCAGCAGTCGTCTCAGCTAAAATTTCTTATTCCTAGCGATTACATCACATCCACCTTCAGTCGACTCAAATCCAACACCGCTAAAATGTCAGTCTAGACTTATTCCTAATTACATCCATTAATCACCGACTCAAATTCGTCACCGCCAAAATGTCAGCGCGTCTAGATTTCTTATTCCTAGCGATTACATCAAATTAATCCACCTTCAGTCGACTCAAATTCAACACCGCTAAAATGTCAGCGCGTCTAGATTTCTTATTCCTAGCGATTACATCAAATTAATCCACCTTCAGTCGACTCAAATTCAACACCGCTAAAATGTCAGCTCGTCTAGATTTCTTATTCCTAGCGATTACATCAAATTAATCCACCTTCAGTCGACTCAAATTCGACACCGCTAAAATGTCAGCGCGTCTAGATTTCTTATTCCTAGCGATACATCAAATTAATCCACCTTCAGTCGACTCAAATCCAACACCGCTAAAATGTCAGCGCGTCTAGATTTCTTATTCCTGGCGATTACATCAAATTAATCCACCTGTAGTAGACTCAAATTCGACACCGCTAAAATGTCAGCGCGTCTAGATTTCTTATTCCTAGCGATACATCAAATTAATCCACCTTCAGTCGACTCTAAATTCCAACACCGCTAAAATGTCAGCGCGTCTAGATTTCTTATTCCTGGCGATTACATCAAATTAATCCACCTGTAGTAGACTCAAATTCGACACCGCTAAAATGTCAGCGCGTCTAGATTTCTTATTCCTAGCGATACATCAAATTAATCCACCTTCAGTCGACTCAAATCCAACACCGCTAAAATGTCAGCGCGTCTAGATTTCTTATTCCTGGCGATTACATCAAATTAATCCACCTGTAGTAGACTCAAATTCGACACCGCTAAAATGTCAGCGCGTCTAGATTTCTTATTCCTAGCGATACATCAAATTAATCCACCTTCAGTCGACTCAAATCCAACACCGCTAAAATGTCAGCGCGTCTAGATTTCTTATTCCTGGCGATTACATCAAATTAATCCACCTTCAGTCGACTCAAATCCAACACCGCTAAAATGTCAGCGCGTCTAGATTTCTTATTCCTAGCGATACATCAAATTAATCCACCTTCAGTCGACTCAAATCCAACACCGCTAAAATGTCAGCGCGTCTAGATTTCTTATTCCTAGCGATTACATCAAATTAATCCACCTGCAGTTGACTCAAATTCGACACCGCTAAAATGTCAGCGCGTCTAGATTTCTTATTCCTGGCGATTACATCAAATTAATCCACCTTCAGTCGACTCAAATCCAACACCGCTAAAATGTCAGCGCGTCTAGATTTCTTATTCCTAGCGATTACATCAAATTAATCCACCTGTCAGTCGACTCAAATCCAACACCGCTAAAATGTCAGCGCGTCTAGATTTCTTATTCCTAGCGATTACATCAAATTAATCCACCTTCAGACGACTCAAATTCGACACCGCTAAAATGTCAGCGCGTCTAGATTTCTTATTCCTAGCGATTACATCAAATTAATCCACCTGCAGTCGACTCAAATCCAACACCGCTAAAATGTCAGCGCGTCTAGATTTCTTATTCCTAGCGATTACATCAAATTAATCCACCTGTAGTTGACTCAAAATGTCAGACACCGCTAAAAATTAATCCACCTTCAGTCGACTCAGCGTCGTCTAGATTTCTTATTCCTAGCGATTACATCAAATTAATCCACCTTCAGTCGACTCAAATCCAACACCGCTAAAATGTCAGCGCGTCTAGATTTCTTATTCCTAGCGATTACATCAAATTAATCCACCTTCAGTCGACTCAAATCCAACACCGCTAAAATGTCAGCGCGTCTAGATTTCTTATTCCTAGCGATTACATCAAATTAATCCACCTTCAGTCGACTCAAATCCAACACCGCTAAAATGTCAGCGCGTCTAGATTTCTTATTCCTAGCGATTACATCAAATTAATCCACCTTCAGTCGACTCAAATCCAACACCGCTAAAATGTCAGCGCGTCTAGATTTCTTATTCCTAGCGATTACATCAAATTAATCCACCTTCAGTCGACTCAAATTCAACACCGCTAAAATGTCAGCGCGTCTAGATTTCTTATTCCTAGCGATTACATCAAATTAATCCACCTGCAGTCGACTTACACCGCTAAAATGTCAGCGCGTCTAGATTTCTTATTCCTATTACATCAAATTAATCCACCTGCAGTCGACTCAAATCCAACACCGCTAAAATGTCAGCGCGTCTAGATTTCTTAATCCACCTTCAGTCGACTCCTAGCGATTACATCAAATTAATCCACCTGTAGTCGACTCAAATCCAACACCGAAAATGTCTCAAATTCGATTACATCAAATTAATCCACCTGCGACTAAAATGTCAGCGCGTCTAGATTTCTTATTCCTAGCGATTACATCAAATTAATCCACCTGCAGTCGACTCAAATCCAACACCGCTAAAATGTCAGCGCGTCTAGATTTCTTATTCCTAGCGATTACATCAAATTAATCCACCTGCAGTCGACTCAAATTCGACACCGCTAAAATGTCAGCGCGTCTAGATTTCTTATTCCTAGCGATTACATCAAATTAATCCACCTGCAGTCGACTCAAATCCAACACCGCTAAAATGTCAGCGCGTCTAGATTTCTAGATTTCTACATATTCCTAGCGATATTCGACTAGCGATTACATTCGAATCAAATAATCCACCTGCAGTCGACTCAAATCCAACACCGCTAAAATGTCAGCGCGTCTAGATTTCTTATTCCTAGCGATTACATCAAATTAATCCACCTGCAGTCGACTCAAATTCGACACCGCTAAAATGTCAGCGCGTCTAGATTTCTTATTCCTAGCGATTACATCAAATTAATCCACCTGTAGTTGACTCAAATTCGACACCGCTAAAATGTCAGCTCGTCTAGATTTCTTATTCCTAGCGATTACATCAAATTAATCCACCTTCAGTCGACTCAAATCCAACACCGCTAAAATGTCAGCGCGTCTAGATTTCTTATTCCTAACGATACATCAAATTAATCCACCTGCAGTCGACTCAAATCCAACACCGCTAAAATGTCAGCGCGTCTAGATTTCTTATTCCTAGCGATTACATCGAATTAATCCACCTGCAGTCGACTCAAATCCAACACCGCTAAAATGTCAGCGCGTCTAGATTTCTTATTCCTAGCGATTACATCAAATTAATCCACCTGCAGTCGACTCAAATTCGACACCGCTAAAATGTCAGCGCGTCTAGATTTCTTATTCCTAGCGATTACATCAAATTAATCCACCTGTAGTTGACTCAAATTCGACACCGCTAAAATGTCAGCTCGTCTATATTTCTTATTCCTAGCGATTACATCAAATTAATCCACCTTCAGTCGACTCAAATCCAACACCGCTAAAATGTCAGCGCGTCTAGATTTCTTATTCCTAGCGATACATCAAATTAATCCACCTGCAGTCGACTCAAATCCAACACCGCTAAAATGTCAGCGCGTCTAGATTTCTTATTCCTAGCGATACATCAAATTAATCCACCTGCAGTCGACTCAAATCCAACACCGCTAAAATGTCAGCGCGTCTAGATTTCTTATTCCTAGCGATTACATCAAATTAATCCACCTGCAGTCGACTCAAATTCGACACCGCTAAAATGTCAGCGCGTCTAGATTTCTTATTCCTAGCGATTACATCAAATTAATCCACCTGTAGTTGACTCAAATTCGACACCGCTAAAATGTCAGCTCGTCTAGATTTCTTATTCCTAGCGATTACATCAAATTAATCCACCTTCAGTCGACTCAAATCCAACACCGCTAAAATGTCAGCGCGTCTAGATTTCTTATTCCTAGCGATACATCAAATTAATCCACCTGCAGTCGACTCAAATCCAACACCGCTAAAATGTCAGCGCGTCTAGATTTCTTATTCCTAGCGATTACATCACATTAATCCACCTGCAGTCGGCTCAAATCCGACACCGTTAAAATGTCAGCGCGTCTAGATTTCTTAATCCTAGCGCGGTACTATTTCATTCATAAAACATACTTCCATTGCTGAACATACAATGAAGTTAGCAGATCTCTGATCTCGTGTTACTTTGATATACATGAAACCTGGAGCTCAAGATGACGAATTTATGATTTGCATGGCAAGTGTAGTCACCATATTGATTTTCAAAGCATCTTTTATCCCTAAAGCTTATACATATATGTGTGATTGTGGATATTAGTCAATGACATACTGAATGACGAAAAGTTGTCTAGAAAAGGAGAAAATTAACTTTTTTTTAAATTATAGTCCGACATTGTGATTTCCAAAATAATTTTGTCCCTTCAGTAAAATAGTCGTACAAAACTGCGTACGACTTAGAGTTCGGTCGTACCTCGTACAATTAGTCAGAATAGTCGTAAGCGTACGACTATAGTCGTACGTATGGCAACCCTGGTTATGGCTTAACCATTTTAACGTGGGAAATATTTTTTTCCACCATGGTACATCAATAGGAACTTTATAAACAGAAAAATTAATGAATTCTGCAGTGATGTTTTATCCATCTGCGCACAAATGTGTATACATAATAAGCTATCCATATAATATTGTACCCGACAGTATGCAATGATAAACCGATACTTGATCTGTATTGAGACCACAGTATGGAGTCGAATTCCATCTGACAGTTGATTATCCATGAATGACTATCTCATGTGACGTGTATCCGTTCTACAGCGAGGTTGGAAACAGTACACAGGTGAACCTGCATTAACACCCTTGCATAGGCGTGGATAATGCTAATAATAAAATGATGATAATTGGAAGGTACTGTTCTCCAACCAGGAGATCAACCGTGAAAGGAATGTGCTTACTATTGCGTCATCTATTGGAGCGAAGTAGATAGATAATATTACCGTTACAACGTTAGTTTAAAAATCATGCGCTCTCCTGCATATGTTATTTCCTGTATGGAGGGATTCAAAGACCAGGAGATGAACAGTGATCTAATTTTGTAACTAGAGTAGTATACATATGTGTATATCAATATTATTGTTTGTGCTTTGAGAGATAGCCAATAGAGATACGAGTACCCACGTGGGTGACCTTATGACATCTTATGACATCAATATTCATTCACAGCATTACCCCGCTTCGTCTCATTCCGCAAAGATATTCTCGTGGTTGGAGTACAGTAGTTCCCAGTTTTCCTACTTCATGATTTACAAACAGATGAACAAGTATTTTGTGATCGTATTTTTTTTCCGAGCTAGGGATCACTGTTTGCTTTTAAGTCAGACTCGGCTAATTTCGTGATACTAAGATTTTGGTGCAAAAATAAGGTTCAAATTTTAGAAAGTTTTCTTTTAATTTACAGTAGTGGCAAAAAAACTGGACCAACCATTGTAGCTGATTTCAGAGCCTTGTTCACTCCAGAGCACGATAAGACTTTCGTGGTTCGAATCCTGTCTGGGAAGGAAACTTTTTTTTGTTCCTTATACAAATTTAATTCCCTGTACTTTTCGATAGCTGGTAAAATTCATGTTCTGGGAATAATAATTTAATTAAGTAGTAAAATATCAACTTAATTACGTATCATCTTAATTAATTACATATCAACTTAATTATTTACATGACACAAATAATTACACTGCACCTACAATTACAATTTCAGTGTAAACTTCTCAACCTTTCCTTAAATATATTGATTTTGAGAGGACCATGATAGACATGTAAAAATACTTTACATTCGTCCATATGAAGCTTTTATTTAAATGTTCAAATGGACTTTTCGGAGCCCGAAATACCATTGGTATTGGTAGAGCACCCAAGAATAAAATATTCCTTGACTGACGACTTTAAATTTGAAGTTTATGAAGAAAATTAAGCTTGAGGTATTCGAAATTTTCTTTACAGACATACAATTATCGTGGTTCGAATCCTGTCTGGGAAGGAAACTTTTTTTGTTCCTTATTCAAATTTATTCCCAATACTTTTCGATTGCTGGTAAAATTCATGTTCTGGGAATAATAATTTAATTAAGTAGTAAAATATCAACTTAATTACATATCATCTTAATTAATTACATATCAACTTAATTACATGACACAAATAATTACACTGGACCTACAATTACATTTTCAGTCTAATCTTCTTAACCTTTCCTTAAATGTATTGATTTTGAGAGGACCATGATAGACATGTAAAAATACTTTACATTCGTCCATATGAAGCTTTCATTTAAATGTTCAAATGGACTTTTCGGAGCCCGACATACCATTGGTATTGGAAGAGCACCCAAGAATAAAATATTCCTTGACTGACGACATGAAATTTGAAGTTTATGAAGAAAATTAAGCTTGAGGTATTCGAAATTTTCTTTACAGACATACAATTATCGTGGTTCGAATCCTGTCTGGGAAGGAAACTTTTGTTTGTTCCTTATTCAAATTTATTCCCAGTACTTTTCGATTGCTGGTAAAATTCATGTTCTGAGAATAATAATTTAATTAAGTAGTAAAATATCAACTTAATTACATGACACAAATAATTATACTGCCCCTACAATTATAATTTCAGTCTAAGCTTCTCAACCTTTTCTTAAATGTATTGATTTTGAGAGGACCATGATAGACCTGTAAAAATACTTTACATTCGTCCATATGAAGCTGCCATTTAACTGTTCAAATGGACTTTTCAGAGCCCGAAATACCATTGGCATTGGTAGAGCACCCAATAATAAAGTATTCCGTGACTGACGACATGAAATTTGAAGTTTATGAATAAAATTAAGCTTGAGGTATTCGAAATTTTCTTTACAGACATACAATTATCGTGGTTCGAATCCTGTCTGGGAAGGAAACTTTTGTTGTTCCTTATTCAAATTTATTCCCAATACTTTTCGATTGCTGGTAAAATTCATGTTCTGGGAATAATAATTTAATTAAGTGGTAAAATATCAACTTAATTACATATCATGTTAATTAATTACATATCAACTTAATTAATTACATGACACAAATAATTACACTGGACGTACAATTACATTTTCAGTCTAATCTTCTCAACCTTTCCTTAAATGTATTGATTTTGAGAGGACCATGATAGACATGTAAAAATACTTTACATTCGTCCATATGAAGCTTTCATTTAAATGTTCAAATGGTCATTTCGGAGCCCGAAATACCATTGGTATTGGTAGAGCACTCAAGAATAAAATATTCCTTGACTGACGACGTGAAATTTGAAGTTTATGAAGAAAATTAAGCTTGAGGTATTCGAAATTGTCTTTACAGACATACAATTATCCTAATGTGTCATAGAATGTAGAACATTTACCATAAGTTACGTAAATAAAATGTCTAATTTTTAAAACCGTACCGATAATTTAGTACATTAATTTATTGTGGCCTATATTATTATTTTTTATCAGTTATTATAGTTTACGAAACAGTAATGCAGTAGCGCCGCATGTCGGTATTTGTTCGAATCAGTACTAACAGCCAGATAAATATAGGCTGAGGCACATTTACCAGTTGAAGCACAGATAATTGTAAAGATGACGATAAGTGTTGTATCGGAAACTGATTTTAAACATATCAGAACGTTAAATCGTAGATAACTCTGTATCTACAGGTAACCGGGTATAAGAGTCACGAGAAAAACAGTGTTATAGTTAAAGTGATATGTTGTTACTGCTTGAAACTTAAATGGGAACTGAGGGATGTTACTGTGAGTTCATATGTTACTTTTGCTCTACGACTCTACGTGATTCTTATTGGCGCCAGGAACTGCGCTAAATAAGAAAGTGTAGAAAGTCGAAACATCTCCTGTGAGAATGTCTCCCTCAGCTCGGTTTTATCGAACGCCTCTTCCATTTCCATTACACTCTTTTGGGGATTTTTACTGTCTCATTATACGAAGTTCAGAGAAAGTATTGTAGTGCTCCACTTCCTCTTCATTTTCATATTACCGCTTCGCCAGCGCTGTATCCGTTTCTTTCTCGATAATACAGCTATCTTGTTTACCATTGGATCCAAAGTTCACGAATTCAAATCTGAACGAGGGCGATGAATTTTTAAGATTAATAAAAATCTATAAAATTGTTTGCTTTAGAAGTAAAATAAATTTGGTAGGCCTCTGTCGTAGATATACGGCACGTAACAAATCTATCAAGCTCCCTGTGCGGCCCAGGCAGTTCTTGGTCGCGGGTTCGATTTCCTGTTGAACTGATTACCTGGTTCGGTTTTTGTGAGGTTTTTTCCCAACTGTAAGGCGAATGTCAAATAATCCGTCGTCAAATCCTCGGCCTCATCTCGCCAAATACCATTTCACTGTCACCAATTCCATTTACTCTAAATAACCGAACAGTTCGTATAGCGTCGTCAAATAACCGACTAAAAGATGGTATAAGATATATCTACGCAGGTTTTAAATTCGTGTTGTTAATTGTGAATCACCATTTTTACATTGTAATAAATCAATAAATAAATTATTCGGTTTTTTGGGATGATTGGAAAACTTACCTATGTAGAATTTTTTTTTGGCTCATATATGGGACGTTCAGAGCACAAGGGAATCAAGTCACAAAAATAAACTCTTCAGAAAATTAGATTTAAAATCTTTATGTATAGATAACAACCCATTAAAGGTGAGAACATGATACTTTTATGCTCTGAAAGTAGCCTCATCTAAGGTATCTACAAACGAAATATCTGCCAATTGACCAAAAGTGGACTTGATTCCCTTGTGCTCTGAACGTCCCATATAGAGGAAGTGTTGCAAATATGAAATATAGGTACAAATACGAAATTGTGTGATATACCACCTGAGACGTGTTGTATTCTAACGGAAGCCTTCCATATTACTACGCACTGATACACTCTTTCGTGGAAATGTATTAGTTTGCAGTTAGAAACTGAACTATTGAAACGTTTATCATCAGGCTTCGAGACTTGGGACTCGATAAAATAAGTTTACTGTGCATACACTATAGGTTGTTGACTCGCTGCAGATAGTAAAAGGTAGAGATGTGTTGAGATAACGTTGATATTTAGAGTAGAGTACGGTAGTATGGGGGAACACACACATATGAACATTCTGAAAGTAAATATGCATTACACAATGACAATGTCAAAAGAATATGAAAAGCATTTATTCTTCTGTCTTTTATAAGCATTTGTGTTTAATTATACACAGTGTTAATGGTAGAAATAAATATATAGCAATTTTAATTTCTTCATTTATCCTATTGGTCGTCTTTAGGAAGTGCAGTTACAGTACCGAATTACAATGTACTACAAGATACATTTTCAGGATCTCAAACGTAAATCTTTTTCGGTTATCTGCCAAATATAGTTTGTACTGTGAAAAGCTGCGCTCTACGTCGCATGACGTCTTAGGAGCAAAACGAAAAATGTTAACACTATTGCAATCTCTAAGAGACAGTCCTTTATTCTCGGGTGACTCTATGTCTATTAATTTGCTGTTTATATTACACAATGGTCCATATCCGTTATTTTTACATAAAATTGATTTCCACTTCTGTTTTACACGTTCAGTAACCGGTGTACTTGGTGTCTCATTAATTCTCTGTGTCATTTCCTCAACTTATTTGAGGGCTTCCGGCATGTCTTGCTCTGACTTTTCTAACCGTGTAATAGTTTCAGACACAGTTTGAAAATAGGTTTGTATGAAAACTAAATTATTCGTCAGAACCTTCAAATCCAGGGCGTTTTCCCTTGCGTATTTGTTGGCATTCATTCTACAGTACCCCCACCCACTGTACGGGTTATCACTATACTCAGTACGCCGTTATGCGGATTTCCCACTGAACTGCTCTATCGGGTCCGAAGTTTCGAAGCCTGTTTATCATTATTGCGTTTTTGAGGAAAGTGACAATTTTGGCGGTAAGTTCTTTTTTTGAATATACGTTGTTATTCCTCAATGTTAGAAATGTTATTGACATATATCCTTATGGAGAAATAATCTACATTTGTAGCAATATAAGTATAATTGATTTAGTTTTTAAATTACAGTATGTTTTGAGGTTCTTACTTAAACATCAGTGTCACAAATATGAAATACTAGTATTATTATAGTCCCGTCGCTCTAATTTCCGTCAGCCAATCGCGTTGCAGGTTGGCTACATTTAAACGTGTGCGTCTTGTGATTCGCTTATGAAGACGTTATTAATTTCTTAAGGCTGGATAAATACATAATATAACTGCCCGCCATTTTGGCTCTTTCGTTGGCGTTCGCAGAAAGCACACGAAAACGTTATTTACCGGTCAATTATTTGCTGAATTACAGTGCGTTTGATTTATTATCATAGGAGCTACGACATGATAATGTTTAACGGTGTGGCAAATAGATTCCTCGTATGGTAGCTCGGGAACGAAAGAACAAAAATGGCGAACGATACTACCTACCTAGACTTTATAGAGCCTTCACTTCCTAAGACGTAAGCAAAGAGGCGGAGTCACGCCGGAAATAACAGCGTCGCGGCTATAGTATTCAATTTTTATACTCTGGTTTTCTGTTTCGTTACTATTGTTGGCACTTATAGGAGGAGGGAAAACCTCACCTTCCAACAAACTTACAAAACAGTGGAATGAAAGGGCAATGCAAGAAGCTATGATACAAGTTCAGTAAAAGACGTGAGAGACGATTAATCTGGATTCAGTATTACAGTTCTAATAAGTTGCTGAATGCTTGTTCTGTGCTTTTCTTAATAGAGACTATATTGACTTTGCAATTCTTTTATTCTTGTAACTTTTTTTAGTAGAATTTCATATTTATACCTCCATTTTTATGAAATAAATATGTTATATTTTGAGGAAATTCTTGTTTTCAAGCATTTTATAACATCTTACGAACTTCTAAATCCGGTGTACCATTCAACAGTAAAAAGGACGATACTTTACGTTCAGTATTCAAAACATGTAGGTTCAAAAAAATAGTACTCCATATTTGTAACTCTACCTCTACAAATAAATTACTTAGTGGCTGTAATCAAACGGTACCCCTTCTTAGAGGGCAGTTACCCCTTTCTAGTGTCTCTCTGCCTAGGCATAGAGGTTTTACTTGATTGGTGTTGTGTGGTTGTATGGGTTTGTATATTTGTACAGATCTCGGATTTTATCTCTGCCGGTGGACGACGTCATAACTGCGGAGGAGAGGAAGAGGGAGATCAGTGGTTGTACTACTGTCTTCCTCCGATGAGTTTAGCGCTGGGATCTGAGGTATTCTTGCCATCGGTGCGGGGGAGTTGCAGGTAGATTCTTTTGTTGCTACAGCCAAGCCAAGCTGAGCCGAGCGGAATGGGATGTATTAATCGTCCAAAAATGTACAGTCTTCAGTTTGTAGTAGTGTGTGAATATTTCATATACATATTGTTTACCTAGGCCTATATTGTTTTGGTATTAATATATTAAGTATATTGTTGCAATTTTTGCTCAAACATCTCCCTGATGTTAGCTATGTTAATATTACATGAATTACCCATATTAAATATTTCACCGTTACAAGTCATTTTTAAGGAAACATGCTGTGGAAAAGTTTTTGGTTTTATTCTATTGGAATTTTAGAATATGTGTGATTGGTATCGTGAAAAACAGATTCCTATAATGTCATGCGAAAATCATTTGTTGCTGATATCTTAAAATACAAATCAAGTAGTTTTACTTCTCAAGTGAGTTCAGCAATACAGTATATTTAAATTGATTACAAATTTAATTCAATTCTACTAATCACTAAATTTTATAGTATGATTCTTCTTTTCATTTATATTATTGTAGTTTTATTATGATTTTTCTTTTCATTTATTTTATTGTATTTGTATTTCTGGTGGTGTGATGGCCTTAACTTCACCAGAATAAATAAATAATAAATAAACAAAGAAACATAAACAAAGAAACAAATATACAAATAAATAAATAACATTTTCTACAATACTTTCCTTCTCTGAACACGTCAGTACGAATGGTTGTATCTCTATCTCGCCAAAAATACGTTAGAAAACTAATAGGCATACTGCTCTCGTAAATTGGGCGAATGTTTTCAGTATGATTGTACTTCCTTCCAGATTGCCGCTGTCACTGTTCCCTCCCACTCCAGTACCGCGCTAGACTAGTCGGAACCGCATTCCTCTCAGCATTAAACTCCTCAGTGGTTGTACTAGTACTCAACGCCCTCAACAACGGCAAGCGCTCGAATCCCAACTGCCATTCACCGGCAGAGATAAAATCCAAGAACTGTAGGTTAAGATGTGTAGAAAATAAGTAAAGATCATTATACAAGTTGCACTAATTGTTATTTTATATTTATCCTTGGTGCTATGTTGCGGGTTGCATTGGTCGTTGCCGCTAAGGAGCAAAGTTCGCGTAGAGTATTACAGAAATGGCAACGGATATTTTTCTATAATATTTACCCACTTAAAGATTTGACGTTTATAAAAGCAACTTTGCCTCTGTGAGAGGTTTTCGTTCAGTACTAACTTCATACCCGCATCAAAATTTAACTCTCTCACTTACCTTCGTCTCGTGTCACTTTACCAAAGGGATAATGAAAGCGTTTTAAATGTGTGAAATCTAATAAATGAAATTCTTCACACTGTCAGGATTGTCTCCTAAAAGATGACAAAGAAGGCACCTCTTGAAAAATATTAGTTTAATTACAGTTTTTTTTTTTTCAATTATCTCATAAAGTTTCGTTTCGTTTAGTGCCCTTAACACTCCATCTTACTGCCGTGCCATTCTGTGACAGAATTAGAGATAAGAACAATAGGTTTGTGGAATGCTCCCATAGAGATATCGGTTCATGTATTTCTTCTGGGTCCAGACAATATGCGTCTGTCACACGCCTTTTCAGAAATACATGTCTTAGAAAAACTACGAAGATAGTCCTCCATTTTCAGAGATAACCTCGGGGCAGTTATTGTTTCTTCTTTCCCTATCAGGATTCGTCTGGCCGTACGACGTATTTCACTTCTTTGAACTGTCATATTCCTTCTTTTGGTTTTTTAGGTTTGAAGTTAGAATTGGACTGGAGATCATCATCATCTTCTTCTTATTCTGCTTCTTCATCTGTTATGCACTGCACCATATGGTTTGTCACGGTTTCAACCCGTCATGTTAACGGTCTTTCATGCCACCGGTGTGGCTCAGTCGGCTAAGGTGCTTGCCTGGCCAACCGGAGTTTCACTCGGGCGCGGGTTCGATCCCCGGTTGGGCTGATTACCTTGTTGGGTTTTTCCGAGGTTTTCCCCAATCGTAAGGCGAATGTCAGATAATCTGTGACGAATCCTCGGCCTCATCTTGCTAAATACCACCTCGCTATCACCACTGCCATCGTCGCTAAATAGCCTATTAGTTAGTAGTTAATATAGTGTCGTTAAATAATCAGGTAGAAAAAAGCCGTATGTCCAGGCTTCTTTTGACTTCTGGTTGGTATTTTAGAATGTATTTTGAAGTTTAGTATGGTTTACCACTTTGTTCTTTGAAATTTGTTAATTGCATACATTTTGAAATCTTAGACCTATCAACTGTCTTTAATTTCCTCATTTCTTATGAGTTACAGAGGCGTAAAACGAGCTTTTTTTTTTCTTTTTATTGTCGTTACACAGAGTTTTTATTTTTTTCACTTGTGGCTCTTATTTGCCCAAGACGTCCATCTGCATGCCAGTATTAATTTTAATACTATCTCCCAAATATTTCATCTTGTATTCGTAAATATTCCAGTTTGTATCGTCCTTTCGAAATAGTGGGCGTTTGAAAGCTTGATTTTGGTTGCTGTTGTTTTACTTTCCAAGTCTGCGACTCCTCCCCCGCCCCCAAATTCCTATGAATACAACTGGATTCTTTTGTTAACAAAGGAAGTTTTGTAGTAGAAATTCTTGTCATAACTTTGTCTTTTCTCCGTAATTCGTATTATCTGCACAGACGTAACTGGAAACTACAGTGCCAAATTCTTGTACATCATGAAATAACTTACTATTGAGGCAACTGAGATAACATTTCTAAATTCATCACTGGTTGAATAAATATGTGGGTATTTAATTGGACGCTTTTATTATCATTATTTCAAAATTTTTGCTGGGTTTTGTTAGTCGACATTTTCGTTAATGAAACATACTTAATGGGCCAGTATTATAAGCATGGCAACCTTTCATCAAAGTTTAATTCTTCGAATTTTGTTTGACATACATTGATAATTAAAAAAATATATAAACTGGTAACAGTTCAGATCTTCTCGTTAATAAATAAAGGACGACAGTGTTCATCATAATGAGAATTGATGATAATACTGATGACTTTTTCCTGTAATTTAAAAATCTTGATGATGTGAGTGTTTTTTTTCCCATAACAAGATAACATATTTTTAAATACTATTAAAATAGGCGTAATAGGAAGTCTTAATCTATTTCAATGACAAAATCATTTAAAAATTTGTTTAAAGTAATAAAATGTTTTATAATTTAATACTTAAATGCTCAATTTGTTTATCCGAAGTTAGCTTTGTGTCAACCACAATTCCAAGCATGTTATGAAGAACTCGTTGAGCAAGGTTGTAAATTAAATGCTAATGATTCTGTTTTATTTTTATTTAATACTAAACCGTTAGCTTCAAATCATGTTTTAACTTCGACAATGTAAGTCAGCATTTCACTTTCGAGGTCTAGAGGTTTTTATTCGATTGAATATTGTGTAGTCATCTGTATAAAGCACTACTTCGGAGTGAACATTAAAACCAATATCATTAATTTGTAATCAAGAGCAAAGTTGGCCCGAGTACTGATCCCTGTGGAACTCCATACTGTACATTCATTACATTAGATTTCTTATTATTAACAACAACACACAAGTATGAAGTCCATAAGAATAATTCTCTTCTTTTGACACCATAATAATTTATAAGATTGAAATTAATATTCCATGATCAATAAAATGAAAAACCTTGCTAAGAAAAAAAATATGGCTTTAAATAATTCGCCATTTTCAAATGCATTAAGTACAGTATATTATTTGTAATAGGTTAAATCTTATAGTGAAGATATAATTACTGCTTTATCTAACCGGATTGTGGATGTTTGTTTATTAATATCAATTTCTGACAATATAATAATTTAAAATTCTTTCTTATATTTTTTGTAATGTGGATTGTTGTTGTGCGTTACTTGTGCTGTGGTCTGGTCGAAATCCATGCTGATGTTAATAAAAAAATTAATTATAATGTTCAAAATATTCATTAATATGCTCTTTAATCAGTAACTGATAAACTTTTGAAAATACTAAGTTCATACTTATTTCCTTTTTTTTACATAAATTGGTACAACTTTATTAAATTTATATCAATACCAATATCATTAATTGTAATCAAGAGCAAAATTAGCCCTAGTACTGATCCCTGTGGCACTCCATACTGTACATTCATTACATTAGATTTCTTATTATTAACAAAACACACCAGTATGAAGACAATAAGGATAATTCTGCTCTTGTGACACCA